>OX461811.1:28212199-28812199 GCA_949802685.1 Dicyrtomina minuta
TTCGATAGATAACCAGCCAAATCTTTTAAGAATAACTTTGTCATTTACCTTTCTCTTATGTCTCCATTAGATGACGAATGCCAGAAATCACCGCTGATTAAGCAATCCTTGCACAAGAAGTGCTTCTTTATTTTGCAACATAATGGGCATTTTTCTCCGTACAATGAGCGAATTTCAATGTGCCCACTTTCAGAACCAGACGAAGAGGAGGAAATTTGAAAATCAATTGGTGCTCCTAAATTTAAATCATCTGGACCTCCAGATAAAAAGGCCATTCCTTATGTTTTTCTTTTCCAATGTAGGACGTTGACCTGAATAAAGAGAGAAGGCAGAACAATGAAAACAATGAAGGGTTATATTTTATTCACGCAAATGCACACTACATAATGTAATAATAATAATAAAATTATTATTGCATATTGAGCAAAGTCAAAACTTCATCAGTTAATTAAAATAGAAACAAATTGAGATAAATGCATAAATGGAACGTACTGTTGACTGAATTGACTAAAAGTGCCAAACAACAAAATTTTAATGGCTTATGCCCACATGTGACAATAGGCAATATAGGTGATACAAGTTACGAACACCTGGGACCGATAACGGAAAAGGATCCGATCAGAAATATCAACTGTCTGTTGTTTGCACTTTAATATCGGATCAGGCCACTGCACTTACAACTTAACTGCACTAACTGAATGATCAATGATGAGACTACTCTCAACTATCCGAAACTAACTTAAGTCTA
The DNA here is from genome assembly GCA_949802685.1 of Dicyrtomina minuta. Taxonomy (NCBI): domain Eukaryota; kingdom Metazoa; phylum Arthropoda; class Collembola; order Symphypleona; family Dicyrtomidae; genus Dicyrtomina; species Dicyrtomina minuta. Next base: position 28,212,948 of record OX461811.1, read on the forward strand.
ATGGCCCCCTGAAAGAGTTGCTTATAGTTAGGTATATTTGTTACTCTGTCATCTGTACTTGTAGTTTGCGTCACTTCTGATGTAAGGACAAAACTTTGAAAGTGTCAAATCATTCTTTTGAAAAGATACAAACAAGAAAATGACAAATACAAATTACGAAGTACATAAATGAACACATTAAAATTAATTGTACCTTTAGGCAAGATATTCAATTCAGGAAGATGTTCACTTTTGACTTCCTCATCCCTCAGATCCACAGAATTCTTTATTTTATTCACACATAGAATCCGAACGAGGTGATAAATAGCGATTGATTGATTGACGATATACGAAACACAGGACGATATTGCATATTATCAATAGTTAGTATAGAGAACACTAATTACTAATTATTTCAGATGATGAACTACAAGTTATGAGATTATTATTGTATGCTATATGCATAAAAAGACTAGGATAAGATTATTTATTTAATTGCAAAAGTACCAAGATTCTATGATAATTAACGATAATAATTATAATGACTTAACAATATTATTTTTATATATTCTACTACAACCAATATGAACAATTATTGAACTTTGGAGGAATTGATCAGCTGATTTAATTATTTTGCAAAATAAGATGAGAAAGTTAGTGGGACGCTGCCAGATGAAGCCTCATACAGCCCGGTAGCTAGATTTTGGCACAGACAGGGTGCTTTTATTTGGGAGATTATTTGAGGATTGGACGTGAGCGTAGAATATTTAAGAGATTGAGCACTTTGGTTTGGAGCCATGCAAAAACTATGTACGTATTGTCAAGACGGTTCATGTTTGATGCGTAGACCACCGACGACCGACCAACTATAAAATCCTGTGCTTAATATTTGTTCGACAACAGCCATCCTGAGGGAGGGTAAAACATTTGAAAGACTGAGGTGAGGTAAAATGTGCATAGTTGCTTGGGAAATGAATGAATGCAATAGTAAATGCCTGGCGAGCCCTGCCTGGGGAATAATGGTATAATGGAAAATAGTAGTGGATTCCGACTTTCCGAGTTTGGCGGTTGAGAATGGATGGTCTGGATTGGTTGGAGTGACGTCACCGTGTCTATTTTTTATTACCCTTTCTTTGATAGTGATAGTGGCTCTCTACTTCATTCATCAAACAATCCAACCATCTTTTTATTCACATGGCGTAAAATATTGTGAGTTACTTTTAAATCATATTTATTCTTATTTAAGTCTTTCATAATTCATACTTATACACTTGAGATTTCTTCCCCATCCTTCCTTTGTTCCTGTAGTCAATTTTCAAACTTGGTCTGATTGCCCAGAGTTGAGCCATTTGGTTTTTCCGATGGAAAATCACTCACTCCTATTCTATCATCTCATTACACATTACATATAATTATTATTCCTGGATTCGACATCAAAAAATCCTTACTCATATTACATATTACTAGCTGTCTTCTTTACTTTCATCCTTTGGGTTTGTTCCACAAATAATGAAGTAGCTAGTAGTGCTTTACATGAAAACTATTAATTAATTATAAAATACATTGTCTGCATAATTACACTCCCATTTCCATTGTGAATAGATTACATTCTCATGTAAAGTCAAAAGTATAAGAGGTTACCTACTACCTACTACCTAGTACACCTACAACTTACCTACCTACAACCTATTACCTATGCACTTGGGTCATAGGTTTTTAGTTTGAATTAATATCAATGATTATGAGTACATCAGTAGGTAAGCGTTTAGATCGGGTAATATTTTGTAAAGTACTTAAGTATAGTCATTCAGTCTTCGATTTTCAAATGTAATATACGAGTAATAATTAGCTTTTTAGCAGGCACGAGTTAAATGAGACACTAGAAACGACATCCCCGAGTGCTGGTTATGCAAAGACTATATGCAACAGAAAATGGCAAAAGAACCAAGCTATTTATTATTTATACGAGCATTTATTTGTAAGAAATCAATTTCTGTGGGTCGTGTGTCGTGTCGTGGGTTAGTCGGTCATCGGTGAATGACAAATGACATCGGATCGAAGATCTTTGACTCGTCGGTACAGGTTATGATTTAATGGTACTTGCAAAAAAATATTTGAGGATATTCAGACGCCATCAGTGATCAAGGCTCTTGCTCGTAGTGTGCTTTGGCAGATTTTAGGTAGGGCAGTGACAGTACTGTCAGTACTGTTGACTGTTGTTTTTTACTTTTTTTACATTCATTCTTTTCGGGTATTTACCAGATTTATAAAATGGAGCATAGCGTGGGTAGGATTAGTCCTAATGTCCAACCGAAATGTAAAGCTAGTAATTTTTTGCATCAAAGTTGTTCAACTTCGAGAGCAGTAGGTAGATAGGTGTGTCAGTTTTACACAAAATTGTTACGTCAAGTTTATACATTCTTAAATCATTGTAGAGAAATACGAATCGAATGTTTTTGCTTATTTGTTGTTAATAAATTATTTATTGAGTATATCAATGTTGTTAGCAATTGATAATTTGTATTTAATTATAGGATCGTTGATGATTTTTTTTTGTACAGGTTGAAATTCCGAGTGAATCGTGTCGTGTCGTGAGTCTTGATAGGAGGTTGAAAATTTTGAGTGTGATTTACATTTGAAATTATGTAATGGGGGCGTTATTGGATAAGCCCAAAACTGATAAACATAATGAACATGGGGAGTGGAATGGACTCCGTTATGGATTGTCCAGTATGCAAGGATGGCGAATTGAGATGGAAGATGCACACTGTGCCGTTATGGGATTGCCTGGTCAACTCAAGGATTGGGCTTTTTTCGCAGTGTTTGATGGACATGCTGGGGAGCGGGTCTCTTCTCATTGTGCAGAAAACCTGTTAGACACTATAATTCAAACGGAACAATTCTCTCGGACGCTTTTGGAAGAAGATGTCTCTATTGACGAAATTAAACGAGGAATACGCGATGGTAGATAAGATTTGTTACACTTATACTTGCATTTTTTAGCTGAAATCGCATGGGTTACATATTATTACGGACTCACCTGGACATCAGATTTATTTTTGCATTTATCAATATGAACCTTCTGACACTAATAACTTAAATATCGGTAATTTCAAAAAATATACCTACAACGTACCGTATTTCCTGTAATAGTACACGGGTCTGAGAGCTATGAGTTTGAATAGAAAACGGGTCTATTTAACACAACAAAAAGTTTGTTGTGCATTGGGCTCCGTGTTCGTTATTGTGAGCTCTATAAAACTTATTTAGGGAATACCAACGTCTCGTGGGCAAATTGTATGTTAAATCAAAACAATTTGCTGCGTTGAGGGTTTTGTGCATTTTGGATTGGTTTAGTGCCCAAAGTTTAGTTTGAATAGCTATGTTGTTCATGCACTTATATGTGATGTATATTTTGTGTTTATACATATATGAGTTTATTAATTTTTTTTGTTTTTGAAGGTTTTTTACTATTGGATGATAAAATGAGAGCCATACCTGAAATGGCAAGCGGAGAGGATAAGAGCGGTTCAACAGCAGTTTGTGTATTGGTATCTCCGTCTCACATGTACATTGCCAATTGTGGGGACTCTCGTGGTGTTCTATGCAGAGATGGGGCTGTAGCCTTTTCAACTTTCGATCATAAACCTGTTAATCCCATTGAAAAAGAAAGGATTCAAAATGCTGGTGGAAGTGTAATGATTCAGAGGTAACTTTAAAAGTTGAAGGCATTGTAGCGTTATATGGTGTTACCACAGACTCATAATTTTATGGTTGTGTAGGGTTAATGGGTCACTAGCAGTATCTCGAGCTCTTGGGGATTACGAGTACAAGAATGTTGAAGGGAAAGGTCCGTGTGAGCAACTAGTTTCACCGGAACCAGAAATATCTGTCGAACGGCGCAACGAACAGCAGGATGAGTTTTTAATTTTGGCATGTGATGGTGTTTGGGATGTCATGTCTAACGAAGATCTCGTTGATTTTGTTCGCTCTCGACTTCAAGTCACTACTGATTTAGAATTCATCTGTAATCAAGTAATCGATACGTGTTTATATAAGGTGAGTGACAATGAATCCATGAGTTCGAGGATGAAATTCACGTATTTTTTTAGCACTTCCAGCCTGCGCATAGCCTGAAAGTAATTATAGTTAGTTTAACGGTTTATAATATTACTGAACAGAGTGGTGTAATTAAGTAATGGAGATGGAGATGTGTTTACATTACTAAGAACTTTGTTTTTGGTATTTCAGGGTAGTAGGGATAATATGAGCATAGTATTGGTAACGTTCCCAGCCTGTCCTCCACCTAAAGAAGAAGCTATACAAAGGGAAACTGCATTAGAAGCTTTCCTGAGGCAGAGAGTTACAGAGCTGGTGGATGAATCTGGAGGAGCTATTGAACTTCCACATATACTTCAATATTTAAATGACGAAAATATTGCAGACTTACCACCTGGAGGAGCTCTTGCCGCTAAGTAAGTGCAAAGATACTACCTATCATGTACTAAATCTTGACTTATTCTGAAAAAGCAAACAGCCTAATCTATGTGATTTCAACGTATTGTGACAAAAACTAGCTTTGTTTGATATTTGTTCTGTTATTTTCATTTTCAGACGAACATTCATCGAATCTGTATACAAAACTCTTTGTCCGAACAGCACGGAGACTGTGAGTTAAATTTGAAAAGTAGATACATATTTGTCTCTGGTCAACTATTTAGGGAAGTAATTCTTAATTTTTTCTTAAAGTTTTGGTAATTTTTATTGTATATTTGCAGTGTGATGCATAATGACTCAGCCTGTAGAACATGTAACTATTTGAAATGTACGTGTCAATGCTATATCTTCTACTGTCGTCAACTATCAGCCACGATACAAGAATAACATAATTGTAGTGCTGTTTGACGAAGGGCAACATACCTACCACATATACAATATTATGATTTACGTAGTAACCAGAACCAGGCAGGCAGTAGCATTCTATAAAACAACTTTAACATGATAGGATTCAGTTTACTTCACTATTTAGATATATAATCATACCAATGAACTACTGTAATTATTAGTATTATTCTAACAAGTCCTCATGAAAGATTCAAAGTTGAACTGAGCACACGTATATATGTACGTACGATGATTACGATTGCAAGTTTACGAAAGAAAATTACAAAATATCAGCCGATTAATACATATTCGATTTTAGATTACCTGAGAATACATAACATATAATTACACTTATAGATACATTCACAGTCAAGCACTTAGTCAACGAACAACAAAAACAACCTAAATGATGTTACATATGCAGTTACTTATAGTAATAGATCTTCAACGTTGCAGATTTGCCCATTTTGTATTTTTGGTCTATTAAACATGACGTTGTTTCTTACTCTTGTGATGGTACTACTGGTGAAACTTAAATCATGAGTGTCAAATAATTTGCATAATTTTATAATTTTCTTTTTGGAATCCGAAGAAAACGCATCTAATAATGTCCTATTGCCACACAGTTTAACTGTATTTCTAAACATTACGAATTGTAACTGACTAATAAACGTATGGCATGGAATGATTTGTTAAGACTATTATAATATGATAGATATATTTATATTTGCCAGCCATTGACAATGATGATCTGTCCCGTTCCTTTCTATACATCAAAAACCCTAATAACTTGTAATATTGAAAGAGCATTGCGTTTTTTTTACTTCAAACAAAGTGAGAATGTCGAAGCTACTGTTATTAATGAAATTATTTAGCACGACGCATAGGTTGTTTTTTCGGTTCTCCATTTTTTAATTTAAACTTTTGAGGCAATTCTGTGAGCATGTAAAACCAGGTTCAGAAGATATCGTGCAACTACTGCAGAGAATGGTGTGCATTTTTGAGGAAATAGTAAGTCGTACTTCCGTAACAACTTACTTAAACACGTGCAAGTCACTTGTACGTAGGTATAATTGCAGTGTAGATCTTCAAACCATTAGAACTGAATTTATTAACGCGATTAAAATTTAAACAAAAAAATCATATATACCATATATTATAGTTGGGGTAGTAATTCTATAAGAGGAGGAGAAAATGGACAGCGTCTTCTATCCGTCTGAAATATCTGTGGTTTGAGAGACATGTAGCTAAAAAAAATATTCGTTGAGACTGTCAAATTACGAGTAGACAATTAAACTACCAGAAAATTCTTTATATATAATTACAATTACTGAACTTGACTCAGATTTAATCTGAGCTCTAACTGTTCCTGTATAGAAGCTTTACCATTATTATAAGAAAATACCTAAGAAATGCCAATGAAGGTAAATATAAAGTGAATCACGATTATTCAATTATTCTGAGAAAACAATTGTCAGTGTCAATATAATATTATTAAAACTATGAAAAGAAAGCAACACAAATTACTGAGTAATGAATTATCAGAAGAGATTATTCATTTGTATAAAATGTCATATAATTGATATATACCAAGGTTACTAGTTAATAGTTAGTGTTACTACTACTGTAATGTACAACACACAATATAATTCAACTTTCCTTTGTTTTGTTGTCCATTAAAGTTGAGTACGGATTTAGAATGAGAATTCACACAAACGTACATGATATAGGCATACAGGAATATACATGAGCGTTAATATAATCTAATTACTAAGTAGGTATTAATTAAGAATTATTAGAATAGTTGTATATGGTATAATTATGATGCTTTAAATGAAATTCAATGTTAAATTATGTCCTATAGTTCCAGCTTCAGCTTTTATTAGGGCTTACGAATATGATTAGATTAATTTAGGAATAATATTAGTGTATACAATATTACTTAGAATTTAGATTATGCTGTCATAGATGTTCATGTTTAGGCCATTACGATTACTATACTATATCCTTGAGTGCGTAGTAATTATAATAGTTTTGTAATAATAAGTTTTGAGTTTTTAGAACATGGTATATTACATGTATACCAATACCTACAGTAAGAAACTGATTACATTGAGTAGTGTACAAAGTAGTATCATCACCTTTTACCTCTATTAATTAATATTTCGTCTTAATGTTAAAAATGTTCCCGTAAGAGTAAGTATTAATATTAAATGCTATGGATTAATATAGAAAATAATGTATTAGATTTAGATTGCTAGGAATTAGCTGGTAAAATGTCAATAACAGCAAAACTATAAAAAGTTAATTTAGTAATTAAAATATAATTAACTAATACTTACAGCAATTGTTGTTTGTTGTCGTATCTTCATTATACACTGGTTAAGACAGTGGTTCACTGTTGTATGTAAGCAAGTACATGTTTTACAATTGAATGAGAAATAATTATACTGACAGACAACGGCTGCAAACATAAAAGAAGAAAAATATTATTCTGGCAATTTGTTCATTTATAAATTCCCCTTAAGTTTTGTAGAGCAATGTAATGGATTTATAATGTAATGTAATGAGTGATCGTCATTCTGATTTATTAATTTACAATTAATGTTTGCCATGAAGTAGAGAAAGAAGCAGGAAAAAAATCAAACCAAAGGGAGAAACCACTTAATAATTATACAATTTTACAGCATAATACTATACCTGTTACCTTGCACGTTAATTCCCTCATCATATTACCCTTAGCATAATTCATTATTAAATACTAATAGTAAAGAAAGAATATACCTACCTGTATAATATATAGTTACATTTACAAATATATAATGATTATTATTCACTCACATTTCATTATCATGGTCACGTTCAGGTAAAATATGTATATAATTATATATAAATAAAATAACAAGTTAGTAGCATAGTGAAACAGAAATGATGAATGTCGAAAGGAAGTTTTGTTTTTTTTTCTTCAAATGTTAAAATAATATCTAATATTAATAATGCATTGCATACCTGTAATTAAATAATATATATGATTGTATTCATATTGTCTTTGTGTGGTAAAATAGTTATAACTTTGAATTTGAAATGAACGTCTTGTAATGAAATATAATAAATTACTAATCACATAATCAAATACATTGATTCTGATGTAAGACAAAACTAGCGACAGACTAATAATAAATTATTATTGGAATAATTGCAATTTCAAACAAGGAACAATTACACATTGATTAGAATATGATTATTATTACGTATGTTTCGAGAATTATTACTTTTTTCATGTATTCATCTGTAATATATTATGACACAAAATTTAAATTTCGTAGGAATATAAGATTGAAGGAGTTTACATTCTATAGAACTGTAGTCTAATTATATCTGTGAAAATCTTTAAATTATATGATTGTATGTACTCTTTACTGCAGACTGTTACTGTACTTTGATCGCGCTTGAAAAACATTTCATGAGAAAAAGAAATAGCTGTATCATTATCAGTTAAAGTGGATTTACAATAATATGATTTACTTATCTATTGTTATTATAAGCACTACCTATCTGTATACTGCGTGTTTATGTTATAATACTTTAATCATATGAGTTCATGGATATGTACAAAAAAATAAAATCAATTGCTACTATAATTATTACTAATAAATTCATATTCATTGAATTACGCTTTTCATACGAACTGTCATTCGAAAAAAAAGGTTTAACATAATATTACACTAGGTCACTAGGTGCTTGCTGATCCCATTCCATTTAAAAATTGTATTGCTTATGCCGCGCCTGTTTGGACTGTTAGGATTTTTCGAATAATTTGTACTTAATGTAGGTATTTGGAATATTTCGTATGCATCATTCCTATCTATTATGATGTGAAACGGGAAGGCATAACAGTATAACACCCATCGGTGACAGTATTCTCTCTGGGCAATGTGACTATACACCTATTACCTGGATATTTTAAAAGCATTACTTGTATGCATCCTCTCGTCAAGAAACGAAAGAAATTGGAAATTCTACAGTGTGAATTAAGTTATTGATGAAAATTCTTAAACTTCAGAATTTGGAAATCATCTGTACTATGAGTTGTTGTGTATGAGTAAGAAACGAACCAGTTGCTACCGTTAGTTGTGGTTGCGGTGTCTGGTGAACCAATCAATGTTGTGGTTTATGACAATTTCTTTGTCCGTCGACGATGTTGATATAGGTATGTATTGTGTATACTGTGTTTGTGCTAATACTTACATTGTTGATTATTTTTTAGACGTCAGTGTTTAGATCAATTTGCGCTAAGTAGACTAGAATATAAAGAAGCTTTTGCCTATTCTAATTATTGTAAATCATCTACAAGATTTGAATAAACAGATGAAAACATAAACTTTCGTCTAGTTAGGTACTTTCATAAACATTACGACAAGAGTCATAACTTTGATCCCAGGCCACATAAGGAAAATTTTCAAGAATAGCGGCAAAATTATATATTGGGACCTGCTATTTAAAATGTACCAAACTTCTTCATAATTTTTCTGACAAATAGATGCGTATGGATGAGCTTCAGTGCAAAATTTGGGATCCATTGATATGACCGTTTGCGTGCAAAAAAATTATATGTGAAAATTTTTATCATGGCTTTAATGGCGAAACATGGTTTTTTAATGCTGATTGCAGATTGGCCGTTTTCAACATACAGGTGTAATGTAAGATTATTTCTACTCAGAATTGAATGCGCTTTCACGCTGAAATGCGAACAAAGGTATTTTTTTTAAATCTGTCGCGCACAGAATTTCAAAAAACTGCTTTTTTTAAAAAAATTATTTTTTAAATTTCTTCTTAAATCTTTGCCGCGCTGTAGCTCTTACAATTTCCGTCCGATTTTGAAAAAATTAAAAGTTTTGTGATCTCTAAAACAATATCTAAGGAGGTATTTCTTGGCTTTTGAACATTCAAAAAAAGTTATGTTTGATTAAAAATGTTTAAAAATTCCAATTTTATAAAATTTTAAAAATACATTTTAAAATACATTTTTTTCTGAATTTTCTAAAACCAAGAAATACATTCTTAGGTATTGTTTTAGAGATCACTAAACTTTAAATTTGTTGAAAATCGGACGGAAATTGTACGAGCTACAGCGCGGCAAAGATTTAAGAAGAAATTTAAAAAATATTTTAAAAAAAAAATGCAGTTTTTTGAAATTCCGTGCGCGACAGATTTAAAAAAAAATACCTTTGTTCGCATTTCAGCTTGAAAGCGCATTCAATTCTAAGTAGAAATAATCTTACATTACACCTGCATGTTGAAAACGGCCAATCTGCAATCAGCATGAAAATACCATGTTTCGCCACTAAAGCCATGATAAAAATTTTCACATATAATTTTTTTGCACGCAAACGGTAATATCAATGGATCCCAAATTTTGCACTGAAGCTCATCCAAATGTATCTATTTGTCACAAAAATTATGAAGAATTTTGGTACATTTTAAATAGCAGGTCCCAATATACAATTTTGCCGCTATTCATGAAAATTTTCCTTATGTGCAGGCTTTGGTTAGGTAGGTAGCTTCTGGAGTCCAGGAGCACTGGAAAAAACGCCTTCACCTGTTCACCTTATGCGAAAATCTTTTCAAGGATTAAATTAGAAAAGCCATGACTTTTACTTACTATATTCCTCCGTAAATGAACAAACCGCAACATCGATTAAGAAAACTAAACGTGCAACGCAAAACCATCAAAATTGTCTACAAAACAGCATATTATCACTCATATTTCAGGTCAACCGGGTTTTCAAAACGGGGGGTCATAAATATTGCATATACGGTACGGTTTATGAAATGAATTCACTATAGGTTAGCATTGTGCCGTTATTGTATGCAATATCTATGACCCTGCGTCTTGAGAACACGGTTGACTGTATATATATGAGTTTTATACTATTTTTTAGGCAATTTTATTGGCTTTGTGTTTCATTTTAGTTTTCTTAAATGTGTTGCCATTTGCGAGGTTTTAGAGGTCAAATTCATTATTTATCCATATTTAGCTCCATGTTAAAAGGGTCATGACGTAGACCGGATTTCTTCAGTTCCACTGCACTGGAGCTACCCTGATCCTGTGACATAATTGCATAACACATTGCGAATGCTTCTCGTTCTGAGTAATGTTACCTTACAATGATAACACCGAATTTTAAATATTTTCAATAGTTCAGTCAAAAATGTAACTTTGAATAGATAAAACACTAAAGTGTCCTTATTTATTCTTTGATCAAAGCACCCATTTTTTAGCTGTAATTAATTTTACCAAATCTAACTAACCCTGGGGGGGGGGGGGGTAGACTAAGGTTGCAACATACGCACAAGTTGGTTGGCATCTTCAAATAACCTCTTCTTTTGAGACTGTAAATAGTAGTGTTATGTGACCGAGTGACGCATAGTGAGTAAAGCGAATTGTAGTTTAAATTTGGTTGGTATTAAATAATGATAGCACATAGATATTGCATTTTGGAAATATTTACCTATGGTCTATGGTCATCGATTAAGTAAGCTTTAATTGGAGCAAAGTCCCCTTGTAGTTTAATCAGTAAATGAATAAGTACGTACCTCACTAGTTCCGTTTCAACCAAACGAGCATATTACATTTTATTCCAGGGATATTAAATTTAATTATACTGGCTTGTTATGATGCTACTAATTTTATGGTAATTAGACAAACCTTATAGCCCATGCATGTAAGAAAATGAAGTTCAGCACACCTAACTAAACAAATGATTATAATTAACTTTTATCTGACGCTCAAATAAAGATTACTCAAACTCCAAACTAGAGTAACGCATCACAGATTGAGGTATTAATATGATTTTATTTGGATCAAATTGCTGGCTACATAATTTATAAGACTAAATGCAGCATAAAAGTTTGGTGTAGGCAGCTAAAAACTATTCAAAGAACGGAGTAAACTAAGTAACCTAAAGAATTTCGTAGTGTCTCAACTTCGATAATTTCTTGAGCACACAATATTATACTTCATAGTTTAGTTCACATACTTTATGCCCTCATGCCCTGGCTTACAGTTGACAGCAGTGTTGCTTTTAAACATAGGCACCAACGGATTGATACTATATCAACTATCAAATATATAATTAACTATACCGAAAAAGTTTAAAGTACCTACATAGGTATGTGCAATGTGTCCCGCCAGCCGCCAGGTGTATGCAAATGTGTGTGTATTTTAGCTATTTACACCCCCTCACTTTCCACCCTCTAAAAGTTGTCCTGACTTTTCAATCTACAGGCTCCCAATTCTCAACCTCCATGCATGCTATCAGTTCCAGTCAATAAATTCCAGTCCCAAAAAGCTTCCTATCTTTTTTGGAACAAATGTTGATACTGACTGGCACTGACGACTTTCCTATAAGGTAATAAGGTCTGGCTATGTACATGTACAGTATAAAAAAACATTTGTCCTCCCCTTAAATATTACACAATATTTCACGGTCAGTGTGCATTACTTAACATACCCCAGTCTACAAAACAATTCATCACTGCTGGGAGCAAATATACAGTCAACAGTATAAATAGCACTAATTGGAGAAGTTTAGGCAGATCATATCATAATTGAAACTGAAGAGATACTGCATACTATGTCATGAATGAAATTCGAATGTTTCACCTTCCACTTCCACCACGGCACGGTCGTCGCCGGGAAAACTCACCTGCGATGTTCTACATATATTATGCTTTAGCACAAGCTCTCATTTGTGCGTTTTCTGAAAACGTGTGAGTAGAATTAAATCACCAGCATCAATGTGGGTATGAATTTCATAGATATACCTATTGTCCATGTCCGTTCCCAAACCTTCGCCTCAACCCTTAATGGCTTTTACTGTTGCTCTTCACATATTCAGATATCAGTCCAAAGTTTTACGCTATTTTTACTATTTCTACCTTTGAGCTTTTTCCTATCGTTTTCGTAGAGGCACATATACTTACCGAGGTAGTGCTCAGGTAGGTAGGCACTTAGGCATAATTACGATATATATGTAGGTATGTGCAGGAAAGCGAACAGGAACAATGAGTAACCCCTTCACCTATGAACGTTTTGTCTACCTTGTTCCTCCCCCATATCCCTATAGTCCTTCCCTAAGTACTCGTGACACCAAACCAACAACGAACCCCATCGTATCAGCTGTCTTCCGAATCTAATCCATGCCATGAGTTGAAATCGTATATTTTTAAAGTTGTATTCAGTCCAGGGTTGCTTTTTAAGTTGATCCGGAGTACTACGATGGAGAAGTGCATGTAGTAGTGTCAGTCACGAGTTCTAAAAAACAGAATGGACGAGAGTAGAGAGATACCTTTAAAATAAAACTAAAACCAAGTACCACCTTTTTATAGAATGTTCAGTCAGAAGATTGAGCATGCGATGGTTCCCTCAAAGCCTCAAAGTACCGTCTTTATCTCTATCACACTCCGCTATCAACATGCATGGTACCTTCTAGCAAGAGTCACAATACAAAATAGTAGAGGGATGAGAGAAATCCTAAAGTTTTGTAACGTTGCATCGTAGGTAAAAGCCAGTAAAACGTACCTACCTACCTATTGTCTGGATACAAAGTCGAGATACCTGGGCAAGGTGTCCAAACAGTTTCATATCCATGCAATCAAATGGAAGCGGCAGGGTTTGGACACCTTGCCCAGGTATCTCGACTTTGTATCCCGACAATAGGTACCAACTTAGCTTTTAAGTTACCTTTGAGTTTTGAGCTTTACAGTTGGAAGAGTTTAACGAAGAAGAATGCCTATGCATTTGTACACGGGGTGAATTTGTCTTATGTCCAACAACGTGCCTGTACATCCCCATCACAAACAGGTAGGTAGGGTGGGTTGTAATTGTAATTTTGAGGGGTTGAAAAGGTTCTGCACTGTGCTTCACCATTACCATTCAAAGACGAGGCATCTACAGGACATCGTACAGGCTCCACACTGCACGCATATAATAATGCTACAGCATAACATAGTTATATGTAGTAGTGGTAGTGGACTATCTTCAACTCTCTCACAGAGGTAAACACAACTCGCTAGTCAGAGAGCACAGGTAAAATATGTATTTTTTTTATATGAAAATCGTAAGTTGAGCTTCCCATGTGGGCAACGCCTTCCCCAAAATCCCTAACAACCAAAGTTTACCACACTAAAACTGTATGCACATAGACAGACAGAGTTGGACTTGCACTTCTATTGGACTTACTGGAGTTGAAACTGTTGAAAGCGTATGATTTTAGCAGTTGTTAAGGTAGATAGATAGTGCGAGCTTAGCTGTATTACTATTATTATTATATGTGACTTTTGCCATAAGTCCAGTACCATATAGTGCCTGTACCTCAGTATATATACTAGGACCCTTTCATCCCACTTTAAGCAAATACACTGCTGATAAATAGTATGTGAACATTTAAAAGATAAGAGAGCCAAGATGTAATAGTTGGCAAGGTAAAACGAAATTCAACGGCAACGTGTCTGATTATTTTTCATATATTATTAGTAAAAGTTAGTTTAGGTTTAGGCCTATGTGCAAAAACAAGCTCAAGTACAAAGACTGAGCACGAAGTACGAAGCACCGCCGAAGTGCTGCTGACTGAACTGAACTCATATGGCAACTAATAACTGGAAGAATAGAGTCAACTCGGGAAGACGAGTGTAATAACATGAGAAACGTAAAATGTATTCAAAGCAGTCGCGATCCTCAACGGCCGTCAGTTAGTTGTCAGTCGTCAACTTCCCTTCTCAGTGTGATGGACCACCACTACTACCACTCTCATACGTCACGTTCTGAGGAGGCTGAATAGATTCTGAGTTAAATATAAATAAAGACTCGACAACAATAATCATCATCTTCATCATCGTCATCATGCTTAGTAGCTACAGTTTTATTTTGATAAACTCGAATCATTTTTATTATTATTTGTCTGCGTCTCCGTGTTTTCTTTGTGTGACATTTCAATCAGCTTCCGGTGGAGCAGTTGGATTTAGATTGGGAGTTGGAGTTGAGGTTTAGTTGAGAATTATGTGAATTTAATTGAAAACCATTCAAGACAAAATGTAGTTTGAAACTGTGTGAAAATTGTGGACTTGTATTATTTATTATTTTTCGATTCTGTACCGTTGACTGACTGTGTTTTTTGTTGTGGTGATTGTGTGATTTGTGATGACAGTGCGGAGTGATTATGTGATAGTGCTTCTTAAACTTTATTATTGTCAGTTGTGGTTATAGAGTATGTCGTTTAGGATTGGGTTTAAAAAAAACTTAAAACTTAAATGTAGCTTGTAAATCTGTGGGCCCTTGAATGAAAATGGATATTATGATGGAGGCAGAAACGGAGAAGAAAGATGAGAACTCTGACTCTGAAAATGACTGTAACTACTACTACACATTCTTGAGGAAATTTAGATTGTTTCCAAAAATGTATACGAATCAATTTCGAAGATGTTGCGTAGGGATTACAATCCTATTTCTACTTGGAATGAGTAGTGTTGTGGAGGGTGAGCTTGGCGGTTCCATAACGGTCCCTGTCACCCTCGATCGGACATCATCTCCATACTTTGTGAAAGATGATGTGATTGTGGAAGCCTCCGGAGAATTGATTATTCGCCCGGGTGTCAAACTCCACTTTTCACCCACTGTTGGGATTACTGTCTTTGGAAGACTTATTGCAGAGGTACGTAAATATGGAAATTAAATTTACATATTATTTACACAAAATTTGATTTTGGACATGTTACGTGTAGTATATAGTAACTAGGTATCATCATGTATTATTTAAATTATGCTCGGAATTCGAATTCGCTCGAGAAAATTATGAAATATGTTTATATCAGTATAGCAAAATTTCATTCGTGCCAATATGATTTTTGCCGGCCCGCCTGACGCATCGGCACATGTCTATGAATAATTAGTAAGAATAAAATGAAGCCATCAATCTAATTTGTATCCCTCTTTACTGTATCCAATGCTCACTTGGTGTTGAGTGCTAATAGATGTTCTACCTAATTTTGAGTTTCACGAGGTTTACATTGGCTTACATTGTGTTGGGATGAATATTGAATGTGCTGTTGCATACGTTTTTTAATGAATTATAATGCAAAAGGGACCTTTTTTGCCTTTATCATTGGCATTTTCGCCATTTAATATCAAATGTGAAATGTGTAACTTTCATTTTTAATCTAAATCTACAATTCGATAAGATTTAACCTGTAGCTAGTTATTAAGCACTATCCTCTCAATTTACTGCCAAGCATAGAACGTGAAAAAAATGAAAATATTATTTCTCATAAGTAGACATGTTATCAGTAGATAAAAATTGGCTTGGTTTCTCTGGTTGTGATTTTGTGGTCCTCTCGGGCCCATTTAGTTTTCTTTTATTGTGGAGCTCACTTACGATCCGTAGAATTTTTTATTTCAACATTGTTTGTTATTGCCATTGGCATTGAATACAATGAAGCTTGAAGCTCTGCTCTTTGAGTATTAAAAGTTTGTAGTTTTGTAGCTATTAAAAACATGTATCAATTTACAAATTGTAGGGGTGGTGGTGGTATATGACGCAAAATAAGGAAGAACAGGGGGGAAAATGATGTGGGCTTAGTGGGCTATTTATCTAAAAGTCTGTCGATGCATTCTCACTTTCCTCCAGCTCTGGTTCCAGTCAGTTTCAGTATTGCTTAGGAACCTACATACATACATTGATACATACCGTATATTCTATAATAATGCGCGGGTCTGTAATAGTACGCGGGTCTGAAAGGTGTCAGTTTGAATACTACGCGGGTCTATTTAACACAGTATTAAATGGCAGTACGCGGGTCTGTAATAGTGCGCGGGTCTGTAATAGTATGCGGGTCTGAGAGGTCCAAATTTGGATAGTACGCGGGGCGTACTATTATAGAATATACGGTACATGTAAATATTACCACAGAAAGTAATGCTTATAGTGTTCATAAATATTAATGAGCTTTTAGTAATATTTTACTTGCTTAAGTATCAAAGCGTAATAAAAATTTCTATAGCGATTTGGTAAAGACAAAAGTTTGGAGTTTAATAAATGCCCCAAGCTAAAAGTAATGCATAGGAACTCAATCTTCTATCTTTGAAATACAATACTATTCAGAGAAACAAGAGACATGGGGACAGACAGTGTTCAGGAAGGGCAGAGAAGTAGAGCATAAAATCATAAAAAATTATAAATAAAACGTTAAAATATTATTTAATTTCATAGACTCCATGCAAGAATGCTATCGTAAAATCTGAAGCAATTAATGCCAACGATATAAGCCAAACTAAAATAAAATCGTTCTAATGTTGACACTGACTGAGTACCCGTATATCGGGCCCTAACCTATTATTTAACGAAAACCCGAGAGAAAAATAGCCATATATGTTAAACTAAAGTAGGAAAATCAACGCAACGGAAAGTCAAATTTACAATGAAAGATATTACGCAAGTACATAGGTGCGTATACATATTTAGTGATAAGAAGCCGGGTTAGGAGATGTTAGAGAAAATTGACTGTTGACTTTGTGACACGATGACTCATAGAGTATGCAATTAAATTTAGTTGTTAGTCATTCCAAGAAATGTTGTCGTTTGCCGTTGAATTGAAATTTGAAACTAGACAAATGAATCCTATCAGCATTCGTTCGTGTTGTTCACCACTTCCAAATCGTTTCTAATTTTCCATTCCAAACGCTCTATGTAGTATACGCGCAATATAATGATTGTTTTGGAGTCGCGGAGTCACACACGAATTGTCGTAAAGATCACGAAAGCAGAAGCTATTCTGTAAACATTTGGTACTGAACTGCATTCATTTCCAATTACAAACTGAACTGACGAAATATAACCCTTCCTTCGCCGTTCCTTGTTTGGTTTGTTATTGTAGATTGTATAATAATTATTCTTTAAAATCCTGAATGAGTGCATGCATGTGAACGTGAACGTTTCTTGTTCGGGTTTCGTCGGCTTCGGTTGAAATTTCATTAGTAATGATAATCATGAATACATGCGTAATTTGCTGCATTACATAGTGCTGACACTGCTGACGCTGTCTGCTGCTGAATGATGATGATATTGATCTGAGGGTAGAATTGCATGTTTGTCTCTGCGAGTCTGTGTGTTACAATTGATGATTAGTGCTGGATTAGTAGTACAGTATAGTAATAGTAGGTAGGTACCTAATTCTATAGAAAAACAATGCAATATCTGTATCAGGTAGTTGCATTGTGGTTTGTATACAAGGTGTATTGCATTACGCACGATAATGACCTCCTTATAATGTTTGGCTTAGTGTTATTCCGGCATAACTGCAGTTTCTTTCTCTTTCCCATCATTAAACATCTTTATTTCTATTTCTCTGTAGTACCCACATGTACAGACATGAAATTTTATTTTATCTTTGAATCCTGAATCGGGTTCGTTCTCCGTTGCCGTTGTGTGCGGTTGTGTGAAAGATAATAATAATATGTTGTGAGGTATGAAGCAAAAGTTGAAATGGTAAAAACTCATCACAGCACACCTTTCTTTTAGTCATGTTATGATTAACTATTCACACAATCGTCATTCGTAATCGTAATAGTTCCATTGGGAACGGGAACATACACTGATTTGATCATCAATGATTCATATTCCAGTTTCATTTCCGGTACTCGATTTTCTGTGGGTTTCGTTTCGTACATATTATACAACTAAATTCTTTGAGATAATAAACTATGTACCCACCTACCTACTTAAGTAGTAGGTAATTCGTTTTTGGCAATACTTTAGCATGGCTTGTGCAGTGGCGGTTAGGATTTTGTACTTTCTTGACTAAAAAGTGTATAATTAATAAATTATTAATAAATAATGCTGATATGCTTTCTATGAGGGTTTTTAAGCAAGAAATAAAGTCAGGATAGCTGCGTTATTTTGTGAAATAATATACAACCAATAGGAGTTAAATAGTAGATTGTATTTAGGTATATTGTTATTGTATTTCGGTTTACAATTATTTAAATATTTGTATGACACATTTCAAAGAATTGTATTGATGATAGGAATTGGGATGACTAGTTGATTAGAATAATATATGTATATGCGTCAGGACTTTGCGTGCTGCGGATTCGAACCTACCTAGTAAAAATCATTGTATCGAAATGTTTATGATATAACTGGTATTTTAATTCGTATTGATTAGCTTATTTATTCAATTATATTGTATTGTTATATTAGCCTTGTGCTTCAAATTTGCATTTTCTTATGTTTTGATTTATTCAACATTTTGTAGGTGATGTACGTAATAATTTTGAGTTTCTTTTTGTTTTTCTTTACGGTTTAAAATACATAATATTATTATGTAATAAATAATTACCTATTGGAAGACAATAGGTAATGCTTACGAAAATGGACACCATTTCAAAGGATTCTATTTGTAAATATAACAATGATTTTAAAAACGGTGCATTCCAAATCCAGAGATGACACACACACCTTGTTAACATATATGAAATCTATACAAGGTTATTATTACGTAATGTATTTGTCGATTAAGTACATACTTATTGTGCTTTTTTGATCCACTCTATACATCGACCCCTCAATTTTGTAGCTGTTAATTTTTTACTTGACTCAAAAATCTTGATAAGAAATATATTATGTGTGTACATTTTTTTCCTGAGTGTAATCGATTCTCAGTGTAATTTTACTGTGTAGTGGTTTGGGGGATGTACTTACATGCTATTTAGTTATTTAGTTATTTTACAGATCGTCTGAATTTTCACAGCCAGAGTCAGTTTGTTTCTTGTATTATTATTTTTTGTACAATATATTCTACAGACAGTGGTTTTGATTGATAACATGATACGCTTTTTGTTTTTTGCTTTCATTAGTTCTCGTGGTTTTATTTTTTTCAATGAGTAGACTGGAACTATGAAGATTACGCTCAGCTATTTACCAAAACCAAACCACATGACACAATAATTCTATATATTCGCTGTTACCACTACTGTAATACGTTTTAAACCTCTTATAGCATTGTTAATCGATTAAAAAGAAGAATTTTACAACGGTTTTGGGTTTGGTGTTTCTATTGTCCTGGTGCCATATTTGTTTTGGTGGTCCTAATAAAGGGCTTGTAAAATTTAATGTACCACTTTTTTTAATTGAATATGTTATTGAATTGAAGATGGCATTTTACCACAAGCAAATCAAAAAACATGATCTATTTTTTCAGAGGTATGATATATAATAAGCATTAATTATTTTTAATGTACCTACGTTCCCAATCGGGCTTACGCCAGATGTACTGCTATAATAATTAGATATTAAATATAATATAAAAACAACCTCTAGCAATTAATTACATGCTTGCTTTAGTGGTGCATTCTATATATTAACATTTGCCATTATAGCAATCTACATAGATTTTTGATACCTATGAAATACGAAATATTTAGTTAGTATGGGCACTATTATTAAAATATATAATGTGTCACAATAAGCTCATATTGTGCTGTTTTCATTTAATAAAGTATGAGAGGATAAAAACAAAGAAAAGGTTAACAGCATTTTGAAGCATGAATCATGGTCATAAATGAATTTTTGATGGCAGAATAATGGATAATAAAAGGAAAGGGATGGGATGATGGAATGAGAGTGTCACATATAGTGGCAAGTCTATACTGTAGAATACGTAGTATGTAGTAAAGGTACATAGGTACATAATAACCAGCTAGAGGACTAGAGAGATGTAACTAAAGCAATGGTGAACAAGATAGGTAGAGAATAATGCACATAAGATATTATATAAGTGTGCGGACATTTCACCCATATATATATGTATAAAGTATACCTATGCCTATAGCTAACTAAAAATATACTTAAAATCATCTGCACTCCGGCTATAATGGTTGATTTGGAGTTTAGCTGCCTCCGAATGAACTTCATGCTTTCTCAAGCGCATTTCCTTTTCAAAAAATTACAATTTCAGTGATACTCCTCCTTAGTTTAATATTTTAAATTTGAGTAGGTACCTACGCTTTGTGTAGATTTTCAAGCTAAAAGTGTACATATACGCACATTACTTCCTTATATACCTACATATTTATGTACACAACGACAGTCACAGAGGCACATATGTTTACACAGATACAACAACCATACCCTACTCCGTATGCCCGATAACGATATATGAAAGCTCTTGAAAAGTTGACTCTTGCAAAATATAATAAAAAAAACTTATATCCCTAACGCTTCCGTTTAAGCTTGGTCTTTGGCTTTTGCAATTATTATAGCTACCTCTTTATCTTGCCTTGTACGACTCTTGACTCCAAATAGTAAGCAGTAAGCACGTAATCCTAATAAGTCAGGTGTGTGATTTGCTTTTGCCCGAAGATGACTTTGCTGGTCGTGTGCTCACTTCCGTAACATAATGTCATTTTCCGTTGTCGTCTATCGTTGTATCACTGTTACATTTTTACTGAAAAATATATCGTAGTCGCATAATAAAATTCACATGAACATTGTATCTGCTGAGTCACCACTCCTACCTCCAACTATCAATTGTAAATGTAATCAGCAATTTCTTTTTCAAATGCGATTAGGTTATGTCACAATTATCTAATTCATTTTGACTGGATCTGTACATAGTACGTATATGCATTTTAAAAGTTTGCACAATACATCAATTTAGTAGTTCATTACGAATAGGATACGCTGCGTTGCGCTTACCGTGGCTGATTATCATTGTGATTATTGTTTGACTGAACTTGAGTGTCCACATTTCTACCTACACCTAAGTAATAAGTTCATTATTTTAACACTAAACAACACGTTTTATTTTTGTTTGCAAAAAAATATAATTATTACTAATTAGGACGATGAGCTCAAAAACATAATTTTTAAGTAAACTAATTGGACATAGTCCAAAGAATATGATTATCGCTAAATTATCACCGTAAAATCCTGTCCCGTTTTTAGAAAATTACAAAAATGTAATTGAATATTTAAGTATTTAAGGATTTGTCTTGAGGATTCTCAAACTTAATATAGGCTATGGAAAATTAAACTAAAATTTCGGAAGTTGAAACTCTTGTTTCATAAATTAGCAATGAAATGATAGAGTGAAGACTGACGACACATTATTTTAGTCCTTAATTTTGCAAGAGTAATACACATAATTGTCAGTCATGCACATCTTTTAATGTTTCCGCTTGAAATTAACGGCACAAGAAAAAGACTAAAAGCATTTTGAGAGTAAAGGAGAGGGACGCAAAATTGTGATTAGTTCTAGTCTAGTCTGTATTAGCGTAATCCGGCGTACGTCTCTTTGGAACATTATAATAAAGATAGCTAAATGCATACACAGTTTCCCTTTTTTTTCCTTTATTAAGCAGAAAAATAATTGCCATTTCTTAATTTAAAATAATCAGGATCCCTCTGAGAACTTTAGGTAGGTATCTTCATATGTACATATTCAGTTATTGATTCGCAAGTCTCCAAGTGGAACATTGTACATTTTGTCATTAAAGGTAGAGATAATTATAATTTGTAACTTGTGTGTCGTGGCTCTTCTGTCCTATCTTTCGCTGTTTTGCCATCTGTCATCTGAATACTACACACCCCTACCTAGGTTATACGTTCATACTCACACCGTCCTACCTGTCTTTGTTATGGAACGAATACACCTTTATTCTAGGTAGTTGACTGAGACTGACTACGAGATTCAGAGGCGTGAACGGCTTCGATATAATTACATAAATAATTACCACTACATACAGTACGAAGGAAAAACAATATCTTGAGTAGTCTTTATTCATTCTATTCTCTTTTGCTATTTTCATCATTATTACGGGCCTAAAACAGCAGAAGCAGTAGCAGGGCTGTAACAGCAATTTATTGTTGTTTGTTGAAAACGTATTAAAAGCACACGCTGTCAAGGGAAATACTGTTTCTCATTTTGTGATCAGAGGAGGTTATTCACAGTCACAGATATAGGCGTGTTATCATCTTTACGAGTAAAATTAGTCCTGAAAACTCCTGTGAAGAAAACAGCATCTTGTGTCTCACAAAAATTCTTTGTGTCTTCTTCTTCTTTTAAGTAAAGCCTTAGCTCATTTTCCCCTTTCGTTCACAGTCTTCCAAACTTCCAAATTCCAACGAGATACGCACAATAAAGCAAATGAAAATGATACACTTTTGAACATAGGTACTAGGTATGTACTTACCTGCACGAACTAAATAATTCTGGGATACAGATATACGTTGTTGTGGATGTAAGGAAAATTGTGATACTGATACGTATCTTCACATTTGATTTCAGCCGTGATGCTTAATGGAGTGAATTGTTGAAAAGGCAGAACTAAAATTTATATAAAAAAATAGCAGCATTAAACTGTGTAGAGTTATTATAGCATAACGTAAGGACAACGACAATAATGGCAGTATCAGTGACAGTTGGGAGCTTGTCGACTTCGAAAAAAAACATTCTTTTCACGCCTTCTTTTTTTCTCGACGTCGCGTCGTGATGATTCTGGTGCAGAAAAATAAGCACCGTTCCTATTTGTTTTTATGTTTGATCTTTTTTAGTACAAAGGAGAAATTGTTTTTATTATTTTGACATTAATTTGATTTAAAGTAGAATTTTAATTAAATTATGGCAGGATAATTAAAAAAATATGTAGCTACTTATAGGTATACTTTTTATTTTAATTATTAAGTAAGCACAAAAATTAGTTACTAAATGCGTCAAAATTTAGGCAATGCAACTACGTCTGCAACCTAGCTGTAAGTAATTATTGTAACAATTTGCACATTGTACAGGGAACGGAAAGAGATCGAATTGTGATGACTTCCTCGCTCAGTAAACCTTTACCAGAAACAAGACTGAACATGTATGACAATCGTCCTGGAAATAATTACTATTCCACCGTTCAGTACTCAACGGTGACAGAGCACATACTTCCTCTTAGTGACGACGGAGGGAATCAGACGATGACCTTAAATGACAATGACAATACGAATTCAACGGACAGCGAGATATTACGTAAGAAAAGAGCTGATCCGGATGTTGCAGAAGTTCCAACTGTGCGGCTTGTTGAAGGCCCGTCACCATTAATGGGGCGACTCCAGCTTTATCATCGTGGACACTGGCGCTCTGTCTGCTCAAATTCAAGAAAGTATACATGTTTTTCTTTTGAATAGTTATTTTCGCACTCTTGTTCGAACGATGATTAATTATATTACAGCTTCATGCCTCAGCCTACTTATACCATCTACTTTTTTATATTTATTTCAACGCAGTTGGACAGCTACGGACATGCAGATCGTTTGCCGTGAACTTGGTTTTACCGGTGGAGAATACTGGACTTGGGTTGATCATTTAAATGATACGAAACAGTTATTGTGGGAGAAGCCACAGTGCCAAGGTTTAGAACGTCATGTTAAAAAATGTAGGAATTGGGCTGGAAGACAACTTGGGGCGGGTGTTTGTGGTGAGTGTGAACGGATATTAATTTTTTCCTCTCATTTATTCCATTATTATCAGTGCAGTGTGATATTCATCTTTTTCGTTTATCTTGGATGAGTATAGAATCGGAAGGAAAGTGATGTTGGGTGTAAAACATGCCATGTAATTTGTTTACTGTTTGTATTTGATTTAAATTGTGATTAAAATAACTTCTTTTCCTGTACATTCAGATCATCATCCAAATGTGGGTCTTCGTTGTGATTCATATCATAAATTTCCTTCAAAAGTTGAGAATCATTGGAGAGGAATACGATTTGAAAATGCTCAATCTCGTGAGACTTACACGCACAATAATACTCTCCGCTTGAGAGAGTCCTTGTCCTCGTTAAAATATGTCGATATTTCTTTTGCTGGAGTTGGACGAGCCTATAATGCTTCTTCAGCCGTTGAAAGCATCGGAGTTCCACCGTTACTACAGTTTTTACGCATTCAACATTCCGCTTACAATGGTGTCAATATTACGAATCCTGGGACGGTTGCTTCCATACGCAACTCAACTATTTCTTACAATGGGGGTATGTCTATTGCTGACACTGACATTGACTGAATCTGCATTATTTCACATTTCCCAATATGATTCTCATTTCAACTTGCAATACAAAATAAACAGTCACAACAACACAGCACGTCTTGCATGTTGACTTCCTTTACGCTATTTGTGTCTAAGATTGGCAATGCCAATAAAATTTGTTCACAGCAACTAAAATAACTGTTTGATAGTTGATTGTATATAGTACGTATTTAGTTAACTGTCGCTGGGCGCAGGAAATGACTTTGCACTATTTAGATATGAAGCAAGTTACAAATTGGTTGTTTGTGTTTGTAAAAAATAAAGCGCCTCTCCGTAGATTGAAAGCTTAGAAAACTGAAATGTTGAGAAGAAATAACGTAGGCCTACCCATGCAATGACTTTTAATTAGTTTTTTTCCCTGAAATATAGATTCAGATTCATTTTTGCCCATGTCAATTTCAATTCTAAATCGTTCTAGTTTAATTACAATTTTTTGCACTTTATAAATTTGTTATGTAGATGGATGAATATAAAATGTCCTTGACAGGTTTTTTTACATGAATCCAACCTTATGAAGTCCTATGGGTACTGCTTCTGTAACAATTTTCTGGTATTAATTTATTAATCAGGTTTTGGAGTATACATTAATAGCTCATGGAGTGGGTTTGAGCTTGAATCCTGCCGTGTTGAATCAAATGCTGCCGATGGGATTCGTTATGTATTTCATGATGCTGTACCTGATCAGAAATTAGATGGAATTGATGTGTTTGAATTATGTACTGTGCCTTTAGCGATTAATCAGATTTATCCTATTCGACTATCCATGGACCAACAGCAAAAAGTTATGGTCACGAAGGAATGCAGAAAGGTATATTCTGCGTTAATTTTATTCTAACTTGTTATTTACTTTCACCTGCTACACACAAATGTACATGTTTTTAACGGATGACTTTTTGTGCATGATATTGGATATGAATATTTGTTGCCAATGTAGAAATTCACAACTAGAAGTGGTTACACCTTAACCATGCACGTTCCTTACATGATGAGCAAAGTTGATTATGGAGCGGAAATAATGGTTTATGACGGACCCGATTCTCGGGGTAATTTACTAACAACCATCCGAGTTAAAAATGAAACATGGCCTCAATCTGTAACTTCTACCAGGGAATCAATCTATATCGAGTACAAGGCCAAAGCACAAAATGAATTGCTTGTCATGATTGACTTGGCTGCTTCTAAAAGTAACATACCACAAATAATGTAAAAATAACGCATTAATTCTGGTCAAACTTATGAGACATGTTAAAATTTATCAATATTTGTTTATTTTTAGAAAAAGATTTTGAATTCAAAGTTGGACATTCTTCTGTGACAATGAATAACGGAAGAGGGATAGCAATTGAGAATATGAGAAGTCAAGTGATAATAGATTCGTCATCTATAAAAGAAAACAGCCACATCAGTGGCGTTCATGTTCTTGGTGGAGTGGGTCATGTGAACATTTCAAATTCAGAAATACGTTCAAATGTTGGAGATGGAATTAATATAACTTATGCAGGAGGTTCAAGAAATATTTCAAGGTCTACTATCTTGGGAAATACAGGAAGAGGCATTTCAATTTGGTTTAATGAAACTTCAGTAAAATTACCCAGTGACCAGGAAACAGTTGTGGAATATACGGAAATTGCACGAAATCAAGATTTGGGTATGTTTGTGGGGAATTTCTGTGGAAATGCAATTGTGAATATTAGCGGAAATGTAGTGAAGGGCAGTAAAAAGCCTGGAATTGAAATTTGGTCATGTTGGACTCCACTTAATTTGAATTATGGCCTCAGTTTAATTATTGGTCACAATCGATTTTTGAACAATGAAGATTTTGCAGTTAAATTAAATCCGCTAGTGAACGTTGATGCATTGATTGAGCACAATTATTTTTTTGAGCAAGCCAAAGGTTGTATACTTATTAAAGGTGTTGACAGGAAAGAACTGGAAACCTTACCGGCTCAAGTGGAAGTGTCGAATAATGAATTTAAAAGGAACTTCGGACTGTTTGTGGTCTCATTGGGTTTGAATCACAATTCCCCAAGACAAAAATTATTGTTTACACAAAATTTTGTTAAAAATAATATAATTAAAGACAAGATGGAGTTAATTCCTCGAAGTAAAGTTACAGCCGCCATCGTGATCTCATCATCCAATGTTCATGTGTTTAGAAATGTTATTCAAAATCCAGATTCCAAGTATGAGGTTGGGTCACACATGGAAGATCAAAGCTTTGCATTAAACTGCACGTATAATTGGATGGGTAATAAAGAGGAGAAAGATATTTATTACCGTGTCTTTGATCGAAAGGATCGGTTCAATTTAGCTAAAATTTCTTACATACCCTTCCTACTTAATCCTACGGATCCTAATACAGAGATTGCTATGACTATGCCACTGTTTGTGCCAACTTTTGATAATCCTGAAAAAATTATTGGTGGAGAGATCACGGGGAGAGAAACGCTTGTCAGTGGAGAGTACAAGTATGCAACTTATTCTTAATGGACATTAATTCCCGATTATACAAATTTTAATATTGCCTAGAAATAATTTATCATTTTCATTTGGATTTTATAGAGTTATTCGGGATATCAGCATTCGACCCGGAGGAAGGCTACAGATTTCTTACGGTGTCACTTTAAAATTTATACCATCTGTTGGGATTATGGTCGGGGGGCAGTTTCACGCTGAAGGTTTTGCGCATGCGGATGGATCTGCGGTCAAGTTTACCTTGTTTGACACTGGAAGACTGAATGCCACTGACGCCCCCATCCGCCTTGTTGGAGGAAGAACCAGGAAGGAAGGAAGGCTTCAAGTAAGCAAATACCTACAACTAAAAAACGGAATGACTGATTTTATTTGTTTGAAATCTAACCTAGTTTTTGCCATGTCCAGATCCGAATTGGAAATACATGGGGTTCTGTTTGTAACTATGGATTTGATATGCAAGATGCTGCGGTTGCATGTCGCCAAATGGGGTTAGTTTTAAATCCTCACAACTGGCTTCTGGAAAGAGTGGAAATTCCACAAGCAAGCCCTTCTGAGCAAATACTAATGAGGTAATTCATACGCTCCTAAATATGGTTGAATATTACAGCAATAATTTAATATCCCCGCTAATTTAAATAAAATAATTTATAATTTACACGACTATCAAAATTTTCAGCAATGTGAGATGTACTGAGTGGGACGAGGATTTAACAAAATGCAAAGCGGAAATGAGTGAAGACATTGAAAATTCATGTCAGCACGACAATGTTGTTGGAATTCGTTGTTACGACACCTCTTGGGCAGGGATACGAATGGGAATCACGTCTGATAAAAGTGTTCTGAAATTTGCTGTAATTGAGAAGGCTGGTCTGTTAGATCCTCATACGAACGAGCACAAACCAGGTAGGATATTGTTTTTAATTGGATTTATATTAGATGATATTACGGAATCAAAATAAAATAATAACCTAAATATATTTATAATTTTCAAGTATGAACGGTTTAATTTTTTCTAACTCACATTTTTCTTATAGCCATCCAAATGGACTTCAGCCACCATGTTTTGAATGATGTAAAAGTCGTAGACAATACGGATGATGGGCTTGGGATAATTTACTCCGATTTGTATTTCCCTGACGCTGTCAATACAATCGAACGATCCGAATTTAGTAGGAATCTTGGAAATGGGATTTTATTGCGCCAACTAGGGCTAAAAATGCAAGGTATGTGTATAAAGTTCCGCTTGATACATAATTTTAATAAAAATTAAAATAAATAAAGATAATGAGTAATAAATAAAAAAATATTTTCAAAAGACTGCTTAATAGAACACAATCGTGGGGCAGGGATACTTCATGATCCTGCCGTCCGTCGTCCACATCAAAGAGAAATGGCGGGATGGATTACAGTTGGAAAGAAAGATAAACTAGAATATTTACCTCCGCAATGGAAAGATTTATGGTTGGATGAGAACGAGTACAAATATATTATAACCAAGGCAGAGCCAAAGATAGATGAAGCTTATAACATCATTGCAAAAGATCAAAATTTCGTGATTTCGATGCAACTTTTAAATCCTCTACATAATGATTCCACAGAGGAAGTTATTATTTATGATCGACATGACGTTCCGTCCTATACGCTGAGTGGCCCTGAACTAGAAGTGTGGTCACTGAAACGAGATCAAGTTACTTTTCCCACAGTAAGCAGCTCCTATGGCGTTACTGTGTGGTACCGAAGTGGTATGAAACCACGAGGAAACGGGATTTTACTTGTTCGAGCTATTCGTGCACCCACCAATAGATATTCCCGATCGAGAATTTTAGAGGGACCTCTTCCACGATTGCAAATTCAAGATACAAAAATTCGATACAATGGTCGTGGGATTGGTGCCATACACTATAATAGATATGAAAACGAAGATGGAGATGTATATTTGAGGAAAGCGAATGAATCAATTGAAGTTTTAAGATCCGAGCTGAGTTTCAATCAAGGAGAAGCCTTTCATGTATACACTCCCTTCAGAGAAATTTATTCTTCAAATCTGTCTGAAATAACGTTTATGATCAATTCCAGTGTCATTACGGACAATAGCAAAGTTATTGTGCAGTACAGCAAGTAAGTTTTGCTCAATGTACAGTACGCTGCAATAGAATAGAACCATCTTAAATTTCAAGGTTAACAACCTCCAAAGCATAAGTTCTCAGGCGGCTTTATTATTTTTGTATGCTAACTCTATTGTAAGTTTAAACTTACGTTGACTGCAATCGGACACATACATACATGGTTCTCGCGCAATTAATTAAAAAGACGACTAACTTCAACCACTGAAAATTTTCAAACTTGTATGTTCTTTCAGATATATCTTCATTAGTTATGACTTGAAACATTCACTTTGACCATAGAATTAGAGTGGCACCAATGGCGGTGGACAGAGCTGGTACACACCATGTCAGTTTTTTAACATGGAGTATGGAGTTAAAGGGGTTAGCAAATCGTCATGCAAATACGCAAATGTCTCACATCAGGATGTTAAAATCCACGCAGTTTTGCGCGTGTGCTTTACAATTTATTAAAAAAATGCATGTTTCTTCCATTTATCTCCATGTTAAATACACGGGCTATGACGTGGACAGGTTGTGTCCGTTGTGTCAGCTGCCAGTTCCTCTACACTAACTTTGTGTTCAAAACTGACGCTTCGAGTAATTACTAGTGCATTAGACTACGTAAAATCAAAAGTTCGAATTTTGTCATTGGTTGAGTCAAATTTACTAGACAAACCCCGTGAAGTAATTCAATTATATTGTGACCCCCTTAATTAATCGGTTTAAATTAATTGAGCGAGGGCGAGAACCCAATGAACTATTGAGGTCAATCAAAGTTGAAACATAGTTAGTAGTAAGTTTTTGCATAAAAATAGTCCCACCAAATTATTCATGCTTGGGGGGGGGGATATACCACGATAAACTTGATGATTCTATTGCAATGGGGCATACTGCAGCGTTTTTAAAATATATTAAGTGGAATAAGTAATCGATACCTAGCAATTATTTGATACATTACAAAATGCGTGTTTACTAACTAACAAACTTTCTTAATTATTTACTTAGGGACTTACGGAGCTCAAATAATCTTTATCACTGGATCCTTCGAGACAACTTAATTGAAAGGAATAAAGATGGTGGCTTTCAGGTTTCTCTCCCATACGTTTGGCAATACAATGAGAATCATACGCACTCAATTAGCTTTGAAAATATCACATTTCGTCACAATCAGAATTTTGAGGCTACTATCAGTGGTCATTTTTCAAAAGTAACTGTTGTGAGCTCAACATTTGAGCAAAATTCTTGCCGATATGGTTTGTTCACTCTGGCAGGGATGGAGAAAGAGTTAATGGTTTTTAATAATCGATTCATAAATAATATGGCTACCTACGTAGTTCAATTCGACACGGACTCACAGTCGGAAATTTTAGGGCAAGTGTCAGCATACTTTGTGAGAAATCAAGTCAAGCACAATCGTTTGAACCCTAGCGTGCAACAGAGGAGAATGAGAAACAATTTAATGACTGTGAGAGTGATCAATAATGCTACTTATCAACCCATGAGCTACGCTATTGGCTTGAAGGGTTTGCAAAAAGTGAATATTACACATAATTTGTTCGGAGAGAATCAATTGGATTATGAGCTCTTGGCAGGCTTAAAGACGGCTCGATTAGATAATTACGTGAACGTCGTTAACAACTGGTAATTGTATAAATTGTATTCCGAATCAACAATATAACAACTTTTCGTAAATTTGTACTAGCTCAGTCTTTTGTATGAACTTTAATTAAAATTATTTTAGGTGGGGAAGTTCGGATCCAAGAAGAATAAGGGAGCGTATTTTTGATTTTGACGACTGGAATAGTTACGCCATTGCTTCTTATCGCCCTTACTTACTTCAGGATGATTTTAATGCCCCCATTTCAACAACTTATGAACCTGAAAACCCTTTAACCATTGATAATTTGGCTGGAAGACTTTTGCATCCGTTAACTTTGTACGAACGAAGTAGGCCATATATAATCAAGTCTGATTTGACAATCATGCCAAATGCTCAACTGACAATTGCCCCTGGTGTGGAGATTGAATTTTATCCTAGTGTAGGCATTCTTGCTCTGGGACCCCTGATTGCTCAAGGCCTACCTGAATCCCCTATTAAAATGAGGCCTATTTTGTTAAATAAAATGGTACGTTCCTATACCCTTAAATAGTTATATTTCTTCCGATTCCTTCATACATATTTAGTATCATGTAGTATTCTAACAATGTTAAGCCGCCATATTGAAAATGGCCGCTTGTATCTCTGCAATGTTAAAAAATTTCATTCGTGGGGGGGGGGGCTAGCTACCCCCCTGGATCCGCGGTTGATGGTGCTGTATTACACTATTTCCTTCATTGAGTAAAACAGCCCCATGAACAGAACAATAGAACAGCCCATAGGTGGTTATTATTTGTATTATAAAAATAATAATAAGTAATGGTATTGTATTCACAGGACGAAATTGAAAATGGGCGCAAAATGCAGAGGATGGAAGACAGTGACAGTAAAACAGTTCGACTGTGTGCTGAAGATAAATGTGAACGTGGAGTGAACCAAGGATTTTTAGAATATTTTAACAGGACCACACTGCAGTGGATCCCAATGTGTGACAATCGATTTACTGAGAGAAATGCTCAAGTCGTTTGTCGACAGCTTGGTTTCGATGACATGAACATTTTTCTGGATTTTGATAGGAGGATTGAGTACCACTATAATTCAGTGTTGAGAATTAGAAAATGGCCTGAGCCGTTTCAGTGTGTTGGTAAGATAATTTTCAGTTGAAGAACAAAACCCTTTCTTGGAATGCATGTAAAGTGAGCTTATTTAAATTATTTATGATTCTTACACCACAGGAGATGAGAGTGGACTAGATGAGTGCCCGTTGAGAATGAATGGACAGTTGTACGGCTATGATCATCCTTGTCATTGGAATGATCCGTTCATTTTCATTAACTGTGGAGAGCGGAACCTCAACCGTACAATGGAGTATTGGGGTGGCATCAGGTAATTTTATTATTTAGTTTAAAATTATTTTCTTTTAATTTTTATGGCGGGTTAATTGATTCGAAATTATCTATACAGATTCGCAATACCAGATTTTGAGCAGCATTTATTTGAGCACCGAATGCATGATGCTGTAACGCATAGTTCATATCAGAGGGAAGAAAGTATTTTGGAATGGGTGCAAATCAGCGGTGCTGGAATTCTTCATAATGAAAAATCTCCTGCTGTTTTAACGACAATGCAGAGCCCAACAATACGTAATGTGAACATTACGAAATGTGCTTCACATGCAATTTCCGTTATCTCAGCCCCTAAAACTATGAGATTGTCTCATAACCAGTAAGTTTTTCTTATACAAATGCTTTTGCTTCTCACTGACTGTCAGGAAGCTTCTCCATAGCTAATTAATTAAATGTTTTCGCAACGTTTAACTTCAGAATCTGGGATAACATGGGGCTTGGATTTAGTGGACTTTCACTATCTGGAGAAGCACAGCAGTCTGACTCAAGCTCATTTTTCCCATTGAGACAACTGGAAATTCCATATGGACTTTTCGGAATGGTTGATATTTGTGACACAAACAAGGAGATCACTGTAGAAGAAAGGGTTGTACTCTATTACAAGTATGACAATTTCCCGGTTGATTGTGTTAAGATATTCAGCAGTGTGTATCATTCCAAGAATCTTGGGTTTAGGTAAAGCGGATTTAACTGTAACAGTGACATAAGCACTTTTACCTCTATCGTATTTCAATGATTATATTTTACATCGGTTTTTCTCAATAATAATCAAAAATATTTCTCCTACAGGCTTCTTCAGCTAAATCTATTTAATTCAACTGGAAAACCATGGCCTGCGGATTATATCAAACTTATTGATGGGGATATCTATAATACAACCACAGAAGAAATTGCTACTATCACAATGGATGATGACCCAAATAATAGCAACAAGTTCTATTCCACAAGTTGGCCTAGTCTGAGTGTGAAACTGCATGCTACCGGCGCTAGTGGCTACCATGGATTTATTGCTGAAATTTTAACTCTTCCTGTTTCACCTCATGGAGCTGGTAATTATGATACTTGTTAGAGGTTGGAGTGCACTAGGCACTAAGAAAATAAACCACTTTATTAGCGAGGCGCAATTAACTGAACAGAGATGAAAAAATATTATTTTTTCTGGTTTCATAATTATTTTTATTTTTTGCTGCTTTTTAGATCGAAACATCCAACACAATATATCACACTCAGTTTTCGAGAATAATACTGAAGGGGCTGTTTATTACGGCTCTGCTGGAGAAATCAGTCCTACTGTAACTTTGGAGAAGAATCGTTTTATTAATAACTGCCGTCAGTTTTACGGAAATTTTTCATCTTGCCAAAGTCCTATTAGATTTGATGTCCAAAATATGCAGCACATTTATTTTAAGGTACTGTTTATTTAATTTTCTTTTCAAACAAAAATTCAATAATTCCTGTAGCACCATAATATGCAGTATTTGTTGTTATAGTTTAAATACAGACGAATGTAAGAACGTACACTTATGATATAGTTTTTGAAATTATTTAAATTTTAGAATAATCTTGTCCGAGGAAATCAAGGGGGATTAAGAATCGTTGCAGATTCCAGTGGTTCCGCAACATCTCTTAAAGGATACGTCCATAACAACGTGTTTGAGAAAAATAATAACCGTCGTATTTTACACGTAGAGGGTAAACGTAGCAGTCCATTCCAAGAAATTATTTTCTACCGAAATATTGTTACAAGAAATAATGCAAATTTTCAAGATGTTGTTTACCTGAGCCAGGTAAATATTCTAAAGCTCCTATGCTAATCCATTAATTATTATTAATTTTTATAAAAAATTACCTCCATTGTATGAAAACCCCAATTGATTTTGAAATATTTTGTTTATTGTAAACTTCCTGTACTTAAGGTTGTTTCCAATCTAAGTGAGAACTATTTCCATGCAAATCGTGGGGAGCACATAATGGATGTTTCAGGTTTTGAAAAAGTGAGACTTCCAATTTATCAGTCGTGTACCCACAACTCTTTCTTTAACAATGAGGCCATTGATATTGAGGATAAAACAACCATTGTGGCTGGAAGCACGGGTCAGCAATATGTTGACAATATATTTGTGAATCCGCTAAACTCATACGAACTCATGACAGTCAACAAATCACGGTATTACGCCTTTTCGTTTTGCATAGTTTCATTGTTAAATTACTCCACTTAACACTGTGTGACCTAATATTTCTAACACTTTTTTTCTAGTATTAGTATTCATTTCATTTTCTAACGTTTTATTTCTTCCTTTTTCATTTTACCTTGAATGCTGGATATGTGCCGTGTTGTCATTTGCATGACCTATTTGCTGTGAATTCTCCTGCCTTATATATTCCATGGACTTTGTAATTATAACTAATTATCATTCGCTATTCATATGACGTAATCAAATATGCAGGCCAAGAGCTATCAGGTATTTACTTTTGTGTTCTTTTGTTACTCCCGTTTTGTGCCATCTTCTTTTTATTTTGACTAAAAATGCCTCGCGTTGCAGAAACTCTTAACAGCTTCAAAGAAGTTTTAACTGAAGTTTGTAGTAGCCTCAATTAAAATCTAATGTTTACTTTGTTTAGCCGTTACGGGTATGAATCTCAGAGTGCAGTGGATGCCCGTCACAACTGGTGGGGTTACGCCGAGAATATTGCTGTCCTCGGAAGAATCAAAGATGAGAATGACAATATCGATCTCCTCCGAGTTCTCTACAACCCATTTAGGCAAGATAATAGAACTCTCTTGAGTGGAAAGTGCCCACCTGGCTACACTTTAGTTAGTGACACTTGCTACATCTATGTCGGTGGCTTTTTGAATTTCACTGAAGCGAAAGAATTTTGTAAAAATGAAAATGCGTCTATGCCTTACGTCCAGTCCAATTTTTACTCCATTATACATTTCTTACGGGGTCAACAAGAAGACTATGACTACTGGGATCGGATTTGGGTTCAAGATGTTGATCAGTTTGGGAAATGCACAATGTTTGTAGCTAATGGGGTACAAGCCACGGAGTGCTACTATCGCTTCCCGTTCATTTGCGAAACTGGTAATTTTTTAATGCAAATTAAAAATGGTTTTCTACAGATTATGAATATTAATTAGTTACATTCTTTTTTTCGATTAATCAGATGCAGTTATGTATTAATGGTGTCGTTTGATTACTTTTACTTTAGATCCAAAAGTTAGTATCGACCCATTGGCTTGGACAAGCGACTCCTTAACGATAGGGGCGCTAGTAGCAACATTTATTGCTATTGTCCTCATTGTATTCATCTTAGTATTTTGGTACACAAAATCCAAACAAAGGCGAATGGAGAGGCTTGAGAGAAGAAACTCAATTCGTGCATCCATTCGATCTAGTCGCTCTTTCACCTCCATGGCGAGTCTTAGTGAGGCGGGGTATCGAAGACGAATGGCTGAAATTGTGGCTCAGTCGGTAAGTAAACTGAACAGTTAAAAGCAGTTGACGGCAACTCATAATAAATTGTCATAAAAAATATTTGCGTACATCAGTAACAGCTTTTGTGAATTATTTTACGTCGTCTTCCCACAGAAATCCACGACAACTTCAACCGCAGGACGGAATAATTTAAATAATTACAACAAAATGAATGGCAGTTTCGACTCGATAGAAAAAAATCCGTCGCAGTTTAATTCCATCGATACGAATTCCTATGACTTGTATGATAGCCAAACGCACAACACAGGCATCTCGTCGCCCACTTCAGATTTTGAAGATATGGTTTCATTCAGTCGCCACCCAGACCCACTGGTTGTTGGAGTCCGTCCTTCCGGGGCTGGTGTTCCACATGGTCAGCATGGTCTGCCCCCAATTTCTGCAGTCAACAAAATTAATGTTAGAGCGGACGTTCTAACGAAGCCTTCGTTCGACTTAACGTTTCAAAATCAAAATTTTCGCGAAACGCCAAGTATGGGTTCAATTCCTCCAAATGAATACTGGGATTCTTCTTTAAATCTTCAAAGCAATGGACATGCGGTCAAGTATAAGAACACAAACGCTGGGCTAAATAACGATTTCCATCGTAGTGCAGCAACCGCATCAACTTTCACTATGCAACCCACTACGGCATCTAGGGATGATCTTATGGGCGAAACTGATGGGTCTGAATTTCTAACTCCCATTACCCTTCATCACCCTTTAGGTGGGAGTGCGACGGCAGCGCATAAGAATAAGCCTGCAGGTGGAAATGTATTTTCGAAAAGTTTTGATAATTTAGAAAGTGATGAGTACGATAGAACTAATCGTTTCGACAATAGAATTCATAGACCATCCTTACCTTCGTATAGTGCAAATGTGAATAATAACGATAGTCCTACACTGCCTTATCATCATAAAGATATTCCTATGGCACAAAGTAGCTTTAAAAGTGATCCATTTTTAGTGAGCAAAATTGCAGTGAGTGACCAAGCTTCCAATGCGGGGACATTGCCGGCTATCTCCAATGAAAACTTTGATGAGTTTGGAAGCGATTTTAGTCGTGATCAAAATGCAGAAGGACCGAGCGCCAGGACGGAATCTAATACAAATGCATTGGCTGGAATTATTGAAACTAGTTTAGATGACTTAGAATTAGACTATGATTTGGATGAGACGGAAAGACCTATTAGTACATACTTAGAAACGAATGTGGACGAGAGTAATAACTTAGGAGGTGGAGGAGGTATGCGAGGTGCCAAGAGTCAGTATATTCCTAGAGATCAACAATTCCGTCAAAATCCAAATGCCCATTACCCTGATCAAGATTTCAAAGCTTTGAGCAGTAGAAGTAAAAGCATGCCTTTAGAAACAGAGATGTGATAAATTATATTTTATAAAGGTTTACTGTAATTTCGGGAAAATTTTAAAGTACGAAATCCGGCTATTCGAAAATGAAAGAAATGTAAAATATTTTATTATTTTAATTACACAAACCTGCTTGAGATCGCTTATTCATTACTTTAAATTAGCTGTTCTGAAATTATATGGTAAGTTGGACGATATAGGGTTGTTATTAGGTAAGTAGCTAGGAAAGTAAGTGAGCTTTAGAATTAAGCTTAAATATTTCAGAGGAGAATTTTAAGAAATATTTTGTGAAAAAAGTCGTTGAACAAATATATGTACAATACATCTTTAAATAGTTGCATATACTACAAATTTTAATTGTAAATATGTTTGCTAATTCGTCGGCTGCATCATAATCGTGACGATTTAAAAATGTACAAATTTCTCTTGAGACGGTAAGGGGTATCAAATAATTATTTTTAATTATGATACACACTACTTTAGACCATGCACAAATTACAACTACTTAAAAGTGCATAGTCACATATGTACTTAAATTATGACTAACTTTTAATTAAGTTTATTGCACATTGTATACCAAATAATTTCAAGAATTACAGTTAACGCACCTGATGACATTCATTTTTAATTATTATTTATAAATAATTATTCTTCTTCCGAGCTTTTTAATTAATACACAAAAATTACAGTCAGGAAGTCTCTCTCACCCGAATTCAATCAGTTCACGCATGAAAATCCACCTTGTGTTCCTTAATTATTTATCTTTATTTTTTGGAATTTGTAATGTTATTGTATGAATAGGTAGAAACAAACTGGTTAAGGTTTTTATTTATTCTTAAGAAATTGTAAAATGAAATAATTAACTCCGGTTAGAGGTTACACTAAATGGGGTGGAGTTGAGGACAGCCAGGTACATCAGTAAGCTTAACACTTTTTGCATCGTTTATTTAATTTTAAGTATATTGAATAACAGTAGTCAAGATTTATTTCATGTATTGTGTAGTACATGTACGTTTATGTAAAGCTACTACGAATTATCCCAATTTTGTTGCATAGATTGTATGAAGAAGTTTTTGTCTATTTTTATTGATAAGCTTAAGTAATAGTCTGTAAATTAAGTGTCATTGCTTTTAAGATTTAGGGGTGGTCAGCAAGTAGAAATGAATAGATATATAAAAAACTATTGTTACTGTGTTTCATTGTGTTCGTTTCGTATAATGATATTTGTAAAATTTGTAACTAATGCAAAAAATCTAGATAGCTTGAAGAATGTGTACGAGTAAATGCAGTATTGTGGAAATACAAACTGACATCTTGATTGTTTTTATGGGAGTCTCAACGAATTATCCCAGCTATTAACTTTATGCAACTTTATGACTGCAATAAGCATTAGTCTTCATATAATCTTTCAGTTCTTATTTTAATTAAGCATATTTATAACATACTTAAAAAATTACCTGTAGTTTAGATTGTACAGGAATACGACTAATTCCAATGACTGATTGTAAAAGGGAACTGTAAAACTCTGCTGCACTTTTTAATTATTTATATGTCTATTTAAATTTTTCAACGCACGAAAAATATTTGTTAAGAGCCACATGCAAAATCAAGCTGGTAAGACAAACAGAGCAACAGGTTGTCTTTAACATTTTTAAAAATTACATAGTTTAGATGTGTTTACTTATCGTTAGTTTACTATAGTTTCTTTGTGAAAATAAAGTTGTTAAATTATTGAACTGTTTTAAAGTAATTTTAGGACATCATCTATGATTATACAGTAGAAAAACAAAATAATTGCTTAAGTTTACGTACCTTTACCATCTAATACTTTTAGTCGTCCATTCTACAATACATGTAAAAAGAAACTGTTGTAAATGCATTCTGTATGTTTAGTGTTTATATAGACTTCATTACTGTATTGAAACGATGATATTATTCCACAGAAAATATAACCAAACCTAGGTACGCATGCCTTGTCATATGCTGTACAAAGTACGTCGAAATTACAAACGATTTGTAAATATCATGTTTTACTTTATTGAAGCATAATACGTGCACCCACGCTTTTGAGCCCGGAAAATCCAACATGTTACAGTTTTTCTTGCTTGTTCAGTGTAGACAAATTATTTTAAAAGGGATTCGCTTAAAAGGGAAAACTACTGTAAGGGACTTTAAAATGTTTCATTGGTTCTATGTTTTCAATGTTAAAATTACCCGGTTATAGGGGAACCGACATAACGGATTATCCTCTTGTAAGGGACAGATTTCTTACCACTTGATGAAATTGTAGGTCACTTTTAAGGGATTTAAAAATAAAATTTAAAAAAAACACAATAAGACAGAGCACACAAGTGGACCACTACTGTACTTGACAACGACACTGCACTTACCGTATATCCTATAATAGTACGCCCCGCGTACTATCCAAATTCGGACCTCTCAGACCCGCGTACTATCACAGACCCGCGCACTATTACAGACCCGCGTACTGCCGTTTAATACTGTGTTAAATAGACCCGCGTACTGCCGTTTAATACAATGTTAAATAGACCCGCGTACTATTCAAACTGAGACCTCTTAGACCCGCGTACTATTACAGACCCGCGCATTATTTCAGACCCGCGCATTATTATCGGATATACAGTATCTTATCTTAACAATTAAATCTGTGTACTTCGGTCCACGTATTTATAGAATACAAAAGCTTTCTTGACTGTTTTTAGTTGTTGTACTTCTGATTCTGACTCTGACTCTACCTGTACTGCTGCGTCCAGCTGTAAGTACTGCAAAGGGAATGGATTCACATATCACCCGCCAATTTCAAAACCTCCCATGCGCAAAAATCATGCTATTTTTCAATAGTGCAGATCCTAAGCATTTCGACCGGATTTAGGTCACAGTCTTACTTTATTTAAGATTTAGTTTTAAAAAATTAAAATTTTTATTTTTTGTTACCGTGTAGCTTCCACATTTATTATCCGATTGTGACGAGATGTTTTCTATTCCTTAGACAGTTTTCTAAAAAGTTATTTCAGGATTTTTTAAAATTCGAAAAAATTCTAAAGAATTACACTTTTGAGGCCCAATTTTTTAAAATGGTTTTTTCAAAAAATGAAAATTTTCGAACTTTGAGAAACCCTGAAATTTTTTTAGAAGACTGTCTAAAGAATAGAAAAAATAAAATTTCGTCCAAAACGGATAAGAAATGTGCAAAAAAAAATCAAAATTTTAATTTTTCTAAAACTTTGGCTGTGACCGAAATACGCAAAATACGGTCAAGTTACTCTGGATCTGTAATATTAAAATGTAGCCTGATTTTTGTGCATGGGAGTTTTTGTGGGGGTACTATGTGAAACCATTCCCTTGTGAGTTCGTTAGGCACGATTTTTACGAACAGGAAAGAAACTCGTAAAGTAGTTTACAGAAAAAAGTATGAAATCTTGCAAAAGTTACAAACCCGCAAGCAAATTGAAATAGTAAAAGAGACGAGTTTAAGTTCAAGTGTAAAAAGTAGAACTAAGCAAGACAGTGAAATCTATAAATATCTTAATACTGACTAAAACTAAAAAGTTCAATTGGGAAATTATAACAAGTCATTTTAAATGAATTTTTCTGTAGTCCAATTGTTACAGTTGATTTAACTGTAGCTGTAGCAACTAGATTACCTACCTATATGCACCATCTTCTACTGCATAATTATGCCTCAATATAATGGGTACACAAAGAGTTTTGGAGATTATTCCCCCCCCCCCTTCACCCCACACACACAAGGCATTTATTTCTATACGAAGCCTTGAAAAAGAGTAAAAAATTATTTAATAGTAATTTCTTATTTTTTCATAAGAGATTTAATTAAAGTTGCATAACCAAAAAAATACAAATTTTAAAAAATGAGCAGATATTTTTTTACCGCAGGAGGTTAAATTCTGTTAGGTACTTTCAAAGTTTAAAAAATAATTTTAAAAAAATGAAGCTTGCAGTGAATTGACACCCAAAATTCGAGGAAATCACTTTTCTTTCTGCAAACATATTGACGTATGACTTAAATTGACTAGCCTTGCCCTAGAATATTTTTTACTTGGCTTGACGTGAATAACGTCACTTACGAATGCTTTTGACTTGACTTGAGCATTGGGCGAACAAATTTTACAATAAACTGATTGTTGGTTATGATCGGACTAACCGCCTTTGCACAACTAAAACCAAAGTCTAGATTCTGTTTTGAACAAGAGGAAAATTAGGTATATTATTGCACAACCAACCTTCAATTATATAGCTCCTTGCTACGTACTCATACTGCGGCGCATTCCGAGGAGGGGGGGCCTGGGGGGCTTTTAGCCTCCTCAGAAGGTCAATTTTTAACATTGAGGAGATAGGAGCTGCCATTTTCCAAGATAGCAGTTCATCATTATTAAATCCCCCACCCCCAATTCTTGATCCGCCGATTTACTCATACATATATCATTCAAATACACACCAGACAAAAGTAACAGTAAGCGAATCACAAGTCTTAGTCTTAACAAAGGACAACTGTCGTTAGCTACGAATTGCAGGTGCACGGTTGTGGATTGGGGTAAAAATAGAAATTCATGTGAATTGAGGGAATATGAATGTAAAAAATAAGATGGTTTATAAATGAAGCTAGACTTGAGGGAGGGCATTATTTAGTAAAAATTGGGGCTGTTCACAAATGACGTCACATGTTTTGGTGAGCTAGCATTTAGCGACAAATTAGGGCTGCTCACAGATGACGGCAAATCAGGTGGTGGATGAATATTTAGTGACAACAAGGAGCTATTTTAGAAACGCCTTGTGGTTGTGGTGGGTTATTATTTATTAACAACAATAAACTTTTCACAAATGACGTCGTACCTTGGGGTTAGTTAATATTTAGTGACAACAAGGGGCTGTTCACAGATGACGATGATCTTATATCTTGTGCTGGGTCATTATTTACTAACTCCACGTGATTGATCACAAATGAAGTAACACTTGGTGAGGTAAAATTTAGTGGCAACAAGAGACTGTTTACAAATAACATTATACTTAATAGTACAGTGGGCTTAAATTTATTTGTTGTGAGTACAAATGACACAACTGTAGCAAAGCTGTGTCATAGGGATGTAAGGGGAGATTTATAGACATAAAACTGAGCTAATACTTTTTTCGGAAAAAATGTTACGAAATTTAACTTATACTCTATATAGATCATCTTTTAGCGTCACTAAAATAAGGTCCTACTCCTTTTTTGAAGCCAAAATTGGCTGAAAGCTCAGCGTCTAATTCGGGCACTCGGTCAACAAATCCGCCACGAAGCGCTTGATTTTTAAAGATTGCATTTAGCAAAAAAGAAAAACAAATTAAAGGACAAATAAATCAACCGAACATTACACACACGAATACATACTATAGACTTTAAATTGTGTTTTTACCAATCGAATTTGATCTTAATTAATTTATGGGTGCCAAAGTATGCTCTGTAACTCTGTATCAGCACCAGCTGCATGTGCAAGGGCCTATGGATGGTTTGTTTTTCGAACGCAACTTACTATACTTGGAGCTATTTAGTTCATTCCCGATTGCTGCGGATACGTGACTGCCTCAAAATACTTAAAGACTCCAGCCCGAGTTTTACAAATTACAATGATCATTGACATTGACAATGATTTCCATAGTTTGTAATGCATGATCTGACACTTGAATAAAATTTAACAAACCAAACATAACATGTAATATAGGAATAATTTAACTCGGGTCTATCGAAGCCGCTTTGATTTATTAAATGCTACTCTTAAATATTACTTCATTTTTAGATGCTGAGCTTTTTATTTTGAAATATCGTTTGTACGATGAACATTCTAGCTATTCTTCTGCTGGCATGTAATAATAAACATGGAATGGACAGTGACAGAACGAGCCTTATGGAAAGCACAATAATCTTACCGAATCATTCTAAAAGGTGCTCAATAGAAACTTCATTCTGCGGCAAATTTAAGTATGAACCATGGATTCGAAATCAGTAGAAGTAGAAAGTGATAATCGTGAAAGTGAACGAGATCGATTTAAAGAAAGTTTCAAAAAGTACAAATCTTGCAAAGATGTTAAATCTTTTTGTAACTTTAAAGAAGTGTTTGACGCCAACAAAGGAAATGAGTTTCTGGATAAAAAAATTGCCATCCGAAGGTCAATGCGTAGCTTCGGTATTAAGCCTGAAGTGGATACGATTGCCGGTGCATTGCAAATGCACTGGACCAGCAATGACTGTAAACCATTATTTGGATTGTCTCATCCTTCAAATTGGGAAGTATTTGATTTCGCCTTTCCTAATGGTAAGTAATTACAATTACATCTTGGCAAGTAGTAAAGTCTATATATACAGCTATAGTAAGAATACATCTAGTAACTTATAGTATGCAGATTGCAGCAGATTGATGACGATGACAGACGGAGATGAAGGTAGTGCATATAGTAAAGTAAAGTCGTAGGTTGAAATTCGAAACCAATTCCTCATTGTGCGATAATTTCAGGCCTAATTTTTGTGAAAAATCCATTTACACCCGAAGGACAAAAGTACTGGATTACAAAGTGTCTGAATGATTATCCCAAAGAACCACACATTACAAACATTGACAATTTAAGGCGCCG
The DNA here is from genome assembly GCA_949802685.1 of Dicyrtomina minuta. Lineage (NCBI taxonomy): Eukaryota > Metazoa > Arthropoda > Collembola > Symphypleona > Dicyrtomidae > Dicyrtomina > Dicyrtomina minuta. Next base: position 28,257,002 of record OX461811.1, read on the forward strand.
GCAGCCCAAAGCGGGAGCTTCTAATGAAGGGGCAAAAACTAATAAGTCGGACCTGTCTTTGGACGATAGAGACACATTTTACAAGGATTTAAGGTGGATCACATTTGGTTACCATCACGACTGGGATACAAAGGTGTTTAACAATATTATAGTCATATATATATAAACTATTCAGTCACCGTCATTGTAAAACTACAATAGCCCAAAGACTCTTTACACAAAACACAATGTTTTGAACAGTATTCTAATCAGTGGAATTAGAATTACGAAAGATATTTTAGGAAGATATTTAATTTTGTAACAGGGTTTTTTGTAATCACTTGAATCACTTGAATCACTTTTTGTAATTTTGTAATCACTTGAAGATTACTATAATACATTTTAGTGTTATTCTCAACATAGGTGTATTCAGAAAATCATCGCTGCGAATTCCCTCCTGATCTGTCGGTTTTGACGAAATATATGTCACTGGTACTGGGGTACGATGACTTTGAAGCTGAAGCAGCGATAGCCAATTACTATCATTTGGATTCAACTCTTTCCGGGCACGTTGATAGATCCGAAAAAAATCAATATGCCCCACTCTTCTCTTTAAGGTAAATAAAACGGTCAGTAAAATTATGAGAGAGTATTGGTCGTTTTTTGTTTCACAATTCTGAAAAATATTTTTTTATTTTCACCGTTGACCTTATAGTTTTGGACAAACTGCAGTGTTTCTTATTGGATCAACCACCAAAGATACAACACCGCTCGCAGTGTATTTAAAAAGTGGTGATATTGTTGTGATGACAGGCCAGAGTAGACTATCATATCACGGTGTACCGAAGATTATTTCTTCACCTACTATGCCGTGGAAAGAGTCGATATTGGGTGACGCAAGTTCAGAAATTAGTAATAATTGTTCAAATCGTCGAGAAAATGAGTTCGTGGCCAAGAAACTCAAACTAGATCGACCGTCTCACTCACGTGAATGCAAGTTATGTAGCTTAGCACTGATGTCGGAATTCAAGGAGTCAAGTGAAAATGTTACGTCTGTTCTTGACCAATGGTCAGATTTTCATGAATCCTACATATCAAAATCAAGAATCAATTTAAATGTTCGACAAGTTTTGTTTCCTGGTCAGAAATCTTTAGAAGATAATTTATAATATGCAAAGCTGCCTGGTGTCGGTGCCCCATATGGAATGTATGCGCAAGCTACAAATCTATGACCAAGTTATCTTTCCTGTAAAAATTTTCAGTATAATTACTACCTGTATTCAATAAGAACTTATTTATGTGAATTAAAAATTATTTTATATTTAAATGTCTAGTATGCGTATGAACGTGTACATACACAACAAATTGCACCCTTTGCTAGTATGGGTTTACTTTTATTTGTTGGGTTGTATTTGATGGGAAAGATGGCATAAATCGAATTAGCGGTAGGAATAAGCATAACAGCGGTTGTGATGAGTTACATCATAAATTTCCGCAATGGGCGGTAAGGGAAAAATAGGAATTATCAACGCATTTATTTTGAGACTATTGGCGGTAAGAAAAATATTTTGTACAATTTCCTACTTTGAATTCGTTTTGCATTGTTAGCAACGTAAATCATCCATCTGCATTACTTTTGATGCAGCTTTTTGACCGTCAGCAATAACATAATGTCTGCTCAAGAATCTAGTAGTAGTGGGCAGAGGAAACGGAGAGTGGTGAACAAGTGAAAAATTTAATCTTATGAATCAATAAAAGAAGCGGAAAAACATATTTTGCAGAAAATGGGAAAAGAGCTCCAAGGGAGCTGCAGCTGACCCAACGCAATTATTGGAGCCATGGAAACTCTTGAACTGTGTGATATTCCAATGAAAAAGTAGCTAATTAATTATATCCGGTATGAGCGTACAAAAAGTTAACAGGGCAGTGGTGTACATTTGTAATCTTGTAGACTGGTGTACAGGGCGAATCGTCATTCCAGAAAACGATGACGAGTCATGCGTATCACCATAAATGTATGTATCAATCTTACTTATCCTTTCTTACATTACTTTAATATTTCGACATAATCCTCTTTAAATTTTGTTCTGGATTTAGCAAAAAAATTGAAAACAGTGTAAGTGGAATTACGGGACCGCCAATTACCCTACCGCCTATTGGCCTAAAAGGCCTACCGCCAATTATTTTGGAACGTAATTAACATTCAATTCTCACCCCCCTTACCACCAATTGACGTGCAGTCATAGTTCAAGCTGGACTGAAATGTAGTGGGATTTCTTTAGTCGCAAAGTTACGCACCATATGGATATTATCGGGAGTCTGCATTATCATATTTATCAAGCATTACACTAATTGACGGCTCGTTTATTTGCTGTGTCAGAATAATCGTGTTTTTTTTGGGGGATTTTAACAGTTGTTTACGTAATTTACATTGAGTTGCATGCTCGCTCAGTCTGCTGTAACTTATTTTTATACCGGGGAATGGTTTATGTCTTCTATGTGTCGATGTACCCTTCAAATATGCTTTGCTCCGCTCTGATTTGCGCTGCAACTCTTTTGAATTATTCAGTCACCAACCTCTAGGTCATGCTTCAAGTTCAGTTTCAAATTAAGCGTGTAAATTACACATTTAGCATTATCAAACCATAAGTAGCTACCTACTTACTAAGACTTACTTGTACTTCATGTATACTAACCTACCATCATACAAGCACGATTTTCGAATTATGTATAGTCGTGTTTATGCTAGGCTACATTTGGTTATTACCACATTAATTTTAGCTAAGCTAGCCAAGTATTAGTAATACTAGTTTATTTCTTTACTGTCAGCATATTATTATGAAAAAATTATGGTAACCGTGATAGATTGAATTGTTTAAAAATGGTTTATTTTATTTCATTACTCTCGTTTTGATCTATGTAAATCCCACAAATTGTAAAGCATGCTGCCTGTTTTTCGACATGCAAAATGTCGTTAAGCTTTCGTACATAAAAATTGTGGTACTCATCAAATTGAATAACATGGATCCAGCCTTATATGTTTATCTCTGGAGATGGTAGTATTAAATATTATTCAGTATTATTACTTACCTACATTATGCATTAGGAAATTAGCGCGTGTGCAGAATTCAGATTTCATCATGCTACCCAAAATGACATAACTTCCTTCCTTTATCGATTACGATACGATTAGTCTTTTGATGTCTATCTATAACTCTAAGAAATTATATCGAATGAGCTCATCGGCAGTCAGTGCCCGTCAAGAGAGTCCTTTGATTTGATTTAAAAGTAATATCAATGTTAGCTACTCTCCGAGCTGATCAAATTCTTTACTTATTCTTCACACATTTAATTTAAATTATTGAAATTGAAAGTGCTATAATATTATTATGATTTTTTATAGACTTGACCTAACTTCCAGTGTCTAAAGTACTCCTGCCTGGGGACTTTCTATCAAACACTTTTGCTTTGTTGTACCCGCTTGTAGTGAGATTTGAGTTCCATATTATAGGCATAGGTAAGTCCTCTCTGTCGGTACCATTACCAGCTTATGTGGTTAATAATAATAGACAATATTATTATTGCAATTGTTTAAAAAATTTGTATTAAAAAATGTAAGTACAGAATGGATAAAGAATACGATCCCGTAGAGGAAGAAACAGTATTGGAATGGGGCAATAATAGCTCTTGCAGTGAAAGCGATAACTCCAACGACAACCCGCTCAAACGACCACTGCGTCCAAAATATACGAAACGATTTTGCTCACACGTAAGTTATTAGCACGTTTATATATGTAAGTATACACACGTAACAAACCTATCCTATTTCTTATGCTTTTATTTCGTTTGGAGGGTTTGATATAGAATACGACATGTAAGAAGAGTATCTTGGCAAAACGGGATAAGACCATTTATTTTCAAAAATGAGATTATTTACGTTACGTCTACATTCAACTAGACACTTTACTGTATTGCATGTTAAACACCCAAGTTCAACCAAAGCAATTTTAAAAAATAACCTGAATTTGACAAAACGAGATAAGTCTACCTAAGACATGCGTTTCTCATTCAACTGTTGTTTTTGAGCGTTTTCGTATAGTTTGTAGAAAACAATTCACGTGTGTAAATTCTTAATGCATGAAAATATTTAAAAGTCAAAAAAATTAGTTCCACTCAATACGATTAAAATTTCATCTCAGGGGACTTTTTAATCCATGTTAAGTTATTGATTATGAGGCAAAACGGGTCAAGTCACAAAATTTTGATTATTAAATATTTTCTAAAAGAATTAAAACAAACGCACTAGATTTAAGCCAATACTTGTGATAGCGCTTCGTCTGGATGTCGGGATGTTGATAAATAATATGTTTAAAAATATCATCCAGTCACATGCTATTTAAAATTCGTTGAACCTTTATTGGATTTGGTGGACTAATAATCCCGTTTGCCAAATAAATCTTTGTCTTACGAGCAACACGCACCAACGTATCCTCAAGGATTTTCCCGCCATATTTTTTTTTGAAAAGAGCATTTAAAATAACTTAGATTTGCTTAACATGGTGCGCTTCATGAGTTTTTTTTCGATTAAATTATTTTTCGAAAAAACGAAAAAGGTCTTAAATTGCATATTTAATGGTTTTTTCATCCACATTATTACATTTTATTCAAAATTTTGAAGCTTTTTTTAAACAATTTTTGTACAAAAACCATTTCAAAGTGTTAGAAACACAAAAAAAATAAAATTTTTGGTTTTTTTCAAATTTTTTGTTGATACTACAGTAACGTGCTCTAAAATTTATTAAAAAACAAAATTTTTTAAATTTTCAAAATTTTAGTTTTTTTGTATTTCTTACACTTTGAAATGGTTTTTTGTACAACAATTTAAAAAAAAAGTTTCAAAATTTTGAATAAAATGTAATAATGAGGATGAAAAAATCATTACATATTATGCAATTTAAGGTCTTTTTCGTTTTTTCTAAAAATAATTTCATCGAAAAAAAACTCATGAAGCGCACCATGTTGTTAAGCAAATCTAAGTTATTTTGGATGCTCTTTTCAAAAAAAAATATGGCGGGAAAATCCGTGAGGATACGTTGGTGCGTGTTGCTCGTTAGTTATTCCAGCTTGCAGTTCAGTGCTAATTAATTTTTTCTATCAACATAACACTGTTAGCAAAATATATCATTTTTAACTTATCGTTAGTATTGTCTTCATTTCTATCTCTGGATTGGCAATACCAGAGGCTTCCACGTCCACGGGGACTTCTTGATTAGGATTGTGGACTAGTCCTTGCGGCTGCCTCTGAACTAAGATATGTATACCTTGTCTAGTTAAGTAGGGACATAATGTGTCCAAAATTGGAAAAAATTCAGTTTTAAATGTGAAGTTTGTAATCAAATTATAATGCGTATATAGCCAAGTAATTTTCTGTTGTACTGACCTTGCATCTTTGTCGTTGACCCTGACATTGTTGATGTTTGTTTATAGATGAGGCAGTAATTTCTAATTTCTTTACTTTGTGAAAGATAATTATCGGAAGCCCACAAGCCATTATTAAAACGCGATATTAAATCAACTCCCTGTATTGTGTAGGTAGTAGGTTAGATACGTGGGCACTATGACTTAATTTAATTAGTATTTGAATGAGCAATACATTAGTATAATTGGTTCACTGTGCTTACTTCCGTAACGCTTCTTCATACATGACTCGAGCACCCTTGCATAATAGAAGTGCTTCACTTCTACTTCTACGTACACTGGTAGGAAGGAATATATGTTTTCCGCATTTTGGCATTACTACTGTACTTTCTATTTGAATATAATTTGTTAAGTGATTGTGTTAGCTTCATCAATGCAGTTCATTTACGCAAACAGGTATTTATTGTTTTCAAATTATCGATTATATTTGCTCAAATTATTTGCAGCAACGTAACGATTGCATAAAAAAATACGCTTGATTTTCACAGGGTTGTCTTTGCAATAACTATAAATACAGGCTTAAAAATTAATAATGCCTTAGCACTTAAATTTCGAATTCATAATGAGTAAATAGAGCCATGCAAACTTCATTAAATACGTGGTGGATGCGATAATGGTACTTTCGTATTTTCGTTAATGGAATTTTAAAATATTAAGCTTAAAAATGCGGAGATGATCCATAGGTAGGTATATGATTTGTGTTAAACTTAATTTCCTCCCCCGAGTGAATTGTAATTTAATTTTTAAAAAAACTATCAGCTAACACATTTTAAAACACACTAGCACAATCAATTTGAGTGCAGCATTCAAACGAACATCCATTATGCATTTTTATTGCTTTGGATGCATCAAAAATTTCAGAATCGGTAGTCTTGTATCGTGTGTGTGCTACTAAACGTTTAAATCGTGCCGTGAAAATCTCACCCCTTAGGATTTCCAAGTATATGCACATTAAAATTTAAAAACGACATTAACGACATGTTTTATAAGCACTCAGGAGAGCTGACCTCATTAGGGTTTTTGCGTGCTCAATATTAAGGATGTATGAAAGGATACACGAAGAGAATGTAGAAATGGATATAACCAAACCAAAACCTATATTATTATTACACTTACACACAAGTCGGCCTTTTTGGTATGCCAAGCAGTTCGGGTTGCTTTCCGTTGATCCAAACTGTCTAGAAATTGATCACTAAAAGCTTTTACCACTAGACAGAAGTTACAATTAGACCATGGACTCCCATACGATTTCAATAAATACATATATTAAGTACATGGTAAATATTGCAAATTCGGGAAATATTGCTATAATGTATATACATACAAGATGGGTTCGCGTTTATAAAAATGTGAAGAAAATTAAAGATATGTATAGGTATTGGAAGCTATGTAGAGTTTTATCTATATACATATATGTCTGCATTGCTCATTGCATGAAAGTAAAAGCGCATCTTCGAATTTTTCCCGTTCCCGACAATTTTTCATATTTTTATTTGGCTTGCATCCGAGACGCATTAAGGCACGGTCGGCTCGCCCTCCGCCCGTTGGCTCATGGTTTCCTTATGTTGTGCTCGTGTCTTGTATACTGGAGCCTTGCAAAGCAAATATTTTCTGAACCGGTGACGTCTAAATTACTTCCTTGTTGGCCATGGCCTGTGGCTTCGGGTTTTTTGGGGGGACTGTTAATTCTGAATCATATTTCCGGTGTATTGTATTTCCGATTTTCGGGGAAAGCTGCGTTGCTCATCATGCAGTAAGTGTAAATAACCACAGCCTCAGGATTTGAGCTTAAGAGACTCGGTGGCGTTCGATCTAAAAATACTTAAAAAAACAAAAGTAGTTTGTAAATATTTACCATTTGGTCTTACATATATGTACGTACTTAAATATGTAGATGCTGCACGTATAATTTGGTTTGGCAAGCATTCCATTCGTTCCACAATTATGTCATCCTCAACATTTTAGGGTGTGTAAGTAATTACTAGTTGGACCAAGAACCAAAATCAACTGTGCGCATCTAATGGAAGCATATGGGCCACTTCCACTTCATAATATTTGATCGAATGAGCTTAATTCTGGGATCTGGTTTGAAGTCAAACTTTGAACGATTTTCGGAGGATTTAAACCAAGAGGATTATTTTTTAAAAATACAGTATTTTTACTTGCTTTGTGTGCATATTATGTTATCACCAGTTTTAATTAGATAGTGTACGGGATGTTGATATTAATGCATAACTTTTTAAAACCATTAAAATAATAAAGATTTAAAGTCCCGCATTTATGTACCCATGAAAAGAAAATTTGCTAAACTACGAATTTATTGCCCAGTCTCGATAAAAAGATAAATGTGTATGGATATGGGTTGTGAAGCAAATCTGCGATTTCAATTAAAATTTTGTATCTTCACACGCAGTCTCACGATTTTGTAGGATTTTTGTATATTGTAGTGTTATCCCAAAAAAGCAACCTAATAATTCTGTGAGTGGTATAAACAAGAAACTGTTAAGATACTAATAACTATTTACTATTTATAGTACCAGAAGTAGTTTTAAAAGAATAAGTAGTGAACAAAATCGTCCTTGCCGTCTTTGCAAGGCATATGCATTTGTAATAAAATTTGGAATGAATGAATGAGTGCATCAGATGCTTGTTAAGTAGGTGCGGGTAAATTATATAGTAGGTCCGTAAAAGCGTGCAAAAAGTATTCGCTGGATTTCCTGCATATCTGCAATTATTGTGTGCACCATGTGAATGAATTTGTGTTCCTCGTGGTTGTCTGGTTCTCTCGAAAAAGAAACAAAATATTTTCATATTTTATAAACGAGTCTGGAGTCTGGAGGGTAACGGAACGGTTGTTTGAAAATAACTTTGGAGAAGTGGAAAGTATATTAGGTTTAATATGACATTTATTTCAGTTGTACATAGCAGGCAACCGGTAGCGGAGCCAGTCCTGTGGTACCCAGTAATATCAAATCTACTGAAACTGAAACTCAAGACTCAAGGTTATAGTTGCTACGTACCGCATGCATACATGAACCCTTAACCCTCACCGTACTTTACTCAGAGCTTTATAGATAAGTATTAATTTTCACTTTTAAATTTTTTTAATATTTACTACTGGCATTATCTCCACAAGCACTTAATAATATAACCTCAAGACTTGAAAGATAACTATGCCACTAACGTGCACTCCCGTCTCTTAGCTATTTTCATTAATTCACCTTGGTCTTTAATTATGGGCTTTAAATTTACTTGGCCATAATGTAAAACATTAAATAGAGTAGACAGACTCCAATACAAACATGCATTCGAATGCGGAGAAGCATTTTCCTTGTTTTATCCCTGTGGGAAATAATAAGAGAAAGTCCATCGGCTTTATAGATACTAAAATAAAGCGCGATTCTACCGGTTCATAATAATAGGTTCATCCTAAAAACACGATTGCGGGGTCCAGAGTGTGATTGCCTTTTGATTTATCTGGAAGTTCTGGAACCAGGTTTTATCCCATATATCCAATGCTCATGTTGCATTCTATAATTATTCACACAACACAACTGTCCATAGATAAACGTATGTATATTATCCAGCCATACTCTACTCGAATTCCAAAATAGACATGTATACTATCCATAGGAGTTCATGTATGTATATAGATTTTGATTGTGTGTATTGACATGGTTCTTACAATTAGAACGGAAACAGAAATCCAATTTCAAAGGAGTAAAGAAACGTGGGGAGTAAATACGCAGCATGTTCGATTTTGTTATTGTTTTGATATTTTGATTAGATTGCATTACATGCATAGTCAAAACATGGAGAACAACCACAACCAAAACAATATTAACCTGACAATGTTAAATCAGGAGGGGAAACCACCAGCGGTATGTAAGTTAGTGATAAATATAATCTTGGAAGAATATAACTTCTGTTTTCAGGAGTAATTTTAATTGACTTTGTATATTAATCACAATATATACTCCTTCATTTACGCAAGACATACATACACACTAACACGTTTTATTGTACATGTCTATGTTGTTTTTACCCACCCGCTTCATACATTCGGTCCGGTGTAGCTCCGAGTCAACTAACCAATTCCCCGCTGTTTTCCATTTCCTACAGAAGCAACTACCAAAAGCTGTTTAAATGCAGACGCAAACTTACAAGCGAAAATCAGATAAAATAAAACGCAATTTGACGATTCGCTTTGTTTTCCTTTGACGCTGCTATTGGCGGCCCATGCAAGTCATTTATTTGAAATGGAATTCGGTGGACGGGAAGAAGACTAAAGGAGCCGCCGAGCCACCTCGGTGATGAGTTTAATGGACAGCATACAAAGCAAAGCCTTCCGTGTGCTGTGCATATACCTACCTACGTAGTTAACTATTGTACTTACCGTATTTCCTGTAATAGTAGACCCGTATACTATTCAAATTCCGACCTACAAGACCCGTCTACTATTACAGGAAATACGGTACCTATTGTCAGCGAGAATAGCGCCGAATATAGTAGAGAAATTTGTTAGTACTTAATCACATTAAATCATCGCATTGAATTAGATATGACCCGCTGCTATACAGCGCTACATATAGTAGACACAGTAATAATTATTTATAGGTGCATATACATATACAAGTAGTACTAACTTGGTTTGGTGCAAAAGGTATACAATCAGTTGGTAATATTTATTCGATTCTAAGGACAACCACAGTTACCAATTTGTCATTAACATCAACGGCGTACGTGCTCTGCACGTATATTATATGTAGTCTGCAGCTGAGTTTCCTGTCTAATAATTCTGAAAAGAGAATCTGGGGAATTACTAAAATAGGTATATGCCTACAAGGAATACTGACTCTTTCTGAGGGAAGTTCAGATATTTAAATTGATCGTTTTACTGTCATCCATATCCATGAAAGAACTCTTTGATTCGTTTTTGCATTTCTTTCCGCTTCTTTCCATTTATTTTTCTGGTGTGCTAAAAGCTTTTATTTTCTCAGACTCAGACACGTCCCGTGCATAAAATGAAAATTAAGGCTGTGATAACATTGGAGCTGCAGTCGATCGAATTCGCATTAGTAGTGTTTGCAAACAAGCATCCACCTAATAGTATATGTACTGCGTACCAAGGATGCAGGTAGGTTAAGTTAGCCTACTCACCTTGTCATTGGTAATGTTTCATCATCTACGGCCTGCAAGAGAAAACACAAGACATGGCCATTACCAGTACCAAAACCCTGGACAAAAATTATGACATGGCGGGAGGTATTAGGTATTTAGGCATAAACATTAACATGAATTCAGAAAACTACATAGCGGAGTGTAGAGGGCTGAAAAACCGAGGCTAAAAATCAATTTTATAGCATAGTGTATACATCAGTGTATAATAATAATACAGATAATATACGTGTAAGTACATTTACATTATGCATAATTACATAGTATATTATGTACTCCTGTAGTTGGCCCACACACAATCTCCTTCACAGGTAGAGGTATAGCTAGAAAAATAATTACTAACAGAAACAGAAGCAGTCCGTCAAACTGTCGGCAACGCAATACCAGGACAGTTTAGTTCGGTTTCGGTGTTGGTCTCGGTGTGGAAAGAACGGTTACGGTTTGGTTGGCGGGTCAGGAAATCTACGAGAGAGTATTCTGCTCGCCCTCTCAATGCACACTCACAGTCTCAAGTTCTACAGAGACAAGACATCGTCACGCAAACCAGGCGAATAACTCAGTTCATCTCTGCCATTCACTGTGGAAACTACTCATTCGCTCTTCCTGCACAATAGCGTATGGAAAGCGTTGTGCTTTTATTCCCACACATTTCTCTCTGAGAAACTGAGAATCATCTACATTATTACCATGTAGTGTACAGGCTTAAAATAAACTGAGTAAAACAAGAAGGAAAGTACAGATAACAACAAATAACTACACACTGTTTAATTTAAATTTAAATTTAAGCAAACATGTTGTAAGAAAAAAAAATAATTAAACTGACAGAGCCACGGATTTTTTTTCGGTCCCAGTTCGAATTCGGTTCGACTTGCATTGTTTGTATGTATCTGGAATAAGAATTTCGTATATCCTTCACATTCGCCTTTGACTTTTGATAAGGGCACTTAAATTTATATCGGTAATTTGAATTTATACAAAATAGAGGCAGATGCAGGGATCACCAGAACCAGAATAGAACTACAGGCAGGTATATATATAGGTACGAAACATAGGAGTTTTGTTCTCTCTCTGTTTTACCCTAATCTTATAGTCTTCAATTTGAATTCATTTGTAATTTATTGTATATAAAAACGCTCGTCATTCCGTCATTCGTAATCGCAATTCGTAATTCAGTTCATTACTTTGCGATGTCCCCATCACTCATGCTCCTGTCTATATTTGACACATGCATGGCCTAAACTTTTAAACTTACACGGAAGTATAATATATTATTCTTACATGTAAGTTTCGTGTGGCATGCAATACGGAAACGGAGCAGCAGAGTTAAATGAAGCATCAACTATTAACCTAGGATACACTTAGTAAGTAATTCAGTTTTGGAAACCATTAGGAAGTAAATTAGTCATTTTTAAATTGAAGGTAGTTAGGTTTATTATAAGTACACGGCTGCCTTGTTGCAGTTCATTTTCATTCCCGAATTCAATTCTCTATAGGTTTTCATTATCTATAGGTTACATATCAGAAATATTAGCTTCATTCGAATAATTATTTTAACTCTTTAAATCCAAAACTAACTTTCAAACTATTATTTTAAGCACGGAATTTTTTAGTTTCACTGTGAGGTGGAGTGCCACGTTGAAAATGTAAACAGTAATTTATTTTTGTAGGTAGATACAATATTTTCCTTGTTCTGGCATTGTTATACACATTGGCTACACTGCCACTTGAGCTCTCGCTATCTCTGGTTATGGTGATGTGTTTTATTAGTCAAAGTCAAGAATAGTAAGTAGCAGATGTCTATACACATCCAGATGCATTAAATAGCTCCTTGTTACACAAACAGGTTGTGGAACGAATTGAAATTGAAACAGTTGAGAATTGGAATTTAACATTTACAGTGAGATTTGATGATTCATTCCACATTACATCATTGCATTGCAACCTGCAGCCATCACCTTTACCTTTCGCTATATTCAGTGTCAAAAGTGACTGCAACTCAATCCGTCGGTTCTGTAAGTCTGTTATTAGCAGGGTTGGGTGAATTGGTAGGCCTGGAAAATCAAAAATAAAACCGGTGTTTATTTGTACTATTTTTTACAGTAAGGGAGAATGGCTGTTTGAAGTTTGAATTAAACCATTGACGGCAGAGACTACAGTAGCAAAGAAAAAAAAGAAATAGCGTTGTGCTGTGTGAATCTGTGAACTCAAGTTTGAATTTTTTTAGCTTTAAAGCCCCTACCCTCACTACAACCATAAAATTATTACAGATGCAGGGATTCTTTCTGTGTAGCTATAATAATAATAATTACCTACACGAGAAAACAGAATGTCTGTTAGAAGATTGTAATTTGGAAATTACCACCCTTTTCCCTTTTCCCTGAACGTATACTAACGGCTGTGTGACGTCTCTCGTATTTTTACTGGGAAGAGCTGAAGCTGTGACAAAATGAAACAATAGTGCAATCAATCGTGATTTAAACACTATCAATTTGGTAGGCGAACAGCGAGAAGGTCGAAAGAAACAGCTCCCAATTCCCAGTTCACAGTATATAGAAAAAAAAGAAAGAAATAGTAGGCCACCGTGATTTTTGTGTCCTCTCAATTTCAATTTAAAATATGAATACGACCACGAACGAAAAAAGTTTTGCGTGAATACATTACTCGGAGAACCGAGTAATAATTCATATTTTGCACATTTTTGGTTCCCTTATATGAATTAAACCACCGCACCGCTGAATTTTTTTAAACATAAATATTCAAGATTAGGTTATAACTCATATAGTACTAAAATCCTACATTGCATTATTAATGACCCATGAGTGAAACGACTGTGAGGAGGACATTAGATATAAAACCCAGTGGGACATTTCCCCAAGTTTCACATTTATCATCATCATGCCAATGTTTTCATTGGATTTTGGATACCGAAAGTCTACCGACTCCAGGAGCAGGAGCTTTTCTCGATCCAGTAGTGACGACACACTAAAGGGTAGCTTGAAGAAAGTTTACGGACAGCCCTTCTATAAGGTTTGCTTTTCCAAAAAATCTATGTTAAAATTGATATTAATTTACTAATGTGCATTTTATGGGAGTTCCTGACACTGCCGTAGCTGTTGTATCTTTTGACATGGGGGTCATTGTCTTGACATTATTTTTAAAGCAACGTTATTAAAAACTTTTAATGAAGCATGTACTAATCTACCTAATTAATTAAAGTTTTTTTACATATAAATATTTTTCATATTAATAATGAAACCTTCATATTTTATCGGGTGACTTTCACTAGTACCTACTTTTGATTTGAGCTCGGTAGCATAATATGGTATAATAGCTTTGTTATGACTGGTTGATTAAGTTGTTAATTACATACTTGGCAGAGCTACACTAAACATGCGAAAAGCAAGTACCTACATACCTAAATAGTTGGTAGGTAAGTATGTGATGATTATTAATGTAAGGAAACATTACTCGCTCATTTAACAAGCACTGTTTTGGCTTCTGTACATATATAAGTAGCACGAGGAGCATACAACAAAACACTGTTAAATTTAACGAGATAACTGAATAAATTATAAATAATGATTTTATGATTATCACTGTGACTATATAGCTGGAAACATAAAAGTAACATGCCTTAATAGGTAATAATAAATTCTGGTCCGTCGAGCTGAACTAAATACATCAAAATACAATGCACACAATTATTCGTAATACCTATGCTTGAGCATCAAGTTGATATATTGCTTAACTTTTAATATGGCCCACGTCCACACATGAGTTATTTGTAAAATTCAGTGTTTGACCTGGGACCTCGATTTACATAGACGGAAATATTGTTTAAAAATAAATTCTTTAATACATGCACCTACAAAATGAAATCATAAGACACAGTAAACACTGTACTTATTACGATTTTCATAACATATGCCTTGTAATTGCTTAATTTTATTCAGTCTTCTTCAGTCTTTAAATATTGCCTACACAAAAATTTCAAAAAAATGTTGACTTCCCACACAAAACACTAAAACAGCGCACTTACACTTTATTACAAGCACATACGACAAATTTTCCTTAATCAACTCATATCTATTCATATTATGAACTTACGGTATTTGGATGTTTTGGTTAAAAACGAAACAGCCAGCACGCGACATGGTTACGTGTCTTTAGCAGAGCTACCGTAAATCCTCTATTACAATGGTCTCTATTAGAGCGCGGAGGGTAAGTGTCTCATACTTAATACAACGCGGGGGGTTTGCTATGCTTTAACATTGCGTGCTAAAGCGTGGGTCTTGAATATAACGAGGGGGTAAACCTCCTTGAGTTTTAATACAACGCGGGTCGTCGTTGTATTAAAAGGATATACTGTACTTTATTCATATCCTTCAATAAAAGCGTTTTTCATTAAGCAGCACTTTACTCGTAGGTTCGTTGACATCGAATTGACCTTAAATTGTCCAGTTCAGCATGAAATTTTCTTGATGATGACAGTGCATTTTTTTAACGCATAAAAATTTATTACATTCGGCATTGTACCCCTCAACTCTTCTCTCTTTGCATTAAAACTACTACCAAACTATGTGCGTGTAAGGGAAAGCTTTTACCAAGTCAATGTGCAAAATTTCAATAGCAAGCAAAGCAAAATATGAAGTCGTATGTTATTTAAGACCATATACTTACTATACGTTAGTGAGTAATTAAATCCGGGGTTAAACTAGCAATTATTGATTTAAACTGTACGTTGTTAGGAAACTATGCAATATTAGGAATGAAAGAACTGTTAATAATTAACTAAAGATTGGGCTTTTATTCCAAACACGATAAATAAGAGAATCATAATAAATGGTATTAATTGATTACTCCGCAAAAATTGGAATATGGTTTGATTACGGTATAGATTATGGTATGAAGCTACATATAAGTACACCGTTTTCAAATTCTCATTGAAGATATCATTGCAATTTGCCTATTCATGCTATCATAATATAAGAACTGTTATTTTGTGCTATTTTCTTCTTATTTTTACTATACCGATGCTGTTATTCAGAAAATACCTTACTATTGATGAACACAAAATACACTTGCCAGCCACAACTCCTTTAGAAAATACATTTTAACTGGCTAAGTTCCCACTTATAACAATGAAGAACTATTACAGCTGCTCTCAAGCTGTATCTCTGTTTGCAATCTGTTACAAACTTATTTGTCTATTTTCTTATTTATACATATTACATAAATAAGCACATACTGATGCTCCCGTTCCGATCCAAACTAAAGCGTTGTGACGACATAATTTTATGTAAAATAAATGTAATGTAGGTACAACATTATTACTGCATGTGACTGATAGGGTACACGTATTATTATTATGATTATGGCACTGACCTGAAGAGCATATAGAATCATAGTTCCCAAATGAATTGTGACAAGCTAGCGTTTTACACAATAGAAAATCAAATAATTAAATTAGAATTGAGAATCAAATCCGATTCATGTAATGTATGTCGAAGTCGACGACATAAATATTCGTTGTAACGTATCCTTGATTGGCATAATATTTGCAAGTCTTCAACTTGCATTGACAGTTTTTGTAGATTTGTACCAGTCTGCAAATTTAGACGCTGAAATTACTGGGTTGTCAGAAACTACCAGCAAAAGGTAATAATATAACAACAGCAACATGTGCAATTAATCAGTCAAAGTTTTGTTATGCTTTATCTCTTGGAGTTAGATATCCACAATAAATATGCATAACCCATAAATGTACATGCTAAGTACATGAAATGAAGCGATGAAAGTAAGTAGGTGTCGTATTACTTAACATTATTAATCGTGAATTAAGTGTGGACTAAAATGCAATACTAACTATTTGCTGTTAATGCTGTTTGTCGTTTGACTGTTTGCTTAATAATTTGTATTGCTTTGCCCTTATGCTCTTCTCTTGTCTCACAAGGGAATGACGCGACATGACCGACCCAGAATTTGGAAAGACATATTTCAAAAAATCAGGTTACTTTTAAATAGTATAGATCCAAAGTAACTCGAGTGCTTTTTGCGTCGTTCGCCTAGAGCAGCGCGGCAAAGTTTAAAAGAATTCAAATTTTAAAACTTTGCCGCCCTGCAGTTTCTACAGTTATTAACCGATTTTGATGAAAGGTTTTTTCTTATTCTAAGGCCGTTATCTAAAAAGTAATTTCAGGATTTTTGGAAATTTGAAAATTTTTTCTGAAAAATTGGTTAAAAAACCGGGCCTCAAAAATATGGGTTTCCTAGATTTTTTTCCAAAAAAATTAAAATTTTCGAATTTTCGAAAATCCTGAAATTAATGTTGAGATAACGGCCTTAGAATAAGAAAAAACCAAATTTCATCAAAATCGGTTAATTACTGTAGAAACTGCAGGGCGGCAAAGTTTAAAAATTTGAATTTTTTTAAACTTTGCCGCGCTGTTCTAGGCGAACGACGCAAAATGCACTCGAGTTACTTTGGATCTATACTATTTAAAAGTAGCCTGATTTTTTGAAATAGGTCTTTCCAAATTCTGAGTCGGTCATGTCGCGTCATTCCCTTGTCAGTTGTCTCGTTTTTTTCAAATAAAGAAAACTCACGGGATCAGTTCATCGACTTTTGGATTTCCTTGTGGCGGTCTTTTATAATAATAACAGACGACTTTCTTTGTTTTGACTTTTAGACTTAAAACTTCCAGTAGAGATATAGAGGGTAGTAACAGTTGATAGTTATTTTAACTTTATTTATTTATTATTTATTTATTTATTTGTTTATTTCTGTTAACAATGTAATAATATTAGCAGCATTTATAAAACATTGTATTGTGTTCGTAATACGTCTAAGTTTTAATTTGTTAGTACTGCTACCTACCAAAAGTTTAGTTTTTTTTGTGCAAAATATTTAAAACAGGAGCATTGTGTTATTCAATACTGGCGGCTGTCTTTTATACTAGATAATTCAGAAATTAAGTTGAATATTTTAACTTTTAACTTCTACAATATAATATATTATCATTATAATTTGAATTAAACCATTATTATTAATCACAAGTGAGCTTTAACGAAGTGCCAAATATTGGAAAACGAGCCAGCACATTTAAGTACATAAAATTTACTAGTTGCTAGTTAATTTCCTGATAATTTTAAAAGTTCAAAGTTTGTAGTTTAGTTTCGGCATTGCAGTGTAAGTATTTTATTAAATCTTTGTACTTTCTTTAAATGTTCTTGGCTCACATACACTTTTTGAACTAAAACTTACTGAACGGAACGGAACCCGCAACTCGTGGGCTTCCGTTCAGTAAAGTTTTTTCATAACACGGGCAGTTCAAGAAATATTTCTTTTGTGTAGAAGCAAATCCCCATACGTAGTTCCAAAAGTGTATAAAAGCAAAACCGTATCTTTCCTTAGAAATTTCAGTGGAAAGATATGATTTTCCTTTTAGACATATTAGGAAAGGCATGGATTTGCTTCTACAGCAACGATTTGTAAAATAAGGGAGTTGCTGACGCTGATGAATTCATTTTTAATTGTCAGTCGGTGATATGTATATTTTGGTTGTTCTGAATTTGTAAGCAGTTGGTCTTGGAATATCAAATATCTTGGTGAAGAATCAAAATAACCGTTATCAGCTACTTATTCTAGAATCAAAATGACGCATATTAAAAATTAAAAAACTTTTATTTAGGGATTATTTTATAATTTTGTCTTTAAAATATAGGTGGGTAATTGTGATCAGGCGGGTAAATTTCATCACTCAATTTTTAACAGGAAAACATTTAATTACATCTGATAATGGATCAATGTACATCTGGCATGGAAGAACGAACCCTAGTTCTTCGATGCAAGAAATTCTTTCATTGTCGGTTCTTACAATATGTTTTCCTATTAAAAATTGAGTGATCACATATATGTACCTGCCTATACCCTATACATGTAACAGGATAATGTAAGCACTAAATAGTACTTTTTAATTTTTTGGATATGGGTCATTTTGATTCTTGAATATGTTGGATTTGATATTGGCCATTTTAATACTATGCGTAAAATTGGATATGGGTCACTTTGATTCTTCGCTGGCGTTATTATGGAATTAGAGTTGAACTTTATTCAGTACGTAGCATTGTGCCGAAAAGAAATTTTTGAATTACCTTCATCTGTATACAGATAGCCTATAGCATCAATTATAATATAATTACGTGCTTTCCGCTGTTGCATATGTATGTGTCTCTGTTTCTAAAGCTTTCAAACTTTATTTCTTTTATCCAGTTGTCTTGCATCGTTTTCTAAAGTTCAAATAATGCAAATGTATAGCAAAGTACTTACGTAACAGTACATATGGCCTATAGTGGTACGTGCATGCAGAATTTATATGATTTAAGCTTATCATCCCTATACATTTCCATTTTTCCATGCTTTAAAACCGTTGCAGGCTGGCAGTAATTTTATGCAGGCGCTTTTCGTAAAATCTTTTGAACTTTAGTAATTTTGTGGATGAAAAACTTTCAATATCATAATAATACGTTAGTTAATAGGAACGCTATAAGCTCTTTGAAGCATATAAAGTCAAAATCATATTGCATTTCGGAATGCCAGGCCGTTTTCCTCCGTATGGATTCCGAGTGTTTGATACGGGTAGTGGTATGTACGTAAATGATGCAAAGCTGCAAAAGCAATAACCTCACACATGAAGTTGGAACCCAGTGTGCTTATGTTAACTCAAACTGTATGATGATTCATTTAAAACTTGGGATGGACTGTGAATTGCAGTGACTTGTAAAACAACTATGAGTTGTAACACATGAAAGTTATCCCTTGATGATTTGATGAGTGATATAGAGTGATTCTGTTTTAAAACAAGAGAATTTTAGTATCCTGAAAAAGTAGACTTGAGTTTCAGTTGGCTTTGTTAACATTTCAAATCATTTAGCTACCTAATTAAAATAAAATAATACCTGCAGTTAGGAATTTTGGGACTATGCCTATCGAACTATACAATACTTGTACTATTAAACACTCTTTGAATGTACACACAGTTAGTTGTGCATATAATATGTTAGATCATATAGCCATCATCGCAATTCGTATAAGTCGCATGCAAAACTATGATTCGAAGATCGTATTATGGTATTATCTTTTATAAATGTATTATACATATATTTATCTTATTATGTTGGCATTGGCAAGCTTACTGCTGGATAACTTTAATCAATTTGGTTGTGCCCAAGTTTATCCAGTCATCGATTTACCCCCGCAATATCGGAATTATAATAGTATTCTGCACAGATTTTGATTTTAAGTCGTTTGGTTGTTAGCGAAGAGATAAATTTTGTCCTCGAATAAAATAGGTACCTTTAAAATACCTCGATCGTTTTCTGCCGCCATGCGGCACAGACAATACGCCTTTTTATCAGCTGTAATTATTTTTATTCACCTAAATTGTGGTAATGAACATAATAATATGTGATAGGTGCAGATGTGAGGTTTACTATAATTGCGTAAACTATTTAATATTAATTTGCTTTATTAGTTGTTTTTATTTTCAGTGATATGGATTTATTTTTATAATTACAGTCAGCTGTTGAAGCTTCTGGAAAGCTTGATTTTGGGGAACTCGAATTGGAGCTCTACGACTCTAGATACATGCTCCGGGGGCATAAAGACAAGAAGTGGACAGGGTGAGCATAATGGATTTCTTTCGTGAATTAATTTTGAGTGCGTGTTTCAATCTTTTACCACATGTTAATATCAACAGTGAGGATATCTGAATGATGCACATAAGTAGTTAAGTAGGTATATATTAATATATTTGCACTATATGTGCAATATGATTACTACTCATGATTACTAAGTATATATAGTTTATGTTATTATAAAAAGTTAGTTCACGTGTTCGTATACGCGTTATCAGTTCCTGCTTTGGGGGAAAATAACCGTGAAGTAATATTTAATATTTATAATCACCTTTTTGAAGGATTACTGCTTTTCTTGTTATGGTTAATATATAGTATAATTGTAGTATTTAATAAATTTCACAACATTTAAATAACGTTGATTTATAGTTTTGTAGGTTTAAATAGGATTTACGGTTAACGTTTAAATATAGGCTAGCATCAACGTATGGTATAAATTACGTTTATATCCAGCGTTAAATATACGTTTATCATAAACGTTATTTTGCCCGGACATCTAAACCATATTTCAACCAGTATTTAACTCAATCCGAACCATATATAGACGTTTTTTAAACTACTGAATTTACATATTGCAACGTATTTTAAACGACTATTTAACTTCATAATGTTGCTTGGGCATATTTTATTTAGTTTCTTTAAAATATTTTAGTGGTGAAAGCCGAAACCTATTTTTGTAATGTAATTATTTACTCGTAGCACACACCCGACGTAAATTTCGCGTATTTTTCAACACCTAAACTGGGGCAAACGTATCTTTCTTCAGTACGTGTTGCGTTACTATTCAAATAGATACCCCAAGCTGTTTTCCGGGTGTGCTACATATTGACATATAATTTGAGCTGAGTGCAATCTATGTAATAAATAATATAGACGAAACCTTGTTTTATCACTCTTCACCACCCTGCTCTGCCAGTGTAAAATTGTAACGGGAGAGAGGAAAGATAAGGCTACGATTGAAATTCAATACATATTGATTTTTTGACTATGCTATTTATGCTAACCTCAACCTCATTTTTGACGTGAATATTCGTAGATTGTCCATTAAATATTAAATCAATCTAACAAGCAAACCACTTACTACGATATCACGGGATTTAGAAACTGTGTGTTAAAAACGTTTCTTTGGATCTTACGTTAGTAAAACGAATTGTGTGGTAGCTGAAGTGCAATTTCCGCGAAGGTGTAACAGCAGCCAGCAGACATGTTTAAAAACTGAATTAAAAAAAATGCATCCTGCAACTGAAACTTTTATTAAAATCGGACAAAATCTGTGTCGAATCGGTTTTTTCAAATTTTGGAGGGCTGCTGTTAGTACGCCGAGGAAAATGCACTCGATCTAACACACACTACTTTATATTGCAAGCGAAAACACGTAAAATTTAACTTTAATTTAAAATTTAACTAACTTTATAATATTTAATTTTTGCTCGTAATTGTATTTACTAATGTAATTATATTTATTTTATTGTAGATGGTGCAAGCCTTCCTGTATTCCAATTTCTATTATATTAGTCCTAATTGTGCTTGTTGTCGTCCTGTCACTTTTGGACCACAAATGGGAAGATGAACGTCGTCAGAAGGAGCAGTTGTTGGCCCAGGAATGGGCGCAATGCAGACGTACATGCAGGTAAGTCAGTAAATTATTATAACAAATATTTTGTTAATTTGCGTTAGATTTTGCATTGTTTGTGAGATTTTAACCGTCATTTCGTATTTTAGTATAAGCCTGGTGGAAAGCATTCCGGAAGGTCTTGTTTTTAACGAAACACTAACTCACCCAAGTACTTACGAAGCATGGGTTCAGTTGCTTGACCTTGCTGAGGAAACAATTGAGATTGGTTCGTTTTACTGGACACTCCAAGGTGGTAATGAAACGACTTCGGATAAGGTCAGTCTTAACAAACATATTTTTATTGGAGAAAATTAGCCACTACACTACATCTTACTTTATTTAAGTTTGATCTTGCTGGCTAAAGAGTGTAGTTAATAACTATGAAGCCTTTACTTCTTTGATTTACGCAGGGGAAAGATATTTTTAGGAGACTCATGGAAGCTGGCAAGGAGAGAAATATAAAAATTGACATTGCTCAAAGTTTAGCGAATCCAGATGGACCTAACTTAGATACGGATGAATTACAAGCGGCGGGAGCGGCTACGGTAAGATTAAGATACATCTTGTTACGTACGTTATTTTACCGCTTATGTCAACAACATTTGAATGTGTTCGTATTATAGTGCATTTAGAAGTTCAGCATTACCCCTTATAATATAAAATATTTGACCTGACTGCGTTGTAAAAATTTGAATTGTTAACGAAGGTTCGCAACCTCAACTTTACTCATTTAATGGGCGCCGGTGTTCTTCATACAAAAATTTGGGTTGTTGACCGAAAGCACGCGTATATTGGCAGCGCTAACTTTGACTGGAGATCTCTTACACAAGTAAGTTGTTTTAATAAATAAAAGAATTCTTTGCGAGGTCTGAAATGGGCGGGTGATAGGAGCGTAAATGAACTGTATGACCAAAAACTATTTACTAAACCGCCTTGTGCTCATTTGCATTTACTTTTAGTGTTCGCTATTTTTTATCTATGGATGTTTATGAAATGGGAGTCGAATGGTCTAATGATTTTTTGTTAATTTTGTAGGTGAAAGAGTTGGGCGTATTGGTTACGAATTGCAGTTGTATTGGCAAGGATCTCGGAAAAATATTTGATGTACGTAACACAAAAGTTATAGAAATTGTTTAAGTACTTAACAAGGAACTGAATTGATGCGTGACTTTCCAGAGCTAAAGCATAAATGCTGCTACTATAATAATTGGACAATTCTACACTTTAATCTTTGTCCTTTTTCATTTTGGTAGCATGCTTGGTGAAATTAATTTTTCTGTTTGGTCACGTAAATTAAATTTGACGAAGAATTAGATACGTTCGTGCACAGAAACACGTACCGGATCATTTCTACCTATTTACATAATTCTATCAATATTTGTGTGTACTTTGCAGGTGTACTGGCAGCTGGGCGTTAATGGCTCGACAATTCCAGACAAGTGGGATCCGGCTTTCCAGACCCCGTATGGCCTGGAGAATCCTATGAATATTAGCTTCAATGATACCAAGTACAAAGCTTACCTTTCGGTGAGATCCCTTAACCCAATTTCTTCTGCTTGTCATAGTTGCATGCGATATTTATTTCATAATGCACTGTCATATATACTGATAATTATTTTTTCATGTTCGCATTTCAGAGTTCACCTCCAGAATTTTGTCCAAAAGGTAGAACAGCAGATTTGGATGCTATTACTGATGTCATGGACAACGCAACTGAATTTATTCATGTTGCTGTCATGGATTATTTTCCTGTTACTTTGTACAGCGCAAAACCCAAGTGAGTTCCATACTCTACTATGTGGAATAAATTTTGGATCTATAATAATAGAGCGTGAGACGTTAGTGATGGGTTTCCAGTTCCAGAGCAGAAACTTAGATCTTCATTTTGTGTAAATGATATTGACCCAAGCGAATAATTTCAATGTTCAAAATCTGTTTTTCTTCAATTGCCTAAAATGAAGTAAATCGAATTAAGACCAAAGTATTTCCTCATTATCTATCCTTCTTCAGAAAAACACAGGCGTCGAGCGACGCACTTATTAAATATAGGGGTTATAAATAAAATGAAAACTCAAAACTTTATGTATGCCCCAGTCATAATTATATTTGTGCGTGTATACTACATTTCGTGAGGTAGATGTGGTCGCCCCTAGAATTGTCTTCAAATTAATACATCATTTTTGGGTAGACCGATGAACGTTTTGTGTATGTGTACGCAGTATAATTCCGCACAGCATAAATAGTGTTGAAAACAAGCATATTACATGACATGAAATAATTCTTCTTTACATAGATACTGGCCGGACTTTGACAACCGATTCAGAGCTGCCGCTATTGACAGAAAGGTGAAAGTTCGTCTTCTCATGGCCAAATGGAATCATACCAGGTCAAATGCATTCAAGTTTCTCCGTTCCTTAGCTGATCTCAGCAAGACGTACCCGTGGGTCGACATTGAAATTGTAAATACTCCGTTGTCACTTGTAGTTGTTCTTGCTAATATTAACACTTTTATTGAACTAATTAAATCTTTGGCTTAAAAATAGTATGGTGCTAATGTAGTTTCCTGAATATTTCAGAAATTGTTTATCGTGCCTGCCAATGCGGAACAGGCAAAAATCCCTTTTGCCAGAGTAAACCACAATAAATATATGGTGACAGACAAAACTGCGTACATAGGTATGCAAAAAAATTTATTTACGTACACTTAAAGAGAACATAGCTTGAAAAGAATGAGATTGTTTGCGTTGAAAAAAGTTCTCAAGATATTTTTTCACTTTTTTAATGCCCGTATTTTATTCTATCACAGTGAATCGTACAGCTATTGAATATCTAAGTAGAATTTTTTAATTACAAAATTATGTGGCTCAAAGAAATATTCAGAACATGTTTGATTTGATTTTTTTAAACTGTGTCTAGAAGTTATAAATTCAGTATTAATGATCGACGCAAGTCTCGTTAACAATCAGCTAAAAAATATTATTTAAAAACTTACCAATTGTTTCTTTTGATTAAAGTTATAAGATTAAAGGATACAGAAATTTTTTACATGCAGTTTACATTTAGGATGATCATCTGAATACTTTTTTGAAAGTGTAATACTTCATTATTTGGAATCATGTATTTATAATTATGTACATTTCATTTCCGTTCAGGTTCTTTGAAATATTTCCTGCATGGAGATGTTTTCAACTTACATATACCAGTTTAATTATTTCTACCATTGCACTAAAACATTCTAAAAGTAAATAAGTAATTCATTTTATAATTAATTATTGAATACAGGAACCTCCAATTGGTCTGCAGATTATTTCATTAATACTGCTGGAGTTGGATTTATTGCAACACCTGACCACGGAAATAGTAGCAGTACTACTAGCAATTTGGATTCAAATCTTAATGTGCAGCAGCAGTTAGCACTTATATTTCAACGAGACTGGAACTCATCTTACGCACATCCTTTGAGTGATTTTATAAAGTGATAGTTGAATAATTTATTATCTAAACTTTATGCTCAACAGGGGTGAAGAGGATATACAACAAAAGCTTGCATGTTTCTAATAAAGGATCTGATAACTAGTTTTGTTCCGAGTGATCAGGCCAATGTTTTCATTTGCATTATTGACAAAAAATTAATCTTGTCATTTTGAATTTTGTTTTCTAAATTATTTATAAATTAATAAATTAATTCGATAGGTGACATACAGACACAATAATGTGATCAATACGACATGACGAAAAACTAATGTTGACTAATTAAGGTAATTCCAGTTAACTCTACAATCTTACAAACTCATTCTTAGTTTTAGTTTTAAGTGTGGCGCAGTGAGAGATTCAAATAATATCAATAACTTCCCTACTACAAATAAAAAAAATATTTATAAAAGTAAAGTTATTGTACATTAATTAGTCTGTTTTTCTTGTATTCGCGTTTCAAAACATATATATTGTAAGATGTAAAAAACTTTTCAGTCCACTCTGGTTTGTACGAATTCATTGAGCTGTGTAAAGAATGGCTACAGTGAGTACGACATATGAACAAAATTCGAAACTCTCCTACTCCTAATTCTGATCAGATGCACGTAAAATTGGATATTTTTGTGCTCACTGTTTGTAAATGGAACATAAATCAAGGTCGAAATGTTGTAATTAGTTGTATCTAATTAGAAATAATGGGAAGAAGTATTCTTAACGGAGAAGATTCGTACAGCAATCTTATACAAAGAGTAATATCTTCATGTCTGAAGAGTGCCTTACATTTGAACAAGAAAGCAAAGAATCTGGTTGTCAACATTTTTATTTGCGTTTAACGATAGATGATCTCTTTGAATCAGTTTGGATGCACAAACGAAAGAAGTTGTTGATTTTTAATATCCTTACCTGTTGACGAGAAAATAGAATAAACACATTAATGTAGTAAGCCATACATACTAATTTATTTTAATAGCAAACAAATATGGCTGGGTAAAACTATTTTAAGTAAAATGTTAGTTTCTGTACTATAGAAAACTAACTTAAGTTTGAATGATATTGGCTTGCATAACAAGCCAGGTCTCAAGTGTATGTTATTGTATATTTTTAAAATATGATTGATTTTAGTGTCTTTCCAACAATGTGTATAATATATATGCAGGAATAAGTTACTTACTGCCTAGTTCTGTTAGCGTGCTCAATGAAATATAGTTAGTTACTATTCTTACACAATATTTTTGTTTTGAAGTTGTTTTAAATAGTATGATCTAAATTTTACAGATTGTTTAACTTAAGTAATTTAAAAACACTTTACCACTTTATTTCCATGCGTGAATGTTGGACTAGATTGAAATTGAATGTATGAGTATGCTAAATGAAACAAAACATCACCCTTATTATGTATTTTATTCTCTACCCGATCAATCAAATTACTAAACTATTATTAAGTAATATATGAATTTAATCTTTAGACTGTGAAAACGTAAGTAAACCTACGTGTAAATTAAAACCGTAAATTATATTTTATTTTTAAAAAATGAATGTAATTTAACTTTTGTAAAAACAAGATTGGGAACGTGATTCTATTCGTTCAGCTCAGTTGTTCAACAAGGATTATTCTGAATTCTGAATCGTGAAAATAAAGTCCGTACTTATATCCTATCATATCAAATTACAATCGATAATAATTTGGCTGACCTTGTCCGTGCTCTCTACTCTCTACATGGCCACAGCCACAATGATGTGCTCGTTTTTGTTAAAGTAATGTGTAACATTGAACAAAAAAAGTTCGGGAACAAAAACTAGGAAGGTAAATTGCATTCATAATAGGCCCCACCCAGGTTGATTTTGAAATGTTATGCTTTTGTAATCATGGTAACGTAATGATTCAATATCATCTTATTGATTTGTTTACATGGGTCGTTTGTCGTTTCTCGTTTCTGTACCACCGTGGCCGTGCAGCTACTGCCCTTTTGTGTTGGTGGCGGTGGTCGGTGTCCTCGTCAGTCGTCATCCTCGTCATAGTGCATACCTTACATTCTCTTTCTCTCTTGCTTTCTCATTAACTCTACGGGGAAAGTACTTGAAAATAAAAACTACGTCATACAACCAAGTTAGAGCAGAAACTTGGGGCTCAAGAATTTATCAACTCCCTGGAGAGCTACTTGAAGTTTTCTCTATACACCTACTCCGCCCGGAGGAGTACCTTTGAGGAGAGTGAACAGGTGGGGCTGTTAAATTTATAACGACACTGCTCATGTACGACGAATCTTACCAAGTTAGTGATGGGGACACGGTTCAAACTCCTAAACTTGGATTTGCTCCGCAACATCGGATTTCAATTAAATCCACAGTTCCAGAAAGTGTAGTGAGACAAAAGTCTGCCTCTCAAAGTCAACTCCATCCCCAAAACTCAATTATTTCTAAAGACAAAGACAATAATTCCTCGCCCAATAAGGGAAATTTAAAATTTATTAAAAGACCCTCTACATGTGTTACTAGTGGAGGGAGTAATTTTCGTCCAGAGAACTCTGCTGGCGCTGGCATTACAAGATCTTTGGAAACTTCTCGTGCTACTTTTCGCGTCTACTCTGCTGCCAATAATAATATGAATAGTCCCGCAGTAAGCTGTCTTCGATTTATAAATTTTTGAAGTAGTGCCAGTGTAGTTGAGTGTAGTCAGCGGACTTATGTTGTTGTTTCTATTTTAGTTTTATTCCAGATGTGTTATACATTGCTGTGTGCATACAAAATTTAATTATTATTATTGATTTAACAAAAAATACTCATCAGTATTATGGTATGCTACTAAACTTGTATTCCTATAGGAACGACCAGGGTCTAGAAATGGCTCGGGAAAAACTCGACCCATCACCCCGGATGAGCCAGAAAATGCTCCATCGGAAGAGGAAGATGACGAGGAGGATGATGACGAAGACGACGAATATGACAATGCAAATCGGGATAATGAGGAGTAAGCAATATCCCCTTAATTGTTACAACATAAATTCACATTCCCTCTTACATCACTATGTGGTTTAATATTTAATACAGGCACGCTTTCCCAGCTATATAATTATAAATAAATACAAATAATCTGTACACCTATATATTAACTGGCATTGGTAAAGAAAATATAGGTTAGTATATATCATATAGCACATGTACATACAATTATTATAATTGTAAAAAATACTACCACGGGCTGAAACGGAAGTCTTACATGTAAAATATAAAGTAAAGTGCCCATCTCAACTTATTTACTGGCACATACCCACACACCGTTGTTTGTAAATTGAAATTGGATCTTAGGTCATTTGAAAATATTGAAAGTATTAAAAAGCGAGAATTCCCCGATAAAAGTATGGAAATGGATATGGAGTATACTAGTAGTGAGGACGAAAGTGTGTCTCTAATATCAGATGCGGAAGGTGATGATGATGAGGCTCATCTTCTCCAAAGCAGAAAATTTTCCATACTCAATGGGCCTGCCAGCACATCAGCTGTGAAAATAAGTAATTTGATTCCAGAAGACCTATTCGATGCTCTTAACGAGTCAACAGAGGACGATAATGAAGAAGAGGTCAAGTTTCGAATCCCTTTTAATCCGTATCATTTTATGTGTTCTCATTTTATTACAATATATACTTATACTTAAATATAACTGCTATTACCTCTTTGTCAATATGTTATAGTATATAGTATATATCAATTTTTTGATATAATTATTATTAGAAGTCCAAACAAACGACGACGTCTCACTGTCGATTTCTGTATATAGTTAAGTCGTTACGTTGTTGTTGTTCTGTTACTCCATGTACTGCATGTCATTGTATTCTTAATTCGAAATCCAAATCGAATTCGTGTCATATCTTAATCTTATAACAGTATCAATTTTCTTGTGACTTTCTTAGTGAACTACAAACACTGCTTTTATAATAGTCAAAAGTACCTATACAAAAGTGCTCGTACAATTATTTTTAATGGTTGTTATTTTTTGTTTGAACTATAGGCTGAAGACTGTAGTCTGTCGTGTCATTTAATATTAGTTTGTATTTTACATGCAATGCAATGAATGTGCTATTTTATTTTATTTTGTCCACATTTTATGTACACTCAGAGCTTGCGAAATTATTTTACACGGCAACATTTTCGTGAGATTCAGCTGGACAGTAAACGTGAAGAGATCAAGAGACGTCTCTTAACAACAACGACTCGAAGTTGCAATCCCCATTCAATAGCTGGAGCTGGAGTTCTTCGCCATGGTTATTGGTTCGTACTCAATATTCAACTGAATAATATTACTTCCTGTATTTTTCCTTAGATCTACACGGTCATAATATGTTCTATTCTATTCTTTACCTTTACTTACCTGTTTCGTTCTTTTGTTATTTGCCTTTATTCACTTCTCTTTTCATGTCAGGTATATATGTGAGCCGTAAGCTACTTTGCAAATGTTATCTCTGAATTTATTATTTTACATTGTTTGCTATATGTCAGTATTTAATAACTGAACAACTGAACTGAACAGAATGTTTAGCCCTCTGCTGCTCTGTTATTATGCTTATAATATGAACAAGCACCTTTTTCCCCTCTGTGCTGTGTCCTCTTGACTCGTTTTGCCCTTCTTTATTGTTATTATTCCAGATTCCAGATATACAATAATAACAGTGTATTATATACTTAACTGAAGGACTAAAACTGAAAAATATTTACGTCTACTATTCTGCTGTTGCCGTCTAGTGCCTGCTTGCTTAGCATAGTGCCGATGCCGAAGTAGTGTCTAGATTTTTATTTTTGTATTTAGAAATTTTCCAGATAGCATAGCAGCTTGCTTCCCGACTTCAATTCAAATCTCTTTGACAACCTTTGTTTTTTCAGTACTTTTTCTTGCCTTCATTCCAATTTCTTCTGCTCTCTGCCTTATGCACACAATATGAAAGTTGAGCTGAATGAGTATAAATTGCAGGGGTGGAAATATATATACAAAATGTAATTTACTTTTTTTTCGTCTCGAGACGATCACTATATAGTTATAGACTTTACAGGAGAGGCGCGCGAGAGTCGGTGGAAAATTTTTGCAAATGTTATTTTTCTCGCATTTCCAATTATGGGTAGAGAAGAAAGTAAAAAGAGGAGCTAGTCTATTAAGTAGTACGTGAGCGTGAGTAGTATAGTAGGTCTCTACTACATTAGTTACATCCATACATAATAGTATGTAATCACGAGCTGCGGTTGGTTTACTACGCAGTATAGATTACAATTACTGTCACAAAAAAAAGAGCAAGAACCAAGGGGTGGAGGTGGAATATATTCACAATCAGAAATACATGAATGTCTTTATATTGTAATTGTTAATTACACAAAAGATATTTTGGCTTTAATAGTTATAGAGTTACTTGTAGTATCAGCTCATCCTTTATAGCACTGTATAGGTTAATAGTGTAGATTGTATAGATATAGATATATATCAAGGGAGTCATCCACAATCCACGTCAATACACAATATTTAAAATTATGCTCATAGCTCTAAAAGCTGTATAGCTGACCTGATAAGAAAGTTTTAATTTTTTTTGGAGGAATGTAACTACTACTAAATGTGGCAGAATATCATGTAGGTACTTACAGAATACAGTCTAAAAATCTAAGAGGAAAACTATCCCTCTTATATTATTATTGTCATAATGTAAAACCAACACGTTTAATTGCATGCTTAGAGCTCAAGGTCTTCTTGCGGAGAACAAAATAATCATCATGGGAATTTTAAAGTTGGGAAGAATAAATTCAAGTCGAAGTTGAGACGTTGAGAGAGCGTGAGAGGGAGAGAGAGAGAGGGAAGGTTAGTTTGAAGTGTAAGATTTTAATACTTGTATTTTGTAGACATTGACTATGCTCATAAGATAGGACAGGATTACAGGATATAGATACACCTATATACCTATACCCAGTTTTAGAATTTAATTAATCGCGTGTTGAAGAGCACGTCTTCAAAACTCCCCTATCTCTATCTCTCTATCGATTTCTGATTTTCCTTCTTTTACCATAAGTTTGAGATGTTGTACTCTTCACGAGTTAATTTTTTAATATTTTGATTTTTTTTGCTAGTAATAATTTACAAAAAAAAATGCACGTTGCATGTTCACTCGTCATTGTTTACCTCAAAGGCACTTTGAAAGTTTGAAAACCATCCACCTAATCTAGTTTTAGATCTTACCGTATAACATGCAGTAAATAATAAGTAGGTATATAGTACGAATTAAAATGTTTAGTTTTGTGAACGCTTTTTCCGTCTTCCCTTCAATATTCAAAGTGCACTTTTGTTTTAGTTGACTATACATGAATAGATATATAATTATTCCTATAGCATGCTCACACAAATACTGATAGTAGCAAGAGTCTGGTTCTGGACGTAAATGTAAGTAAATCTCAGCGGTTTTCCCCATTGAAAATGTAAAGACGTAAAAGAGACTATTAAAGGACAAATTACCTCCTGGGATTTTATTTCTACGGAGAGCTTCAGCTAAATTTAGTTTTTCCGTAGTTTTTTCCCCTCTTCTGATATTCCCATTTTTCGTCTTATATGTGAAATCCACACTAAAGCTAGTCCGTGGTACCGGGACCGGGACCGGTGCCGGTGCCATGCCAGAGCCAGTAGGTACTCGGCTCAAAAGATGCGTCTGGCCGTCAGTCTGTGTCTGCCTGTCAGATCAGACTCTAGAAGGATGCCGAATTCTTTCGTCCAAGAGACGTTTACTTTTAGACGAGATGTAATAAGGTATTTGGATGAGTTGGTAGTTTTACCTTCTACCACGTGTGGTGCATGGTATATTTTCAATTTATTGTATAGCCAAGGCCAGACAGTCTGTCTGTCTGTCTGCCTGTCTATCTGTCCGGGTTCGGTCGGATTAGCTTATGCTCCATCCACACTATGATAGGTATACGATTATAGTCAATTGAGGTTGGTTTGTCAATTGACCGTAATCTATTATCAATAACCCTCATAGGCAGTGTGTTTGAGTCTCGCGCTTTTGAGTGTGAACTCAATGACTATCATAGGTGCCTATGATCATAGTCTGGATGGAGCATTACACAGTGTAACCAATAGCCATTCATTAAATCTCCCCCTTCGCTTTTTATGATTTTTTTACACTCGTCCAGAGTGGAGCAGACAATAATAAAAAATTACAGAGGTGTATACAGTTTGCAAGAATATTATAGGGATCGCACGATTGCACGCTATACGAATTTGAATTATATTTTATTATTATCGTCGTCGGCAGTCTATATGCTGTATTTTATCCTTTAGCCAAAAACTAATCACTTTTAATTGGTCTTGGTCTTGCGGTCCTATATGGTCCTGTTCCTGGTCCTAATCTCAAACGAGTTTGAGGGGAAAGAAATTGCAAGAAATTGCAAATGAACTGTATCAGTACATGCGACGGTACAACCGGACAACAAGGAAGCTATCAATCTCCTTTTATTAACAAAACTTTGCAAATTTCAACCAAACTAGAGTATAAATAGACACATAAATACCAGTGCAGACAGTGTCAGTATATAGACGCATATTGTTAATGACTAATGGGGCATAGATGACGCTAAAATAATAATGCGGAGACTGTCGCGTTTCGACTATTTGAACGTTAATAGAATCATATAAACTGAACCAAACTGAAACTACACAAAACCGCACTATATACACTATATTCAGTGATGCCATAATATATGTCATGCCATCCCTGTAGCTGTGTGCGCAGATAATTCCGATCATTTTTCCCCTGTCGTTAAATATTTACAGAGCCTCCCATTAAGATTCTAACCCTTTGCTCTCATTGTTTGTCATTGTTATAAAAACGGAAGGATTCAAGAGGAGTCTGGAAGTCATAAAATAATTTACCCGTTTTTTCTTTTCTTGTCGTGTGTGAGCTTCGTTGTTTTGTTATTTCATACTTTTTATGAATGATGCCTGAGCATCAGTTTGTAGAATTGTAAATATACACGTGAACGGCTTTTTTTGTTGCGTAGATGTATGTACATGAATTCTATAGGTTTGTTTGTAGCTGGCTGGTGCACTGATGCTAGGGTATATCACTATAGATGAGGAGAGAGGGAGAAAAAGACTGAATGGTACGAACGAGTGGGTGTTGTCGTGCGGGAGAGAACATCTTCTTTTGGCACATTGAACTTGATTCTTCTACCTCTTTTCTCCCACAAATAGTTTCGGGGCGAAAAAAAACAGAGTGTTTTTGGACTTTGTTCAAGGGCAAATAATGTGTATGTATCAAAATAAACATTGGAGGAAAAAGAAGTGCAGTTGAGGAGACAGTGAGATATACATATAGTAATAGATTGATGTCATTAGCATTTCAAGTATTTTCCCTCCGTCAACTACTAAACCAAAATCAAACCAAACTACTATGTATACCAAAACCAAACAAGCATAAGGGAAATATGTACATAGAAGCTTTCGGCGTTGGTTTTGGTTTTGGTTGGTTATTATGATTTCGATTTTGATTTTGATTTGGGCTCTATGACTTCTATACTTGCACTTATCGTTAGTTAGTGTTAGATGAGGCAGTGTGATTTGGAATTTAATCGTGGACTTGAAATAAAATAACAAGAACAAACCCATATACAGAGTGTATGTGTGTAATTATATTCGAAGCATGTGTAATGTGTAGTGTTGGTGCTGGTACTAACGTCCTGAAAAGGTCATTTTTGTTATTATATGACGGGGAGTATAGTCATCATATATATTTAACAAGAGTTAGAAAACCACAGAAAGTACAAACTACACACACACTACCATTTGTATGAGAGTCTTTTAGTAGTTGAAGCATTAGGATACTTACAGTTAATGAAAACGTGACCTACCTTCATTAAGAGCTTTAAATTCTAAACTAAATTTCATGTTGTCTAAATGTCTACTTTGAAAGTATAATTTATATTGGCAATTTGTGTGGAAGCTTTACTTTGAATTTAACCTCAAGAGCATAATATGCAGTTTTTACATTTTATTTTCCCCTCACACTCCGTTTCTATTGTATGTATTTTCCACTCGACTCTACGCTGCGCTGTATGTACTGCTTAAGTTCTATGTATGTACCTACTATAAACTATATATAATATGACTATATGCGGTCTCGATCTCAGGAACAGTATATCTGTGTATAGTACAGTAATATAACATTAAATTTGTCCCAGAATTAAAGCATCATGGTTAGTTTCATGTAGTTTAGTTCATATCTGTACTTATATAGTTCGCGTCGTTTCTTTACATTTAAATCCAGAACGGGATGTTTTAATTTGGGGATGCAATTTTTTTTCTTCTTGAATGATTCTGTCCTTCCAAGGCATTTGGCTCTGTTGTACCTTTTGTTATTTATGTCTTAGGCTGTATGGCTATATATATTAGACACAGGGACTTACTATATGGCTTGGCCTCTTTACTTTTCTTTAGTATAAAGTTTTGTTCGCTCTTTTTTTTAAAAAGAATGTTGAATGTAATAATAATTACAGATCCTGTTCTGTCTTTTGTTGATATTTGATATTGCTCTTGTGATGCTATATAATGTTCTGTTGTCTTTATTTATTTTTGTTTTTGCTTTTGTTTGGCAAATACTACATAGATAAGTACATGGACACAAAATTATGCTTTTGAAATCAGTTAAATTCTTAAATAATGACAGTGTATTATTTCTAAGCTTGAGCCACTATAAAGTGCTACATGCTCAGACATGGACATGACTCTGACCAGAGTTTTGTACGTAATTCTGTTAAAATTATAATAGTTATAGTAATATCTGTATATAGTCAGCTGTTTTAATCTTTTGTGTATTGTGTATCCTTTGACAATTTTTCAAATATATTTTTGAATTTGTTTGAAGGCAAATAGTATACTATGTAGTGCATTAGGGCAATGTCGTGGGGTTTGGTTTGAGTCTTCAAGAACATAACAAATATCAAATAAATCAGTATGTACTATTAAAAACGATGAAAAATAATAAGTAACTTCAACTATACTTATAGGTATTTTATAAATTATATGCTCCTTATGTATTCTTACTTATGATAAATGGACCATGTAGGTACCTGCATTTAGTTTTAGTATAGTTATTATACTGAATACTTACTCCGAGTCGCCGTTCGTTCGCCGTCCTTATAGTCCTTGCTCATATTGGTTGGTGTACCTTTTAGATTTGAATGACACAGCAGAAATAAGATGGAGATGGCAATGAGTTTTATGACGTTGTGTATACATAGAATTTCTTGAGCGGATAAAACGGTAAAATCATTCCCGTTTCAGCTGAGTCGGAAAAACAAGAAGAAAAAAGAGAACGACAAAGACAAAAGTCTCTCTCAGTAATAAGAAGCAAATCATATAAAGTTTTATCCGAGCAGTTTCTATGTTACATAATCACTATGTTTAGATCATTGCACGTTGTTCCTAATAATAATAATGTTACTGTAGTTTAGAATGTGCCTTGTGTGTCGGTGTCGATGCCGATACTGATACACTATGCTACACATAGTTCGAATCGAAACTTAGAAATTCCCTGCTCTCTCGTCCTTCACTCGTGGATGAGGCGGCGAAACAAACCATGCATATGGTGGATGCTCCAATTTTGCTTAAACTTAAAAAAAACTCGTATTATTATATGTACATTACCATTATGATTATGAATAGTGAAGGTACTTAAAAAATACTGTAAGTTTATTGTAGGTAGTAACAGAGTGTAGCAGTATCGCATCGGTGTCATAGGTGTAAAGTATTTAAATATCCAAGATTCCATTACATATTATTGGGATTGTGTATTTAAATCAACTTTTATTTGCGTATATGATTTTGTTATATAATGAAAAGAAAAATGTGTTGTAGTTGCAAGATTGCAAGTACATAGTCAATAATGCAATGGGCGTTTAAATATGTGTTTTAGAATATTTGATATAAGATAATTCTCTATATCTCTTCTTATAGTAGGAACTGGCCATCCAATATTTTACTGATATCTAATTCAATGAAATGGTTAATGGGTAGTTATGTTACTCATTCGTTCCATGCTCTGTCCTGCTAATGTTTTTAAACAAGGGATTTTGTTTGTGTTTTAGGATGTACAACCCATCTGACTATGAAAACTTGAAGGTTTCCCAGGATGTGAAAGATGTATTCCAATTCATTACAAAGTACGTGAAATCATAATTGTTTTGTGAGAGTATTAAAAATTAATAATTCTGTCAGTGTGGAAAACTTTATCAGTATCATATTTAAGTGGTTTTTAAATGTGCATCATCATCATATCATATAAAATCATCTATAGATCAGTCAATCTGAATTCTGTGTATCTGCTGAGGCCATCGCCTGGAAACTAGCAAGTACAAAAAGATTACAAAAATATATTCGTGTTTGTATGTACTGCCTTCCCTCCTAGACCTCGGTACTCGGTATATCCTCCTTGATTTTATAGTATTGCCTTTGAAATCCCTATATAAAGATGTACAAACGCAAGGGACTTTAACTTGCGATTATAGAGATTTAAAAAGCCCAATGACATGACGATATGACGAATGATGACAAGCATTGTTTTTATAGGATCTAAATAGAATTTAAATGACAAGTATTGCACCTTCAAATTCAACTAACAATGAGTTTCTATGCACATAGGACACTATAACTATATACCTGTCAATCTGTCATTGGCATTTGATATTATTTTTTTTTAAATATATGTCGGCTGCCTAGATATATTTATGTGCTCATGCATTTCTAATTTAAGACTTGGAATTGAAGATGCATAAACTTTAATAAACTTTATAACACTATGCAACTACACAATAACACAGTTGTAAAATATTATTAACCAGCCACTACTTAGGATAGGGTTATAGAACCATAGCAACAGCAACAGCATCAGCATCCCCATTGAACATTTATGACAAGTAAATAGGCTCTTGGTTGCTTGTGGATTAATTTGGTAATAATTATTAATTGTTGATAAAAAGAGGCGTGGATGGTAACAACGATTATGATTATGATTGTGTCCGTGCCTCTATATATTTTTCCTTGTATAGAGTAGGTACTTATATATTATGCTGAATGAAGTCATAATTTACCATGTGACCACTTCAAGCCTATGTTTTTCCATAATGATTTTGACCTTTCCTACGAAATGGGTATATGTGGGTACGTCACTAATGTCACTACATAAAAATATAATTATTACAACTAGGGATT
This sequence comes from Dicyrtomina minuta, assembly GCA_949802685.1. Taxonomy (NCBI): domain Eukaryota; kingdom Metazoa; phylum Arthropoda; class Collembola; order Symphypleona; family Dicyrtomidae; genus Dicyrtomina; species Dicyrtomina minuta. The sequence continues at coordinate 28,294,648 of OX461811.1, forward strand.
CAACTCACATAGAGATATAAAACGAGGGTTTTGAATTATCTAAATCTCAAGTTGGATACTTAATAACAAGAGTTCTAAATTCGACGTAGATATTACAACTAGGTACTTATGTGTTGTATCTCAACGGCCGTCGCCGTAGGCATACTACTATATAGTAATACCTTCAAAAACTTGAATGTTTTACAAGAAAAATACTAGAATAATATATTATTATTATGTATATAAGAGTTTAGCACGTATATTTAAATGGTCGTGTCTTCCCTTGGTTTATTGGCTAGAATTTTACCTAGATTTGGATATACCTATATAGTAGAATTCATTGTCAGCAGAAGGACATCTTGTGACTGAGCACAATTTATTAAATAAATGTGACAGTATGGTTGGGAGTTGGGAGTCTCTAGTTTAATTACTCTGGATGACCTTGTTGAAACTGAAAGAAAATGTAGAAAATGTAGGGAATTTCATTGACACCCTTTAATAATTATTATTCATCAGTAAACAGAAAACATTTAATTATGTTTCTTACTACTATAATGTTGACTAGGACTCGAAACTGCACTGCACTACACAGTGTACAGAGTACAACTAAAAAATTAGCTTAACTGTCACATCAATGGGAATTAGTACTTCACAGAAGCACATATAATAATTATATAGCTACACACATTTTTTGAGATGTGAGTGGAGATGTAGAATTGGAATTAAAATCGCAGAGAATCAGAAACCAGAACCCGTACACGCAGACATTAGGCCACAATCTAAAAGCTTATTTGTATCTCGCTGTGTTCTGTTCTGTGCAGTGTAAAGTAGTAGCTACATTATATTTGCAATTTTACAGCCGAGAGCTAAAAGCAGAACACAGATAGGTTGATGTTGATAGTGGGTAGATAGGATTTTAATGTCATTAAAATATATGTATGGTACAGAGTAAAAATATACCAAGTATTTTAAGTACTTGTGTGCATTGTATTGTATATATAAGTGCTACAGTACTACAGTACAAAGTTTTGCACTTAATGAGCGAAATGAATGTTAAAGATTAGGTGAAATGATAAATAAATTTATTTTGCTTTCAGGCATCAGCATTTTTTTTAGCAAAAAGATATTTACATAGAATAGATAAATATATATATATGCTAAAAAAAGCAGCTACGAAAAACCAAAAACTAGTAAGAGTAGTAGAAGTATATAGTGACTCGCATCTTATCATTATTTTGCCTGTTTTCTCGCAATTTGTTTTTTTTTTCAATACTTGCACTCACAATCAGTTGAGTGTATGTGTGTGTCTGGATTGTGAATACTCCACACCAGCAAGACGAGCCAATAGCATAAGAACGGTATAGGTCGTCAGTTGTCGTTGTCGTTCTTGTCAGCCGTCATCCCTCTCTGAAATAATTGAAATGTTGTGTGTTTGTCGTTGTCCTTTTTAGAACTATGGTCATTTATTTTATTCATAAAAATTTTGAAAGTTGAGTCTAATGTAATTGAGTACAAAGACGCCATTTTTTTAATGATACACACTTAATTCTAATTTTCAAATTCAAATAGGTTGTATATTGTGTGTCTACTCGCCTCCTAAAGATAAATATAATAATAATAATATGTGTGCTTTTAGGAAAGACTTGGAGTACAATGCAATGCTCAAGTACACTCACATATATCTTTTATCAGCATCTGTAAAATCATACTATATACGTACTTGTACTTCTACTTCAAAAATGATCATGTTTTCAGAATATTCTGATGTACTTTAAGTTAATTTAAGCACACTACAAGACGTAAGGAGGTTAATCATTGTTTACAAGTAACAACAACAAATTATCTGTGTAGCTTTATGGCTTATGATTTTCATAGGCAGTCATACGATGTCCATGTCCATGTCGGACTCTCTGTGCCATGACGTCCTTTTTTTTTACTATCGGTCATTTGAGCTATACTCTTTGATTTGTTTTTGCACACATATCCATCACCCTTCTATGTGTAGCTATATGGAGTAGATACTGCAAACGTAATTACATATTACATCTATGCACATATTATGTGCAATCGTGTGGCCTCTGGTTGTAGTGTCATAGACCCGTATTTTTAAACGACCTGGCAAAACAATTTTCAAGTTGTTTGGTTCATCCAAGTATGGACATGGACGTTGCATTAGATGGGTATATGGGTGGACTGGGCGACGACGACGACGACGACGACGACGACGACGACGACGACGAATAATAATAATAAATTGAAATTGGCAAGCATTTTACTTTTGACTTTTGGAGAGATAGCACAATCAATAATACAGTTGTGTATAATTTTTAAAACCGTGTGTAAAATTAATGACGCCAGAAAGCCGCCATGCCGTTTATCTTGCAATTCTAATACATACATCTAAAAAAATACGTCTAATTCTACAAAATTACAATGCAATGTATTTACTATTTATTTTACTCTAGTTGTAATCAGTTTTAAACTTACAGCTTTAAAAAAAATCGAGTAAATACCACTATGCCTTTACCACCACACTATCATCGCCACCGTGTCACGTACAGACTCTGATATTTACGTAGTGTGATCACACAATGAGTGAGGTTTAGTAATGGTAACAGTATAGTAAGTAACATTTACACCCATATACTCTCACTCTGACACCATATAGTATATTTTAACACGAAGAGTTTAATACCCGTACCAATTACCGATATCAGTAGTAGTACGAAACATCTATACACATACTACATACAAAACAAAAGGCTCTCGTGGATGTTGATGTGGAATATTATGATTAAAAAAATATCGAGTGTAATCCTGTTGTAAGTACTTAAATTTTACCACAAATTACGTAGTACTAGTAAAGTAGTAGTTCCCTGCTGCTGTTTTTCACACTGTTCACAGTTCGTGTTCGTACCTAATGCAACTAAAGTACACTTGAATGTGTCTCAAACTCTGAAATGGAGAATGATGTTTGCAGTTACTTGTACAATTCTATTCATAGTTTATCAATAGTATTTCGATACGGCAAGAAAGGCCATTTCATGTCATGCTATATGGCCATATCTGTGCGGTATGGTAAATTAAAGTAACTATACAGACTTGAGCTGCAGTCAACCCAGCTGTACATTAGTAAACTATATTATAGTATTCTATTGGTATTGAGAATTAGTAAATGATGGTGCGGGTTCTGGTGGTGTGGTCCTGATCGATGGTACGTTAATATTATTAACTAAAGACCAAGTACGAACTTTATAGATAGGAGTGACGAGGACGAGTGTATTATATGGAAATGAACTGTGAGCAAAATGCGCGCGGGTGTAGAAACTTGTGGATATAGTGCTTGTCCCGTATACAGTATACAGTATGTGTCGCAGGTATTCCTTAACTTTTGTTGGCCCCTGGGGTCAATTGGGTCCGACACAAACGGGTGTCTCACAAATTAGAACAGGAACAGGGGCACTTCACGAATTTAACCATTCTAAGTTACATCAATTTTGAACGGATCAACAAAATTTTAGGGAGTCATGGTCAGATATACGTTATTCGTGACGAGAAATATTCACTTACATCATGGGATGAGGGCAGCTCCAGTGGAAATGGAGAAATCGGGTCGCTAGCCCATGCCACTTGCTTTAACATGCAGGGATAAATGGGGAAATCATGACTGTCTTCACTAAAACTTCACGTAAATGCGCAAATTGCAATGCATTAAGAAAACTTAACGTGAAAACCACATTGTATAATAGTGCCTAAAAAGTCGCATAAAACTCATATGTAGTGTCAACCGCGTTCTCAAGACGCAGGGTCATAAATATTGTACACAGGAAGGACACAATCCCAGTCTAGTGAATCCGTTTCATAAACCGTCTACAATGTTTATAACTCGGCTTCGTGAGAACCCGGTTGACCTGGCAAATGAGTGTTATGCTGCATTTTAGGCAATTTTATAGAATTTGTGTTCCACTTTTAGTTTTCTTAATGTGTTGAGATTTGTGCATTTACAGTGTGTTTTAGTGAAAAAATTCATGGTTTTCGCATTTAAACCCCCGGGTTTTAAAGCAATGCGCCTGAGACGAACAGTGCCTTTGCCCTGGAGCTACAAAAATGAACTAGACGCAAGCTTGTATTTTTTCATTTGTTCGGTCAAACCTAATGTCGCTTTGAGTTGACAAAACCGAGAAGTGTGCTTATTTTTCTGAGACACGTTTTTCATTTTTTAATTAATTGTATCGGAGCCAAACCTACCAGAGGTTAGCCGAAGCCGAAGTTGAGACAGTAGGCGCGTGTGCGGGGGAATAATTCTCGAAAACCTTGGTGTCCCCTATCCAATATTCCATTGGGGCACACTGTATGTTGACGTGGGTCATATATACATAATGGAAACCAAAACAGCGTCAAATAGAAATTAAAGTCGTCAATCCTATTTACAATTAGCGTCGCCAATGTACGACATTTTGAAGTTTTCGTCCCTCGTATTCGTATTAAGACTGTCAGCTGTAGTGTGGAGTGTTTGTAGTTGGAGTAAAGTAGGTACCTACCGCTGTACGTAACGTAAAAAGCTATATTAAAATGTCCTCTATGACTTTCTGGCTGATATCGATATAGCAACTAGCAACTGACTGTAGCCTTTCGTTTTCCTCTCTCTGTGCGTATACTTACGTAGTGAGAGGTCTATTACGTAAAATGTGAAGGCAATGTACGAGGGAGTTGAGAGAGTAAAAGTGTAAACAGAGTCTGATTTACAATAATAATAACTAAACCCCATGTTTATTTATAACGAATGTGCATTTGGTTTAGGATGCGTTATGTATATTTGGTTTAACTTTGTGAGTTGAACGTAGTATTAGCGTGTATGTATATAATATGTCTAATTATGTACTCCCTATGCTTTTGGAGTGTGTGTACGACTTGAATTGTGACTCTAATTATTCAAAGGTACGTCCCAGCTCCTGTTAACAGTCAAGTTGATGTCAAACTGAAGCCCTTCATTCCTGAATACTACCCAAGTGTCGGCGATATTGATGCTTTCATCAAAGTAATCTAGTTAATGCTAATACACTACAAATGCCAAATGCAGTTCAAATATAATGTTCCATTCTATTTACACCGTATATTTATAATGGTACGTATTGATTTCTCACAGAGATAAAGAACAAAGGAATAGTCAACCTCTATGCATTGAATTTGAATTTGGCTTTTGGCTTTTGAGCATCAGTGGTTTTATTTTTGCTCATTAACACACAATAATAAATTGTGGTGTGTTCGTATTTGGTTTCAATGTTTTTTTTTTACAGTGAAAATGAAACTACGGATAAATTTGAAATTGGATATATTCAATAGCAGACTGACTACGTATAATTAAATGAATAATAATAATATTAATGACATCACAGGTTGCTCATCCAGAAGTAAAAAATGACACGTTAGGAATTAAATATTTGGATGAGCCGTCAGCATTTCAGAGTGATCCCTCAGTTCTGGATTTACGACTCCGGGCTTTAGCCAAGCAGAGCTCAGCAAAGGCAATCGTGGTGAAGAAAGTTGAGAACGTCTCCAAGAATTCAAAAATCATTGAAAATTGGATTAATGACATCAGCGACCTCCACCGCTCCAAACCGAGCCCCTCAGTTCATTACTCCAAGTAAGATTACACTAACTTATTCCAACTTCCTCAACTGATTTAAGTTTCTAATCCTTATATAGTTATATATAGTATATATAATATATAGTATAAGTGTTATATTATTATGCTCTTGCTGTCGCTCGTTCTGTGCTGAATGCTCAAAAATGTATGCGAAATAGTGCACACACATACACTAAAAAAAGATGCTAGTTCATTTGAATTAATCTTTTATTCAGTAAGCAACCTTGTTTATTATCCGATGCGGTTTCCGCTCATATCCTTTATTTTTGACAAACTTTTCGCACTATAGCTCAATTTTTAACAATGGAATTATTGATATACAAAACAAATGCCGATGCCGTATTTTTTGTTTGCTATCAGTGCTAACTGATCAGTACATGTAGACGAAATATGAAGCCTAAAAAAGTTTCGTTATGCAATTTAAATTAAAGTTCCCTTCCACGAAAAGTATGAGTATAAAAATGTTCGAAATTTTCAAAATTTTGTTTCCTGGAAATAATACTAAAAAGAACCAGTATTGAAAAAAAGTAGATTTTAGATATCAATTTAATACTTTATATACAGCATGAACCTCGTTAAATCTAAAATTGACCCCGAAGGAAAATAGAGGCAAAATTGGAATATGCTAATATATGCAAAATATTATATACATATGTGTAACCCTATCACAGCGTCAGTTTTTAATTTTTTTTACTGTTAGTTTAGTGTTGTGTTGACAACACCAGATTTGCAATGGTATATCGTAATCGTAATCATCATTGCCCCTCTTTCAACAGCCCTATTTTACTTTATACATCCAGAATCCAGATCGCATACGTACATTACATTTTACATGTACATACATATGGGGGTACCTAGGTACATACTTTTAGATCATCGTGGGAAAGGGATGTACATATTCGAAAAAGTTTCTCTGATGTTTGATTGTGATAATTTTTACATATTTATGAACATTCGAATTGAGTAAGCTTTAGAACTCACATTATAATATCTATATCTGCATTTTTGAGCTGTAACGTATCATGGTTCAGATAAAATCATCATAAGTTCTAATATGGAAAGAGGATGATGAAGTGTATTTATAAATAGGCACTTTGAATTTAAAGCTTTCTATTGATTACACACGGAAAATCATGAGCAAAATCACGTCGCTCTGTCGCTCATGTTAATAATGCTTTCTGACAACTGACGAGCAAGACGCACCAACGTATCAGTACAAAATTTTCTCGCCATATTTGTTTTTGAAAACAGCATCCTACAAACTTAGATTTGCTTAGCAACATGGTGTGCCCAATGAATTTTGATCCATGAAGTCATGTTTTGAAAACACTTAAAATGCATCAAACTGTATATGTAATTGTTTCTTATCCACATTTTAAAATTTCTCAAAAACTTTTCAAACATGATTTTTGAAATTTTAATATCAAAAGCCATGTCAATGTGTCCGAAAAACAAAAATTTAAAAAAAAAATTTAATTTTTTCCAAATTCTTTGTTGTTTTACCGTACGTACCTAAATGTACTTTAAAATGTTGAAAAACTTGTATTTTTTAAATTATTTGAAATTTCATGGTTTTTGTGATTCTTACGCTTTGACATGACTTTTGATATTACAATTTTAAAAATCATGTTTCAAAATTTTTAAGGAAATTTTAAAATGTTGATTAAAAGACCATTAAATTTTCAATTTGAGGCCTTTTCCGTTTCTTTTCGGAGAATATTTTCGTGGACCAAATCTTATTGGGGTCACTAAATGCTGTTAAGCAAATCAAATTTTTTAAGATGAATTTTTCAAATGAATATAAAAAAATAAAGTACAATTCGCTCTGATACGTTGGTATGTGTTGCTCGCGAGTTTACTATATACCCATAGCCTTTAGTACTCTAGCAGGTATTTGCATAAGTTTACACTTTAAAAGACATCCCTATGGCCGAAGATTATGTTTATTGTTGATAGGTGCATTAACATGTTTGTCATCACAGATATACCTTATATGATTTTTCACATCTACTGACGCAACGTATTTTATGTATTATGTAAATACGTAGGAATTAAATGCATTTTCCCTATGCTGTCATATAGACTGCTGTATCCTACATGTAATTATGCATTCTAGCAAAGGTATCGGTAGTACTATTTATTTGTTCCGAATAATAATTTCTGACATTATTTTTGAAATCGATGCTGTAAGGGGAGATAGTAATAATATAGCAGCTATCGATATTGGTAGTTTTCTACATTCGTATATTTTATAGTGAAGTAGCAGTAGTAGTTGTTGTTGTTGTTGTTGTAGTTGCAGTAGTCGAAAAGAGTTTAGTTTTATAAATTGTGTATGAACTTTTACTCAAGATATATTTCGTACACACATGTAATCTTTGAAATGAATTTATTATCCATAGGCCAATGCCTGATATCGACCTTTTGCTCCAAGAATGGCCTCCAGAAGTAGAAGATTTACTGAAAAACATTAGTTTTCCCTTGCCGGATTTGGACTGTGATCTTGCCACCTATGTCGACATCGTTTGCAGTACGTTATGTTTCTTTATCGATATCAATATCTTGCTCACAACTATTTTTCCTCCTTTGTTAAAACATTAAAAGTCTCTCACCTCGTGGATATATGTAATTACGTAGGTAGGTATAGGTAAGTACCTAAGTCGTAAGTGAGTGAGGAGGAGGAGGAGGTAGATATCAAAATCGAGGTACTTTATGCTTCACCAAAATTGTCTTGTTTCAAAGAATCTACGCTACATCTTTCCAAAATGCAAAAATAATATAGCTCATTTAAGTTAGACTGCAGATACTTCCTTAAGATAAGATATCCTTTCAACTTTAAAGGAATTCTAAATTATAAAATTCTGTTAAAATAACTCTAGATTGGAAAAAATAACATAATAATAATTATAAGCAATCAGATAATATTTTGGCTCGATTTAAAAAAGTTACACGTGCCGTCGTCTGCTCTCATCCCCTCATCTATTATGCGTAGTGTATTTTTGTAGTTTGACACTACCGTTAAAAAATGGTTAAAATTTGGAAATTATTCAACAAAGTTAACATCGATGCTTCAGTCCATCTTTCCTTAAAAAATTCTCAGTATTTATTCTGCTCTTTTTGAACTCTGGTTCTGGTTTCTGGTCATATCTGATCTGCCGCCTTCCTGCTCACTAGTCAGCGACACAGCCATTGCCATAGAAGATGAAAACCTTATAATGTATAAATGTAGAATTAAAGAAATTTTTCTGAATTCCTGACACTCTCTTAACAGATCCGTAGTGTGGAAAGGGATTATATTCGTAATTTCGTATAATGTACAAGAGCCACGTATGCTGTATGCGTTCAAAGTTCTCGAACTCATCTTATGTGCGTTTCTATATTTTCTCCACGAGCATCTTTCCTGTTGTGTAAGTAGTAGATGCTAATTTGAGTTCATGGCTATATGCCTTTGGCTTCGCGGAAGTATTAATTTTTCCTCATCCATTTTTATCCTTTTTTTTGCATCATCTTTACCAGTATGGCAGCCCCAGTACGAACTCCAATAACAAAAACAGAATCCATCGAGAATAATTAGATTGAATTTTTTAAATGTATCTCGTATTTTTTTATATTCACTTATCTGAGTACTACATCTGGATCTGAACCTTTATGCACAGACATGGCATGGAAAACAATCGAGAGGCGAGAGGAGAACTGGGATATTTAGATATCTGTACATAGTAGTACTTAGGTATAGTATAGTATATATTATACATTGTAAGAATTGAATTAAGACACTTTAGATGCAATATAGGAAATACGTATATGGAAACCCACGTGTAATGATTTTATACGAGTTCGTGCCCCTTCCTCCACACAACATTCTAAATTAAAAAACAATGATACTAATTAAGCAGTGTCCATGCAGGAGTAGCAAGACGGAGAAGAGTGTCAGATATTTTTTTCTCAGTTTGCGCATAAACATATTTATTTTCTGTGTATAATAAAAATGGGAACTATAATTAAGGGCTGACATGGTAGTACTCCTGCTCGGCTTGATACGATACTTGATGCTGCTTTTGATTTTGGATACAGAGCCAGAGTCGCTGTCGTATTTGGCACTATTAGGAACATCTCCTTTCAGATAATTCTCATTTCTTTTTCAATTTGAATTCACTGTAGGTGTTGTCTCTGAGCCTAGATATGTACAGTATCATTCATTCTTGGAAGGAAGTAACCCTGAAAATCTTAGTAGTTCTATTCTGTTGGAATGTACTGTACATATAGTAGATAGAGATGTGATGTATGTAACACACACCATAGATACTTATCATTATTTTAGACAGCAATATACATAGAAACATACCTACAATTATCTGCTTGTAAGTAACTATGTGAAAGCAGGAACTAGGGAGAGAAAGATTGGGAAAGAAGCTACGAAGCTATTGGGTATATAATGTGTATCTATCTATTACATCAAAATCAATATAGGAATGGCCGATGATAAATGTTTTTCTCTCTTCTTCTTCCTCCTCTACAGATTTACTAGACATTCCAGTGTACAAGTCACGGATTCAGTCACTTCATGTTCTCTGCACTCTTTACGCAACACACAAAAACTTCAGTCAGTATGGAGGTGCGATGGGGACCTCTCATGGAGGAAATGATGCTTTGATTATTCCGTCATCCACACCGCTGAAGCACGAGCGGAGTACTTCGGGTGTTGATCGACTTGAATTGTGAAGGATCAAATATTATATTTCCTAGTATATTGGATTTAAATTAGAAATTGGACGCATAGAATGGTTTCCTAGCAATATCTCAATCCCCTTTCAACATGGCAACCTTTGTAACTCTACCTACATGTTATATAGCTATATAGATGATGCAGATATAGACAGCTTATTACATTGAGCTTCTATTTTATTTCAGCATATTTATGTATTAAACTTGTACTATTCCACAGTCTACAGAACTTAAGGTGTATACAATATATAGAATCCTGATGGTGACGACAATATGTATATTCTTGTGTCTGTAAAACGATAATGGTGATATAATTTACAATATAAAATTAATAGGTACTATGTACATAATATAGTAATAGGAGTCTTCCTTCGAGGAAATGAAATCGGAATTGACTGTATTGTGAAATAAAATCATGATTTTGATTTGAGTCAACTTGTAACTTAATTAATAAAGAAAGATGTTCTATTGATTGACGGTGTGCTGAGGATATGTGTCGTCCGTGTACAATGTGTAATCATTTTAATTGGAATTCTTGTAATAAAGTAAAAACTTTCCGTGTAATAATAATAGTTATATTCCATCAGCCTTCCATGAATTAGGTTTGTATGCATTCGGCAAACCACTTTTCTCTCTCTCCCCATTCAAAGAATTTCCTCCTCAATTAAATTAAAACAAGGCTACGCTGGCACTGCATCATAATCATATATAACATCACCTCGTTCATTGGCGTTGGTATTGGCGTTGGCATTGGAGTCGGAACATATGAACATTTCAATCTAGAATTTCTATAGGTCTTCATTTCAGCATGTGTGTCTGTCTGTCTGTCTACGACTACGACATAGTTAGTAAGGCCGAGGTATAGGAGCTTTGAATTAAGCTTAGCTGGAAGCTGCGGCTCTGGCTCTGGCTGGAGTTATCAACATCAATATCAACGGAAGCCCAAAACTTGAGTATAAAGCAGTAAAGTTTCTCATCATCAGTTTCCTCATGCTGATAACTGCGATGTGATATGGATGGGACTGGGATTGAGATTTGATTCCCCAAAAAGCTCACACAGTAAATGAATCTCGTATAACTTTGTCAACTTAGAATGAAAACGACATATTTATGGCTCTCTCAAATGTAATCAGTCACAAGTCTAAAATGTGACTACGGGGAAGCTCTTGGCAAATGCAGACAATAATATCCAATTTCCAGCCATATTTCCAATCTCTACCTGCTTTTCTCTGACTGTGGCCCGTTATGGTGGTTCAATATCTCTGACGTCCTCCCATTCACGTCAACGGGCCCTGTCGATATGCTCTCTATTCAACAACCATAATACGAAAGTCGAAAGTACGAAACCCCTCCTGGCTAACGTGTAATATTGACACTCTGTATTGAGTTTGAGTTTGACTGATCCAGATTCTGGAAATGGAGTCTGCTAATGTTACTACATATTAAACTCGAATTACTGTCAAACAAACCCATTTAATAAAATGATGGGATAATATTATAGTATTTGTATGATATCTTAATACTTTGAAACTTCAAATGCAGGAGATGTGTAGGCGTGTGTAGGCATTTTGTACCTATAAGACACAACATACTTTTTGTGTACACTTGTACTTTATGCGCGTCCTTTGACATTCACATTTTTGCAATAATATGAATTAAAATAAAATCAAAGTCGCACCGAACCGAGCCGAACAAGCAGTATCTATCTTGTATTTGTATATGAGTGTAAATATAGATTCTTCGATTCTCGTATATTTATACTGGGAATTTAATATAAAATCATAATACAAGGTGGATGCCAGAAAAATTGAGACTGCTACAGCATTACTAGTGGAATGTAGTACGTAACGTAGTGCGTAAGTTCTACACGTCTTTACATAAATCGTTGATATAATTTTATTTAATTTGGCATTCCTCCATTAGCAAAATACTTCATGATGGATGGTAGCAGGGAAAGATGTGCACCAACTATATGTAACTGCACGTACCATCATGCATGCTGCCTCGATAATAATTTCCCTCAGAATTTATTACATTACTACATAATAGTAGAGTCGACTCCGTACTCCGCATCTCCGTCTATTACTGCAAGTGTATGATTTTCCTCTGACGGAATCAAGATTTTGGTGAAAAACACAAGCTGAAGTCGACATATTGACGTGGACGTCAAAATCAACATGGAGGACGGGATACTATGCTATATGTATGTTTTATAATGATAATATGAGATAGAAATGATAGCATGTTGTATTGAGATTTGGATTAAAACATAATATAATCCTCAATGTCTGTAATTGCTAAGCTCACCATAGTCCCAATCCGATATATTCTCTTCATCTATACATCCACTGCATCCTACCCTATCAGTATTAAACTCAGTAAAATAGTTGGGTAGCTACATTGAAAACAATGTCGATAATGATCTTTTGTCAAACATGTGTTGTAATACATTGTATAAAATACTAAAAGATTTGTTTAGGAGGTGCACTGTTGTGTGTACAAAGTACAGAGTTCAAACTTGAGGGTGTGCAACAGACAAATTCTGCTGCGTCTATGCTGATTTCTGCCTTCTTCTGACTCTGACGACTCGCATTCTGAATCTGATTGTTACAGTTATCAGGTTGAAACGGAGTAGAATTTCGACAGAAGCAGCAGACAACAATCTACGTGTTCTCTGGTCTGTGCAGAATTAATCCTTCAAATTGTTTTATTTTGAATTAGCTTTGTTTGACTTTGCTCACTTTGCTCCTGGCCATTATTGCTTTACAACAAAACTTCATGTAAATCTTCCCCCGTACAATAAATGTAAAACGAACTGATATAGCAATACCTAGACTTAGATTGTTTATTCGAATAGGAACTTTTAAATTATTCAGCTTCTATCAGTGATAAGAAATTTAGGAAACTGCAGTTTAAATGTTATCAAAGAACTAATCCATCATTTAAATGAGATTTATTATGCTCCTATATGCCAGTGACAGAAGGTGCCAGTGCAGTGTATAGTCATTCAAACATGTCAAAAAATATTCTCTTATTGAGCCTCTCAAGCTTTGGTTTGTCTTGAGCTGTCATATTTTTCAAACGAATAATATTATTTGGGGAGACAGAAACTAAGACTTTGAACTAAAGACGAAAATGAGGAAATGTCTGTGTAGATACTTTACTTTGTAGTACGATACGTTTTGTTGTTGTATTGGTTTTGACTTGCTCATGTAAAAATAGAAGGATTTAGTGGGGCGACACTTGTACCGAGAATGAGAATTATAAATGGACCATTGAAGTAGGTATAATATACAGTATTGTAAAGGAAAATGAAACCCTGATGGCTTAAGAGAATCAAACAAATCATAGGGGGGTATTTTTTCTCAAGATAATCTTGTAAAGAGGAACAAAATAATTAATACATTAGATTTGTATAGGTTGACGCTCGTAGTACGTACGCTCAAATATACCTATAGGTAACTAGTAACTACGTTTTGTTTTGTAATTTGAGAATTTCGTTGCCCATGTTTTCTTTATCTATACCCACACACGGGTTGTTTGACTTAACGTTTTTTTTCTACCCCATCTCCACCGTCTTCTTCGTATTGTTTTCAAAACAGTGCAGTGCAGAGTTTATTTCATTCGTTTTTTTTCGTGTTCCCTACTCGACTACTTTGCTGTTCGTCGATACGTTGTTGCTTTTGTTGTGATTCACAAACTTGTAAAAAAGGGTATATTTGCAACTTGATAGTCTCCCCTGGCTTCTCCAGGTCGACTGCTGCTTGTCAAAATAAAACTAACCAGGTATCACGTATGCCCACATGCACAGTAAAAATATGTAAATATGTATGTTAACCTACTGTGGTAGAATAAAATTAAAATAATGGGTATAGGTATAGGTAGATAAGTTTCGAGGTAGTTCTAAAATTCTATAAAACTAAATTCAGCAGTATTACAGATAGAATGCGTATACATAGTGAGGACAGGCTGAGTACTTTTCAGAAACAAACAATAGCTTTTGTTACAGCTGGACAATTAACATTACCTTTGTACGTAGTTACTACGTATACTTATGTATGTATGCAGGACATTGGTTCCGATGTACTGCTGACTTTTAGAATAATAATAAATTCTCATTCCAGGAATTGTCAATTCTCAAGTTCTACAACGTTTTCCTAAAATACCAAATATTGGATGAATAAACTCAAAGCATCGGTTATAATATTGTGAGAGCAAACAACAACTCTCTATTGGCTGTCGTTTGACATTTTGAGCGTATTTAGCAGTTAGTATAGGCAGAATGAATTTGAAATCGAATTTGTCTCTTTTCCTTCAAGGCGTTTGACTCGTACTTACATACGAAAGCTGCAGCTATACAAATATGTACACATAATAGCTAGACAGATGGGTAATAATGTGTGTATCAGTAGTGCTATTAAAGGGGTAAATGTAGCGCCACATCTTGAATGCCAAATGCCACATTAGTCTGCATACCTTTATACTATTGGCATTGCATACTGTATCAGTCAGTATCCTACTATAATTATAATAAACTCCAATCTTTACTAGATTGCTACATAATAGCCTGAACACCAATGTAGAATTGAACACAAGTATATGAAAAGCTTCCCAAGTTTCCTAAAATAAGTACGTTTTAAATATGTGCATATTTACCATGCAGATATAACTGCACTGGGGATGAGAGCTTTAACTTATCTTCGCTCGGCTATGAAATACCCATATATACTGCTTTTAATAATTTTAATTTTTGAGTTTCCAGAACTCTATATCCAAAAAATCCAAATAAAAAGTTCAGAAACACTTCTATAATTACATAGCATACTTACACTTAAGATAAAGTGTACTACTAAAGCTGTACAAACAATCAAATAGCCTCAAACTTTAAATTACAAAATATTTAAAAAATATTACTGCAAAAATTCAAAATCTGCCTGTATATGTCTATATGCTGACGCTGACTCAATAAAAATCAAATTGTAAACCCTCCATATCCATACATTAATCCCTCTTTGTAACGTCGCCGTGTAAATACTTTGCTTGGCTATTTTACTATTGCCTAAAGCTTCAACAACATGCTTTAAATTGAAATTGGAATTGGTATCAGTAAAAAAAAGGATTAAATATAGGGAGAGCTCTGACAATAGCTTCATACTATATAATATTATTGCATTACTATTTTATTTTATATTTTGATTATTTTTTCATGTATAAATGAAAGGCACGTGTGCTATTATTTGTTTATTACGGTTACCTGCATGTCCTGTCTCATTGGTCCTGCGTTCGCCGGGAGCCGGATCTCCTTTCGCCGGGTTCATTTTGTCGGATTTAAATTTTAACCATTTCTTGCTCCGTTAGCCAGGGCCGGGAAAAAGTTGCTAGTCTATTCACTAATTCCAGCGAATGAAGAAATATTACTTACTTTCAATAACTCGGCAAAACAGCCCTAGTCAATTTATCCCCGGCGAAAGCAAATCCGACGAGACATATCATTATTATAATATGTGATTTTTTCTTTGTTTGAATACAAGGCTCAAGTCCTCTACAAAATAATAGCATAGCAAATAAAGTAGAAAAAATATGAACAGCTCTACGTATACTACGTGCTGCGTTCCACATTCTACATTCTACAGCACTCGTGTTGAAATTATTTCCACGAAAAATAACACTCTCAGAATCAGACCAGACAGAGTACGAGTACGAGTACAGATACTTGAATGTTGAGGCTTGTGCTTATAAGCTGTCTTCTTATGATTATGCTAAAATTGCACCAAACCAAATTGGAAAGGTAGAGAGAGAAGGCGACGAGTTTAAGAACTGGGAGCGAACAATGATTGTGAGAGAAGGTAAACAAATGGATGTGTGAATGTGAAAGACAGAAACAAAGGATACAGTTCAAGGGGAAACTCTCTTATAGCATTACAAATTGGAGAGAGAAGAAACGCTCTTTCTGTTTATTATGTGGTAGAGATTGCGATTTGAAAGTAACATGAAAAATGAAGCGTGCTTAAGTAACTATATTTACAATCCAATTTTCAAGAGTATATCCCTCCCTACATGTAATTTATTATATACATAATAATATTATTATATTTTAAGTATTGTATATATCTATCGTACATCTCTCAGTTTTATCCACTTTTATTTGCTTTACTTTGCTCTGCCTTGCCTTCCCATGCGTTGCGTTATTGCTTCTTGTTTTTCATTAATATGCTTCGCTCTGCATGTACAGATTTCAATTCGGCGACTCCACAAATTAAACCCAGAAGAACAATAATGTTTCTTAAGGATTTGGTATCATTATCCGTCCAATCTTGACGCTTGATGCTTGACGCTGATGCTGACTTTGAAATACTCGGCTCGGAACGTTATTAAAACATGTGTGTGTGTGTGGGGAAATAATAGGACAGGAATGGCAATAACGCCGCTCACCGCACAGTCAGAGCGGACAGATATTAGATGATGGAATATGCCCGTATCTAATCTTGTGAAGATACCAAAAGATACCTAGAGACATCAAATGGAGATGAAATGCTCACACAGAATTGAAAAATAGTTTTGCCATCACCCTCGACATCATCTCAACACGCCCTGTAAAACACTCTGTAGTCTGTAACTTGAGCAGAGCACACACTACAATATATAATCATGATGAGCAAACTCTACGTTCCTTTTAACGTTTCCACAGCACCAACACCAACAACAACAACTGTACTAACACCAACCATTCCATCCCATTGTGTGTATGTAAGCACATGTATGTAAACATAGTGTGTAGAAACGTACGTGTGAAATTCACTGCCTCATCATCTATCCCAGAACAATGCAATGTACATTAATATAGAGCCACATCTACATAGACTATATACATAGATATCGAATCTTTGATTACTCTAAAAATACACGTTACAATTTGCAATGCGAGTGGCAGATTTCGACTTCGAACTGAAAAGTTCTGTGAGTCATGTTGTCATGTCGTGCACATGACTTCTTAAGCAATCTTTAGTAATTTTAGGTTAGGCAATTAATCTATAAAGCATAGAGCTATAATTACTTGAATTTAAACACAGGACATGGCATTTGCCGGAAGGAAATGCGGCGAAATATTTTGTAAAAACAAAAAGCTAATTACTGGTATATTCCTCGTTTCATCTTCTTCGCTCTGTTTACTCTATTCAAATTATCAAATCGGATGGGATCGTGGGATGTGGGCAGACTATTACTTCCTTCCTATACCAACGTAATTATCTTTTAAAAAGTCTCAAAATCTAAGTTCTATATCTTCCTCTCTGAACAGGATTTCATCCGTTTGAAAATTTACATTCTTTGCTTTTAAAAAAAAAATTGGTTAATGTCTTCTGTTTGTTTCCATCCTTTTCCAAGATTTAGGATTAAGATTGTGAGAAAGCGGATACTTGTATTCTTCTAGAGTGCCCTCATATGCAGTATAAATCTAATTTATTTTTGAAACTTTTTACTTTTTCTTAGGGAGTAAATGAAAACAAATTTCATGGACGCGGTAGCCGGTAGCGCATTCGTGATCACGATTGTAATTTTAAAGCAGGAATCTAATAGTCCAAGGTTCAAAAATTCTCAAATTAAATGTTTCTAATTTTCCATGTCAATGAAATAGGATTGAATTCGTGATCAAAATCGGAATTCAAATGTAATTACTGTATTACACGTGTTATAATTATTTGCATCGCTTGCAGTTTATAAGTCGGGATTGTATTGGATCTGTGGGTTGGATACGATACAACCAAAAGATTATAACGATACAAAATAATTATTACAAAATGCTCTCGTTTTAGTTTTCCCTCTTGTTCCATTATACTCTAGGACTCTAGTGTTAATGACCGAAATTAAAGTAATTTAAAAATTAATCATTCAGTCCAATCGTCACAAAAATACATCACCAGCCTACATCTATAACCTAGCTATATACTGTTGACTCTTGTGCGAGTGTGAACTAGAAACGTAACCTTGAAGTGCAATTTATGCTACGTGTTATTCAGATTAACACTATCTGCGACATAATAAATACATAGTATGTGCATGGCAAAATTACTATATGTGATACGATTAGAAAAGTGTTTTTAATAAATGTCATCGTGTGTATTTTTGTTGCTTTTAAAAGTGCACAGCTAGTGCATGCAGATAGGGCGCTAGTAATAATGTTGGTAGGTACCTATGTATATGCTTGCATGTGGATAGAATATTTCTACTTCTATAAGCGCCTATAGTTCAGTTGCTCTAATTAGGAGCAGTGCACTTTATTATCTGGTAAGTGAGTAAATTATAATATTGCAGATTGGAGCGGTTCAGCAAGCAAATACATAAATAAATACTACGGTGTTGCATTACACTCTGTATAGATTGAGTAAATCTGTAGAGAAGAAATTCTCAATAACCTTCAGGAATAAAAAATTATATAAAATGTAATTTTTGATAGATACGTTCGTTTAGAGTTCCCATCCCAGAGATACTACAATACTGTAGCAGGATCTGTATCTAACATTAAGCTGACGACAAGTTAAGCTCACAGAACAAGGGACATCCAAACCAAACCAAATCAAAGTCAACGCACAGTGGAGAAAATATAATTAATTACTGACGTATAAGCAATCAATTATTATTTACCAATACGCTGCGCTGGCCGTGACCACTACAAGACCACAAGAAATAAATACATTGTATATATTTCCATAAAAGTTCCGTCATCAATTTAAATGCACAAAGTTAAAAATGTCTTATATTCAAAATCTTAAATTTTATCTTCAATTGTGTCAAGTATGATTTCAAAATTTCGCATGATCAAATACGTGCAGTATGTTCCAATAGGTTCAAGTTGTATTATTACGATTGAATTATTGGGTATTAAGCGTGATTATGGATGTGGTGTGGTTTATTTTATAAGAATTCTTTTTTTAAATATTTAATATTTATTTTACTTTACTGTATTATTAGAATAGTGAAGAGCACAATAATACATAATTATGTTGATAAACTTGACACTTACTTGATTGATTTCGCATTATGTAAGACGTCAATTTCAAAACGACTTATTCCAAATAATTGGACTACTTTTAAATAGTATGGACCCAAAGTAACTCGACCACAATTTGAGTTATTTGATCTCAGTGGCCCGTCAAAGTTTAAAAAAATCAAAATTCTGATTATTTGCCGCCTTGCACTTGTTACTGTTCTCATCCGGTTTTGACGAAATTTGATTTTTTCTACTCTTTAGACAGTTTTCTAACCAGAGATTTCAGAATTTTTCAAAATTTATAAAATTTTAATTTTATCGGGAAAAACTGGTTTTAAAAATCAGACCTCAAAATTATAAATTTTTGATTTTTTTCCCAACAAATTAAAAGTTTTGGAATTTTGAAAAATCCTGAAATTGCTTTTGCGGAAAAAAAATCTAAGGATTAGAAAAAATCAAATTTTATCAAAATTGGATGAAGACTAGAAGCTACAAAGTCCCAAAATCTCATAATTTTAGTCTTTTTAAACTTTGGCGGGCCACTGTGACCAAACCACGCAAAACGCGGTTGTGTTACTTTGGATCTATACTATCTATTGAATGAATGTGGCAGTATTGTATTTTCGACCCATTAGGTATAATACACTGCAGTTTCTATGAGAGGTATGATCCATTGAGCCACTCATGAGATGAGATGGTTCAGTTTGAATCTGCCTCTGTTAAATTCAAGGATATCAGGATATAAGCTTTCTTACCGCTGTACTGATTGCGAGAGTATATTAAGCTGGACTACTCCAGTCATTGGAATAACAATTTTTCCCCGTTAGGGAGGAGAAACGACAGAGTAGACCAAGTAGCGACAACTGTCTCACGGCCGCCGCACCTTGGATACGCTCCACCGCCGACCCCACTAGTGGCCGCTCATTTCAACAGAGAGACGGTGGTGATGCTTGTAGTAGTCAGTAGGAAGAAGAGCCTGTACCGTTCTTGGACTTATGTGAAATCACACAGAGAAGGGCAGATAGATACCTATCATTAAGCCATCTGCATCTCCGTCTCAGGCAGAAAACTACCACAGATATATGCAGACAGCACCCAAACTCCTTAAGCCCTCACAGCACCCCACTCAGCTCCCCACTGATCTACCAAGCCCGGTCACCCATCCAACTCTCCATTCAGAGTGCCACCAGCTCCCCGACCCAGTAGTAAGCCATGCCGTAGCTTGTCAGACCACTGAGCCGGGTTGGATCTATACTATCTAAAAGTAACCTAATTATTTTGAATATGTCTTTTTGAAATTTTCGCGTAGCATGTAAAACTATTAACTAGTAAGACAAAGATCATTTAACTAAATCACATAGGTTTCGTGATTAAATTTTCCTAAAGCATATAACAACTACTTGGCGGCATCATTAATTATTTTTCCGATTTGCGATTTGTGCATGACTTACCTTGAATATAAAGTTTTGCACACTGGGCTTTTTTAACTTAATACTTTCTAGCTCTGTACATAGTAGCGTATGTATACTACTATACTAATTGTAAATTAACTTTATTAATTTTTCAGACAAAAGCTTCAAAAGATGGGATCATGTGGTATAGGGACGTTTGAGATAAAGATAATTTATTAATTAAATCCAAATTCAAATCCAAGAAAGGTGTATAGGTATTAAATAGATACTGACATCATTCTAATTTGAGATGCAAATAATATGGACACCCACTCTGCTACACGTCATAGAATTATTCGTATTTAAAATGTTAAACGATTTCTTCTTTACATTTTTCAAGACACACACATAAAAGGTACGAAGGTGAGGTTCTGGGTGCGTTCTGATTTTATTACAGGATATATGTGTCCAGTGCCAAGTGTCCAGTATTTCGTAAATATCTGTGATGGATATAATAATGGATATTAATTATAAAATTTGGTATGTTATGTAATGTATTTTCCTTGTCATCACCCCTTGATGGACATTCTTACTCTGCAATCTGCTGGCTAGGGCTTCTCATTATAGTTTTTTCTGTAGGATGCGAGCATGATATACATTTTATCTAACCTTAGATTATCTGTACATGTGTATCTATATGCTGTGTAGTAAGACCGCCATCACACTTTGCCAAATTCCTCGCACACTCATTTAGGATTACAATTACAAGTCGTGAAGGGTCTCACTCAGAAGAGAAAAGTTTCCACTTCCACCACCACCGTCGTCAACGTAACTTGAACGTGGTAAAATGCTATACTATAACATAACATACAAACTGCAACTTTTAATCCCGACATATCCCATCGTCAATATACTACCTGTCACTCACTTGCAGCTGCTCTGGTCTGGAAAGTGAAAGGGAATCTCAACGATATTCTCGCAATTTACTATACTATATTTGTACACGGACTGGAATGGAGGAAGGAAAGAACGAAACGAAAGTTGCATCACACGCTTTTAGTTGTGGTTGCTCAACACTCACCAACTAACCGCTCATCCATCCATCGAAAAACGATCAGGTTGTTGTCGTCGTCAACGTCAACCAGAACCAGAACCTGAGACAGGGACCACTATTCATACTCATATATATCTATACATATTAAATGAAAGATCGATATGTTCTCACATGCATACTCTTCCCATGTTTAGTAATTTCCTCAATTGTGCTGTGCTTTTAAATTTTCTACTTTTAATTTCATGTCAAACTATTTATGTCCAAAGTACCTAATTCAGTTTCAATACAGGAGCAGCAGGGGGATGTTAAAAGTTTTTGCCGAAACTGAAAAACCAATACATATGCTCGCATAGCAGGTAGAAGTAGTTTCGTTTCGTGTACATATATGCTACCTATAACCTTTAAAAAATGTTTCATAAGCGGACATTAGTAGTTATGTAGAAGCAGTATCAGTCCGCAATCTAAAGGGTAAAACTGTACAAATTCAATGTCTCCGGGGCTGTGTATCTATTACTATATATAGTTAATATGCCTACATGATGCATGTATATTCGAGCGTTAAAATCTGCATACTGCACTACCACTACCACCACGACTACCTCGAGATATAATAATGTTAAATTGTCTTGTCACATTTTCACATATAATGGTTATTACGGTTTTTGAATTTTCCCAAGTTACAATATGGGACGTTTTTGAAATGTCTACGACAAACTGTCATCAAACTCCCAATTGAACAAAAGTGCCAATGTAGACTAGAATTCTTCGTCTCTCACACAGCTTCTTTAAACTTTTCAGAGTTTCAGAGAGTTGTTGCGAGGCAAAGCTGCTGCGTTGCGGTACTAACAGAATATCAGTATTTTCCTCCTCCATCTTGACTGACTTTTACATTTTAGTAGTTTCATAAATTGAGTGTGATTGTGAGAGGCGAGTCCTGTTATTAGCGTGAACGTGTGTGTGAAATGTAACCATGTGTCATATTATGTAGGTGACTTATAATTTGTTTTGTATGTATACCTACACTCTATACTCTATATCCTATTATATACATGTATGCATTTTATAGGCATGTCACACCAAATTTGGATAATATAGAACACAAGTTCTTCGGCTTCTGCTTTGGCTTGGGGTGTCTTCTTCCTCACATCCCATCGTCGTCGTCGTCGTCAGTCGTCAAAATCGTCATCCTCATAATATACAGAAAGAGAGCAAGCAGGCAGGAGGGAGTCAGTCGGACGGAAGGGTGTAGACTTTATATCCCATTAACAAGAGTTTTCACACATCCTAAAATCCCAGCCCTACACTATACAATTCTATTATATAGACTCGTAGACAATTTAAAGTTTAATGGCAAGCCAAAATTCTGTCGATTAGATTTTATTTTATTTCGTAGGTACCTTCATTTATATTATTATTATAGCGTCAATGCGTCGGGTGCATGATAAGTAGAGCCAATCCAATTGCAATTGCAGAAGAAAAAATAAAGTCGTTATTATAAGGAGTAAGGAGCGCTCTAACTATTATTACTCAAACAAGTAAGAAGTAAGTTAAGTTCCTCTTTTACTCTTATATGCTACTCTTCTCCTCTCCTCGAAGTCACCGCGTGTACGTGGTACTTAAAGTCTTACAGTAATGAGGCCTTTCCTTCATGTGGTTGAAGAGCTTAGCTATGAATTATGAATTGTCACCGGCACAGGTGACTCAAATGAAGCGTGAGAAGTAGAAGTTAGTTAACTTTTAAGTACTTTATTAACTAAAATCAAAAGAAAAAGATGAAAATTACAGAGAGGTAAAGTCTGGCTGTTACCTCGTCCGCTGCTTACTCACACATGAGTGTGCTACAGAAGCACACATGAAAACTGCACATGCAGTGGAGGCTGAAGAACTGCTTATGGCTAAAGGGAGATGGCTGTGGTAGTCACTCCTAAAGTTGCTATGTTAATAAAAGGACATTAACTACTTTCTAAAATAGCTTATAATTATTAAACCCTATTTCAGAAGTTGAATATTTTAGTCTTAAATTGAAGGTAAGATTATGGTTAACAACATATACAAAATTTAGAAAAAGCCTCATCCCGAAACTAGAGTTAATCGCAATCAAATTTATAGTGATTATAATTGGTATGTACCTTCATGGTAATTGAACGGCAAATACATTAGTTTTAGGAACACGTATATCTATGGATCCACATTTCAGAACTTGAAATATTATATCTTAAAAGAAAGACAATTAAATGCTTAACAACATATAAACTAATTACAAAAAGCCTATCTTCAGAACTAGAATTATAAAGCTCTCTATGCACAACATATATCCTAGTGTTAATTATAGCACAAGGTAGTACAGGAGGATGTCGGCGCTAACATTATTCCCCACCTTAATTAATTACATTAATTAAACAACTAAAAGTATAAAATAGAAATAATGTAAAATTAAACACTTTCACTGGGAGAACACTGGATTTCACTTTTGGAGCTGGGACTTTCGATGGGTAACCTACACAGTTTGTGGACAGGTCGTTGCTTGTTTCCAGCTTCGGTTTTCACAGTGACGACTCGAACTAAACCATCATCTCCAGGATGAATCTGAAGGACTCGGCCCAGCTTCCATCGACAGGGAGGTTGTTGTTCGTCCTTAATAAGAACGAGATCATGAACTTGAAGATTGTCCATCTTCTTATTCCACTTGTTGCGAATTTGGAGGGAAGCAAGATACTCCATACGCCACCGATTCCAGAACTGCTGAACACAATGTTGGATCTTTTGCCACCGATCCATCCGGCTGATGTCAACTTCACTAAGAGCTGGCTCAGGTATCGCGTTCATTGGACCCATCACTAAGAAATGACCAGGAGTCAGAGGGTTGAGATCACTGGGATCTGAGGACAGAGCAGAAAGAGGTCGAGAATTGAGGCAGGCTTCAATTTGAGTGAGGATGGTAGTCATCTCCTCAAAAGTCCAGGTCTGGGTTCCGATAAGCCTTTTGAGGTGCGACTTAACAGACTTGACACCTGCTTCCCAGATTCCTCCCATGTGCGGAGCCGACGGTGGGATGAAGTTCCAGTCTATTCCACGTCCAGTCAGAAAACGGGAAATGGACTCATCCTTAGCCTGGCCTATTGCGAGCTCAAGAAGCTCCTGCAGCTCCCGGTTAGCTCCAACAAAATTAGTCCCATTGTCGGAGTACAGCATCCGAAGATTTGATCTGCGGGAGATAAATCTTCGAAGTGCGGCAATGAAGGCATCTGAACTCAGATCTGAAGCACACTCCAGATGTATGGCTTTGGTAGACATACACACAAAGACACATATGTAACCTTTGTAGGTTTTACCCCCACGACCAGAGGAGACCCGAAGGGAGATGGGGCCAGCGTAGTCCAATCCAGTATGATAGAATGGTGGTTGAGGTTGTATTCGGGCAGCTGGAAGGTTCCCCATAAGTTGTTGAGCAGTAGATGCCCGGTAGCGAGCACAAGTGAGACAACGATGCACTGCCTTCCTGACAACATCTCGGCCTGACAGGATCCAGTATTTCTGTTGGAGGGTTGCCAGGAGGAGCCGAGGGCCAGCGTGAAGATTCTCCATATGAGTGAATAATACCAGCAACAAAGTAAAAGGTCCTTGTTTTGGGAGTACAACCGGATGTTTTTGGTCCCAGGAGACGGAAGCTGCTTGAATCCTACCGCCTACTCGCAGGATACCATTTTCATCGAGAAACGGGTGGAGGGATAGGAGCTTGGACCTCGCCGGTAGAGCTTGCTTTTTACCGCATGCAATTATTTCTTCTTGGAAAAAGACCATTTGAGTGTGCTTGATCCACACCTGAAGAGCTTCATCCAGTTCATTAACGGTTAGTGAGCCGCATCTCTTCTCACCATGTGGGTACTTACAGTTGTAAGCAAAACGAAGGAGCCAAGCAGTGATTCGTTTCAGTTTGATCAGAGATGAATATTTCTCCAGGAGCTCGGAGCAGATAATGGTGACATGGAGCGTGACTACCCTCTTTTGCTCTAAACTTGCCTTGTTTGATGCTATTGTTACATCAGCCACAGGTATCTGAACTGGTTCTTCAAGAAGGAAAGACGGACCAGTCCACCACAAAGGATGGGATGCTAAATCAGACGGTTTGACTCCTCTTGAAGGAGCGTCCGCCGGATTGTCTTCACTCTTGACATGAGACCACTTGATAGTAGGAGAAAAAGACTGAATCTCAGTCACGCGGTTGGCAATGAAAGTCTTCCACTTGATAGGAAGAGCCGTGATCCAGGCAAGAACCACCATAGAATCCGTCCAGCCAAAGACTCCTTCAATTTTTAAATTCAAGGAGGACAGTACAATGGACATCAAACGAACAAGTAAAACTGCTCCACACAACTCCAAACGTGGAAGGGAGATTTGCTTTACTGGAGCAACTCGAGTTTTGGAGGCTACTAAGTAAACCACCACTTTATTGTTGACAGTGTTAACTGTTCGGAGGTAGACCGCTGCAGCGTACGCTTTCTCTGAGGAGTCGCAGAAGCCATGCAAAGAATACCGAACAGTCGGACCAAAATCTGCAATTTGTCGTGGGACCTTGAGTGCTTGAAGTTGGATTAAATCCTCACGAAATGAAGTCCATTGCGCGGAGAGCTCAAATGGCAGATCTTCATCCCAGTCCAGTCCCAACACCCAAAGTTGCTGTAGAAGCATCTTGGCAATAATAATAGATGGCGAAGCCCACCCAACCGGATCGAATATCTTGGCCGTGTCAGAGAGGATGGTTCTCTTGGTCACTTCGCGAAGAGGAGGAAGAGACACTTTATAAGAAAAGTAGTCTCCTGCAGGGTGCCAATGAAGCCCTAGGGTCTTCACTGAATCATTGCTGTCAATTGGAAATGGCAACTGAGTTTCTCGCAGAGACGGTGGGATGGAGTCCAGAACCTTAGTTGAGTTAGAAGACCACTTGCGTAGCTCAAACTTTCCACGGGCGCACAATTGTATCAACTCCTTTACTATTTTGACACCGTCTTCAGCTGTTGAGACTCCGTCCATGAGGTCGTCCATATAAAAAGACTTGATGACTATTTCAGAAGCCTGAGGAAAGTCCTTCTTCTCATCCTTCGCTAGCTGCTGTAGGACTTGCTGCGCTTCATATGGAGCTGATGCCTCCCCAAACGTCACTACTCTCATCACATATTCTTGAAGGGGGTCCTCTGGGGATTTTCTTCAAAACAAAAGCTGATAGGATTGATGAGCAGGGTGCACTTCTATTTGGCGGTACATCTTAGCTATGTCAGCCGTAAGCGCCACTGCATGGGCACGAAACCCAATGAGTAGGTCAAGCAAGTCTCGCTGTATTTTTGGTCCCACCATCAGTCTGTCATTAAGTGAGACACCGGAAGACGATTTGCGGGATAGATTGAAGACTGGACGGAGCTTGGTTGTTGTTGAAGACTCCTTCACTACTTCATGATGTGGCATGTAGAAGTGCTGAACACCCGGTTGAGTAGGAGGGGAAGGCTGGGTTGAAGTAAATGAAGCTTCGTTGAGATGAGTTGAAATAGTAGACGGTACCAGTACCATATGACCACTTGAGATGTAGTCTTCCATACTCTTGACGTACTCTTCTTTGAGTTGAGGGTTCTTTGCCAATCTCTTCTCTAAACTGTAAAAACACCTTTCAGCAATGAAACGAGAAGTTCCAAGTGGTGGGGCATCTTCTCGAAATGGCAGCTGGACTACGTATCGCCCGTCTGGGTTCCTTGAGTGAGTTGACTTAAAATGTTGTTGACATTTTGTCTCTTCTTCGGAATATAGAGGTGTACTTGGTAGCTCCTCTACTTCCCAGAATTTGCGAAGTTGGTCGTCCAGTCCCAATGCCACATGGTGCACTTTAATTGTTGGTGCTTGAAGTCGACCAGTTAAGACCCACCCAAACACAGTTTCTAAGGCATATACACCTTCCCCACCATGACGAATGCCACCACACAAAAATTCCCCAAAGCAGTCAGCCCCAAGAAGCAGATCAATGTCACCAGGTACACTAAAGTGAGGATCAGCAAGAGGTAAGGAATTGAGGAATTCACTATTTGGAAGCTGAATAGAAGCACTCGGAAGTTTACCCGTCACCTTAGTTAGGATCATGGTGTTCACTGTGGTCGTAAAGTCAGAGCGGTAAGAGGAGGACAAGTAGAGCTGAGCAGCTCCGTTTGTTGTGCCAGTTGATGCTTGAGTTAAGCCGGTAACTTGGACGCGTGATTTGGTTTTCGTAATTTGGAGCCGCTGAACTAGGCATTCTGTAGCAAAGCTGGCTTCAGAGGCGGAGTCGAGTAACGCACGAGCCAGTTGAAAATGTCCACTTCTATCCCGCACTCTCACAATGGCTGTAGCTAGAAGTACGTTGCCAAAGTTCCTGACGTGTTGAGTTTGAACCGTTGGGGGCGTAGCTTGTGAAGAGGGTGGAGGTGGTGAGTTGGTTTTAGGAGCAGGGGGCGGTTGCTCCCTATGAAGAAGAGTGTGGTGCTTATTCCCACATGTTTTACAAGCGATAGACTTACACTGTGGAGACCCATGGCCCCGGCGTAGACAATTGAAGCAGGCTCCCACCTTTTTCACTGCAGCTATGCGATCAGGAACTGAGAGGGAATGAAATGAACTACACATGAAGAGCTGGTGATCTGACTTGCAGTGCCAACATGGCTTGGGTTGCTGTTGAGGATTGACTCCATTGTGAAATGAGCGCGGAGGATTCTGCTTTGGATTTTCCACCGCTTTCCCACTTTTTTTTGATGAAGCCTCAAAAGTTTCTAAGGCTTGGCAGTGATGCTCGACAAAATCTTCAATGTCGGAAAACTTGGGCATGACTGTCGATTTCAGCTGGAGCTCGTAGGAGCGTCGAGTATCTGCATCTATTTTCTCCATTAAAATGCTTACTAGAATTGGATCCCATTCACCAGTAGGGACCTTCATGGCTTTGATGGCTCGAAGTGAGGCTTGCATCGTCTCCAGCAGCTTTCTTAGGTCTTTGGCGGACTCAGTTTTGACAGACGGGAGATGTAGAAGCGTGTTGACTTGGGCAAGGAGGAGCTGGCGAGGATGGTCATAACGCTTAATGACGCTTTTCCATGCTTCCTCGTAATTGTCATCTGTGACGTCTGTAGAGGAGAGAATACGAGCAGCATCTCCCACCAATGCTCCTTTTAAAACGTGAAGCTTTTCAAATTTCTTTAGCGTGATCTTCGTATCCACCATTTCGCTAAAGACATTTCGGAAGTTGGGCCAGTCCGCATAATTTCCGTTGAACGACGGAATCTCAAATTTGGGAAGGAAATGAAATGCTGGAGGCAGAGGATGCGATTGACGATTGTTGTTACCTTGTGGAGGTGTATCAAGTTGCGGTTGCTGATGAATTATGAGGTCTTTGAGGCCGGACATAATCGCAGTGTATTTGTCCTCTTGCTCCACTCGTTCTGTTTCTTGAATAGCCATGTCCTTTTCCGATGTGTGCTCGTCAATGGTTGCTTGGAAATTTTCAAACTCTCTCCAGTAGTCGCGAAGCATTTCAAGCTTAGTTTCTAGGGCTGAACTGGCCACTGGGGTCACTTTAGCGCTGTCCAGAAACGTGTGGATTCGAGTGATTTTTCCCTTTACAATCGCACGAGATTTCTTTGCTTGATCCATTTTGAATGGAAAATA
The DNA here is from genome assembly GCA_949802685.1 of Dicyrtomina minuta. Lineage (NCBI taxonomy): Eukaryota > Metazoa > Arthropoda > Collembola > Symphypleona > Dicyrtomidae > Dicyrtomina > Dicyrtomina minuta. The sequence continues at coordinate 28,324,101 of OX461811.1, forward strand.
AAATAACGACACGAATTGAAAACGTTATTGTTGACTAAAACCACAAGATGAGAACCGCACAGAGTATAATGTTAGTTGTAGCTAATGTACAAAATGAATGGGACTTAAGTAGGTAATTGTGAATAGTTAGTTAGGAAAACTAGAACTCATATAGTTATGTAAGAGAATTGGAGAACTGAAGCTGTAAGGCGCACTCAGTCACTCTACACAGTATAGCCGGTCGATGTGGAAAATTGTAGGTTTTCCATAAAATGGCGACACAAAGGCACTGACACAGTTCTGAATTTCCACTTGAAATTCAGCTTATTTGGTTAACGAAGGACCAGAATGAAGAGCTTAGCTATGAATTATGAATTGTCACCGGCACAGGTGACTCAAATGAAGCGTGAGAAGTAGAAGTTAGTTAACTTTTAAGTACTTTATTAACTAAAATCAAAAGAAAAAGATGAAAATTACAGATAGGTAAAGTCTGGCTGTTGCCTCGTCCGCTGCTTACTCACACATGAGTGTGCTACAGAAGCACACATGAAAACTGCACATGCAGTGGAGGCTGAAGAACTGCTTATGGCTAAAGGGAGATGGCTGTGGTAGTCACTCCTAAAGTTGCTATGTTAATAAAAGGACATTAACTACTTTCTAAAATAGCTTATAATTATTTAACCCTATTTTAGAAGTTGAATATTTTAGTCTTAAATTGAAGGTAAGATTATGGTTAACAACATATACAAAATTTAGAAAAAGCCTCATCCCGAAACTAGAGTTAATCGCAATCAAATTTATAGTGATTATAATTGGTATGTACCTTCATGGTAATTGAACGGCAAATACATTAGTTTTAGGAACACGTATATCTATGGATCCACATTTCAGAACTTGAAATATTATATCTTAAAAGAAAGACAATTAAATGCTTAACAACATATAAACTAATTACAAAAAGCCTATCTTCAGAACTAGAATTATAAAGCTCTCTATGCACAACATATATCCTAGTGTTAATTATAGCACAAGGTAGTACAGGAGGATGTCGGCGCTAACAGTGGTAGCTATATGCTATATGCTATATGCTCATTTTGATTTTGATTTTTCGGCAATATCTTCATTTTTTTCTTTTTTGTTTTAGTGTGGGCGGATGGGTATATATTAAAGTCATAAGAATATCGTCTCATTTTCCTCAAACTTTTAACGCACACTTTACTCCATCTTAAATTGTTATAATAAATGGATTGAGCCGAATTCAGCCACAAATGACTGTGAGACATGAGACTGGGACTTTTGCGGGACTGTATAAAGAGTACAAAAATATTTATGACTCTATATACTCAATAAATTCAATTCGGCACAGTTGTCTTGAGACGACATAGACACGTTTCTAGGTACAAACCTTCAAACCACAAATCAGACTTGGTATAAATTAAATTCTCTCTCTTGATTGTTCCACGAATTTAGACAAGCCAAAAGACCAAAACGAAATGTCAAATTGCTATTTATTATATCACCACCAGTATATTTTTCATTGACACTTTAGATACGAATTCTACATTCTACATTATTCAGGTGGATATACTCACTCAGCTATACTGCCACTTCAAGCATATTAAATATGTAGACCCAAGATGTAAGTATAGGTACTGTATCAATTATTATTATCATTATTTTTTAATTAAGAAGGGCTGCATATCAATATGCCTGTACAATGTAAGTACTTACAAGGAAAACATCAATCAAAACTAAAGAAAATTAGAACCAGCATTATAATATTAGTATTATAATAATTATAATTATGGTGCAGTCTGGTCTGGTCTGGTGTGGTGTAGTGGTAATAATATGGGGACCCTGGCTAACAGTATGACGGCGTAGTGAATTCTGCACTTATATATATGATAGTAATAGAGTCGGACAGAACACATTAATGTAATAATGTATGGTTCAAATTCAAAACAAGAACAAGAACAAGAACGGCGACGACGAAGACGACGACGACGGCAACTGATTTCATCTAATTAGGACATTTTGCATTTATTCTCTATAACTGAAATCATTTCTAAAATTCTGCATAAACGTCAACCACCTGTGTACAGTGCAATGAATAGTAATAGTAATGGTGGAGGATCACATGTGGCTCCTACCAAAAGATACATCATGAGCTGCCTCACTGAATAAACGTACCTACACCTACCTAGCCTAGTATATATATATATAGGCAGATTGTATTTGGATTTGGATTGGAACATATATGTAATCAAGTCACAAGTCACACCATTACACGACCATACCATCATGGAAAGAAATATAAGTACAATGACCTAGTTTTAGCAGAACCAGAGAACTAATAACAAATGAAATTAAAAAAAAATATATACAAAGCAATAAATTGTTCTTCTCTTTCACATAGTATGCAGAGTACACATCACCAACTTGCAACTCAAACTAAAAAACCATATTGGAAATTGGAATAGAAAAGCACACACGGCAAAACTACATACATAAACATATGTAATTCAGAATTAAACTTAAAGAAATTTGTAGGTACATAATATCTAATAAAATTGTAATACAGTATTGTTCAATTTAAGTTTGATCTGGTTTCTTTTAAACAATTTATTTTACAAGAAAAATACACAACGGAGTCTCGTGCGGGCTCATTGTATTTTAATCACCACATTATTATCCTGTCTCAGGGAGTAAAGTGCTTCGTATGATACATTAATGCAACATACCAGAGGCAACTTTACAGCACTAGTGCCAGGTAATTCTACTTTACGCCAACGCAACGCAAAGCTAATAACCAACCAACCAACTGACAATCGACTAACGCAACGTACGTGTTTCCATATGAAAATCCTCAATCAAATACAGAAACAGAAGAAGAAGGTGAAAAAAATTCAGAAAATGGCAAATAATAATGGAATAATATTATGACGGTTTGATTTCATTTTATTTTACACACTGTACTATTATGAAAAATAAGAAGAAAAAAAAACTTCCTCCTTTGAATTTCCTTCCCTCTGTTTCTGTTTCTGTGTCTGCCTCCCTCCCTGTACATTATGCAGACGTACCTACGTACGTATATAGACTATTCTTGATAGTATCACATCGTCAAATCGATCCATTTCCCACAGATAAAAATAAAATATCCGATTGTGTTGTAGTATGTAAATGTATTATGTATGTATGTGGACAGACAGAGAGGCAGACAGTGAATAATTTGAGTGGAGGAGTTCCACTACTACTACTCCTGCTCTACACCTATCACCCCACGCTATACAACACTACAATTACCCTCTGTAGACAATGGCTAATGGGAAATATTTCCTGCTACATGTCTTTGTTTGACTTATGAAGTGCTGGAAGTCGTTTCTTATTACAATTTTTTTTATTCTGACAGGAGGCAAAGCATTGAACACGCTATGTACGCTGATATTTGCATTCCTATCAGTTTTATGTTATGTGAACATAGAACAGAACGTAAAAGTAGGTACATTCTACATATGATATAGCATTATTATTGGTTGCTACTCGCTATGGTTATGGTGCTTGAGCCCTATTCAATATTGAAAAAAAAACAACTTAAATGCATTTAGCAACGTCCCCAAAGTGTGTGCATAACTGGATAAAACTTATTAACATGGCTCACACGTGCGAATTATTCCACGCAAAAGTAAGTAGAAGAGAGAGAGAGAGAGAGAAAACAACAGGAAAAATGAATTGCATTGTCTACATAACGACATATGGAGGATGGTGGGAATACCGCATCCAGCCATCCAAAGCAAATATGCTACATATCTAAAGCGTATATATGTACCCCTTCCTTAGTGTGAATACATTATTTTTAATATTTTAATTTGTCCTAAAAATAAATGTGTGTGGAATCACCAGGGAAAATGGAATGGCGAAAATTAGTGGACATTACTCAGAGGCACAGGACAGGACTCTCATATAGCACACCATCATCCCATCAAACAGAAAACATGCAGATACGATAATACATATATGTAGTAATGATGATGATCTTTTAGAGCATATGCAGAGTATTGGTGTCTATATCAAGGCACTACATTAAATGTAGCAAGATTTAGGGCAGAGAGGAAACAAGGAGCAGACGAGACTACAGTATAGTAGTAGTATTTACCCCGATTGACGTCACAGACCAAGGACATCTAAAAGTCAAGGACATCAATGCAAAGCTCAAGATGGCCACCAGCAAGGACACCTAATACCAAGGACAATGGAAACTCCAAGATGTCAACCATCGTGTTAGGAAAAAGATTGCCGCCATTATTTAAAGATAACCAAATGATAAAACGTTTTGGACAGTAAAATTATATTGTTGTTGGGTTGTAGATAAGCAGTTAATTTTATTACTGCGTTTTGAAAATGCTTCGAAATACTCATATGCCGAACGTTTTGCAAATTCCAATGTAGAATAAATACTATTTAATTAAAGACCGTTTATGAAATAATATCATGAAACTGTAAAATAATAGGACGTAGTAAATGCATTTATGAAAGAAACAAATAAAATTAAATATTTATTACAACACAGCATGGGTAACATAACTTATTGTAAACTATAGTGACCAAAAGGTAGACTATAATTAATATTTTTGGAATCCGGAAATACTCGGCTAGAATCTAAATTATTAAACACAAGTTTATTTACAGTTACTAAATACAATTGATTTTCAACAGCTCTGATTGTTTTAATATCAAGGTGTACTGGTTCCGGATTAGCTACAAAGTTTTTATACATTTCATGTTTACAATGTTGACTAATATTAGGAATCCCTGCACACTTTTGGGTTTCATTATTATTTGAATACAATAAAGAATACATTTTAGGTCTAATACAAATAAATTCTTGGATGTCTAAACTTTCTACACGTAACTTACCGCTAACATCACAATTATTATTTCTAATGTTTGGTATTATTTGAGAATATTTGTCAAACAAAGAATGATTAGGTCTTATTTTTGAAAAATCTAAAATGGACTCTAATTTTACAAGATCATCAAAAAATGTGTTAAAGTAATCTACGAATTCTAAGTCCATTCCATCAGTATCAGAGTATAATAAATGAACATTGCTGCCAAATATTTGAATTAATCTAAACCACAGTTTATAAAATTTTTTTTTAGCCTTTTCTAAAATACTAAATCCCAGATGGGGTAAATTATTTACATAAACATCCTTTTTTTGTTCAGAAGTACAACTTAGATTAGGAGCTAACCCACTGAAATCAGTGCATCTAGGTGATGCAAGTGCCTTTTCAATTTGTGCTCGACTAGTACATAAATTAACATCAATAAAATTTTCTATTTTTGTTATTGAATACCCATATACAATGTTAGATAACTTTTTTCTAAAATCTTTTTCAAAAGGTGTTTTAGCACGTTTTCGCATCTCTAAATTATTTAAAATATAATCTTTTAAATACGCCTCCTCTCGGAATCGAATACCGCAATGTATTTTAGTAAGAACAAGACCCTTAGATAAATAAAAGCGAAGTGTTTTGTAATGTATGGTGTAGTTTGTTTTATTAAAACATGTTAACAACATCTTTGACGGAGATTTGAATTCCTTCATAAATGGTTTAGTTTGCTGCTGTTCACTATTATGTGAAGTTGACGTGAGTGAATTAAAGTATATTCGAGCTTGTTCAGGTGCCAGTGGCAGGTACTGATCGCGGTCATGTAATGTTTCAGGATATAATAAATCTACACACAAAATGTAACCTATGTGATCTATTTTACCTAAATTGCGATCCTGCCAGTTGATTTTGACAAGTTCTGACGGATCAACAAATGCAAAATCACCAACAGGCATTGGTTTTAACATGCAGTGGGCATATAATGAATTTACATCAAACGACGCTATGTATGTACGTGGCAAATTGCTATTGAATTTTGGGGAACAGGTTTCATTGTTTGCAGTAGCAATGTGTTTAGTATAAATGCATTGACCTCCACGTATGCCTTGTTTAATCATTTCGTACATTTTAGCGTCTCTTATAAAATCTATTTCGGCATTAGTGTACTTTAGAAAGCATTGCCAAGAAAGGCTTGGAAGGGTGCAAAAGTAGCAAGGATCAATTTCATAGCTTTCCAATGAAAGTTTACGAAAATTCTGAAATACTTCTGCTAACAACAAGGTGTCTAGCATGCACGCAAACCTTGTAAATTGCCGAACTGTTTGCAAATTAAATCGAGTGCAAACATCTGTAACTTGTTTCCATTCTGAATCTTTGAGCGGACTATTGTCTTTTAAATTTCTACTGTACATATTGCGATTTAAAGGCAAAATAGTATCGTTTTTAGTGAAAAATATGTCTTTCTCTGTAAATATTTTGTAGGGAAACGGAATTGGATTGGTTAACAGGCATTTGTCTGCAAATGTTATCATTTTAATTGTACTTAAATGTTTGTTATAATATTCTAAAAATAGTTGAGGGCCTACTGGTGCTTGGTTGCTACTGTTCGCAGCACATGCGCGAACAGAATGCTTTAACAAATTAAGATCGGTTTGTGAATAGGAATGTGGAAATAGAAGTTGAAAGCATTGCGGCATCAGTTTCAGTTCATCGAAGGTATTTTCGTAACATAGGGAACTAATAAGTTTGCTTAGGCTACAGGACAAGAATAAATTTGAATCAATAAATCGAATTTTTATTTTTGATTTTCCAGTACTGCAATTTGTTTCAGATTTATTGAATTCAAAGAATAAAATGTTATTTAAATCGACTTCTGTGTAACAAGCATCTGTTTGTTTACAAAAATTAGGCAACCAATAGTCATCTGCTGTTACTGTCATTGATAAAAATTCGTGACATGACTTTGCAATTACTTTGACATGCTTTGAACTAAAATAATTTGTATTCATGGCTTGTATAATGAAATTAAAATCAAAATTTGAACTTTGATGCGACACAAGAGGTAACTCGTGTTTGTATTTAATTTGTAAATTACATTTATTGCAGCAAGCAAACAGAAATTTTCCAGAGTCGTGAGAATGGTGATAGCATTTATAATTATTACGGGATTGATCAAATGCTTTGTGACACAATCCGCAATACTGTGCCTGATCAAACTTTGCTTGTTCTTCTGCTGTAGGACGAACAAAGTTATTTGTTTGTCTTATGTGGTCTATAATTTGCTTTCCCCAGTAAAATACGCGTTTAAAAAAATGATTTATCAACTGTTCACCATCAAAATACTCAAACGCTACAATGTGAGTTTTTTCTGACGAATTTCGTAACACAATAAACGAGTAGGCTGCAGGTACTATGCAACCGTCAATTTTACTTTTTGAGCTTGATGAAAAGTTGTTTTTAGTAGTCGTAATAATTGGGGAGGAGCCTAATATTGTTTGAAATTTATAGACTATTAAAAACGGAAATGGAAGTGTAACCCACGGCTTACTGAACTTTACTCGTTGCCAGGGGTCTGGAAACTTAAGTTTACGTTCTTTTAAAGTTTGGCAATTACCTGAGTGATGTTCAAAACTCTGGTTTGAACTAAAAGAGCGAAAACATGAAGGACAACGAAACGTTCTATGAGGATTTCCATTACACATAAATTTAGAAAGGTCTGTGATAAGTACAAGGTGATACAGCGTTTTTGGGCACTTTTTTAAGCCTAAGGATTCGTCAGAGCTGTGTTGATGAATTAAAAATAGGTTACATTTTTCTGTTAAATCGTAACGATGGCTTTTTCTAATATTAATAACGCTATCTCCATAATGGGTGAAGACGTCAATAGAAATGCTATTTTTTTCTTCAAACTTTGGCAAGTCGTTTTTTAAGTCAATAGGCGACTGTATGTTCGAGAAATCAAAACACGTCAAATACGGTTCGTAGTTTTTGACGCAGGTTAATGTTTGTTTTTTTCGTGATTTTAAATTGTATTGCAATTCGAGATGTTTTTGTCGTTCATTTTGTTCTATAATTTTGTGTCTGTATTTAAAAGCTGCTATGCAAAACTGAAAGCACCTGTCATCCTGGTTTTTTAAATTTAGGTACCCTGTTTTACGAGGGTTCATTTTTGGCATTGGCAGGTAGCCTTTAGGTTTAGCGTTACTAAATAAATTTAAAACACCTACTTCTATTTGCACAGATTCTATTTCTAGGACTGCCCACCCTGATCCAAATTTATTGAAATTATTTAGTGAATTAATAATTTCATTTGCACATTTAAATACAAAATCATCTATTTCGTGTGTGTTGAATATATCATGAGCTTTAGATTGTATGTAAACAGTCTCAATGCGAGGAACGGCATCTGTTTCTTCAGTTGGTGATTGCCGTTGATCTGCAATTGTACTGTCGCTAATTATTTGATTATCGCTTTCCTCGTCGGTACGTGTAACTTGTTCTAATGTGATTGAAAAAATAAATTTAGATTTTATACTAGGGTGTAATTCAAGATTTTGAATAAGCAGTTTTACTATAGGTTCATACAAATACGTGAGAATAGATTGAATGTCTTGAAAAATATCTGTAGGGTAGTACACGTACGTCACAACAGCACCATAATGAGAACGACCTTTCTCTCTAAAGATATCAAGATCAATCAGAGGACGATTTCTTTTTCTTGGCTGGTCATTAGATGGTTGCAATCTAGAAGGCCCTGCAATTGGTTGTGGTGAAGATTGTTGATGTGGGTCATCTGTAATTGTTGGCGTCCTTGTAGTTTGATCCGATAATGTCGATGTTGATGTGACAGCTTGAATTTCTCGCTGCTGTTGTCGTCTAGTAAGTCGTTGCTGTCTAGCACTATCTCCGTCTATATGACCTCCTTCTTGGTTCTCACGAGGACACTTGTGTTTAGAAATATCTGTGCAAAAGACTGCACAGTCGGAGCATTTGTGTATTTCTTCAATATGAGAATCATATTGCACATAACGTCGCGTACTAAATGTACAACTTAGAATGGAACATTTGAAAACCTGTCACCAATAAATAAATATATGAAATAATTGTAAGCCTTGGTCTATGTTACAGATCACTGTGGTCACAAATTTCTAATAAGTAATAATCCAATACTCACGTAATTTGTTGTCCCTTGCTTCTGTGGATGTGGGTAAGTAGTTTGTTCCTGGTACAGTGGCCTAAACGACGAAAGTCGTTTAAGTATAGATGATCTGCAAAACTGTCGCTCCATGTTAGGTAAATCAAGCCAGATGTTGACAAATATTGTTTACAAGTGACACAAGCTGTGTTGGTCTTGCTACGCTATAGTAGCACAAAGTAATTCAATGTTTACTGAAACTTCCGTTTGAGATATTTGTAGTCGTTTTGAATAAGGTACCACGAATTTAGATTTGAATTAACTAAACGTGAACGCACCACATAGGCTGGTATATATCCGTCTGCGATTTGTTTTTCAGATGATTACTGCGCCTGTGCAGTGCATTTTAAACGTAGCTAACAGTTTGTTCTAGAGCTTTGTATGCTTTGTAGGTTCTGTCTGAAAGTTTTCTTTGCTAGTTAGGTCCTTTACCTTGCTAGTTTTATCTTTCGTGCGTTGCCAGAATTTGCACAACTTCATCACAAAGAGCGCTAATACAAGAATAAACGATATATACAACGCTGAAAAAGTAAAATATATTAAATTATTATATTCGCCTATATAGACATTATAAAACAATTTGAAATGTGAAAGTGTGAGTATTATTATGTTTAAATGGTAATAACGTACCAACTTCGTCGACAATTTTTTGTGTGAAAGAAATTTCTCCTGCATTTTTGTTGCCTATGTTAGTGTTGTGGTGATTAAATTCACTCAAAAGAACTACCGCCTCATTAATTATCTTATCTTGTGATGTAAGTTTTTCTACAATTAGTTTTATAGCTTGCACTAATATGTGTTGCATAAATGTTGTACTTGTCTTGTCATTTTGTGGGCTAACATTTGAATACATATCGTCAGTATTACAATTTGCCGATTTTGAAATTGTGTCGCAGTTTTGTAAGTTATCTGGTTTTTTCCCTAAAATATGTTCAACTCTCTGTAATGTATTTACTTCTTGAGGACCGTAAAAATCAATTTTAGTATTTTCTTTTTCAGTGTTAGGTGGCAGCTTAATACTAATCCCACTTAAATCATCCACTGTTTTATTATCGCCGAATGTTATTGGTCTTGTAGATTCCCCAATTTGTTTAGTTTGGATAGTTGCAGCGGATGACGATATAGCAGCGCTGATGTTATTATTTTTTAATGCTATTGCTGATACGCTACATACCAGCAACCATAGCATAATACCCTTATTAAAGTTTAAATGGCACAGTTTTGACATAGTTTCACTTTGAATAGGTTTGAATAACTGGAGCACAATTTGCCTGAGCGTGTCATATATAGCATAAATCTATTACCGCAAACGTTTTGTGTATTGTTTAGAATTTGAATTCGGTTTGCGTGTACTTTTATGGGTAGTTAAAGTTTGCCGTTTCAACCTATTTTTTGGTATGCTACCACGGTTGCGTTGTTTACGTTTTGTAGATAACGTTTGCCATTCATTTTGATTAGTAGATTTTGTTTCCCTTAATATTTCTGGAAATGATTGTTCAGTTTGCGCATTGTTGAATTGCAGCTGCGCTGGTGATACCATAAGCTGTGCGGGTTTGATATTTGAAGTCCCTCTAATTTGACTGGAACTTGTATTGTCTGTTGAATTATCACTTTGATACCTATTTTGAGTTTCTAATCTTAATTGTTCTGTACGAATTTTCATAAGTTCGCGATATAAATTTGGCTCAATTGCCTTCAAAATTCTTGTTGTGGTCATATTGAAAACTATTTTAGGAATGCGTTTGTCAGCAGTGTGATTGTACTTAATATATTACAAACTACTGGTTAAAATGCAGATACTAATTTCGCCAACGCAAATTTTAAGAAATATTGTTGCTAATATTTTTTTTACTATAGATACGTGTGAAATAAAATGTTGACGTGTGTGCTGGATACCCTTGTTTCCGGCTGTTCTCTCTAAAGTTCGTTTAAGGTTTGTTATTCTATGTTTATCGGACTTAGAAAATTGCTTTTGAAATTTTTCAATATTAAATACACACTCTGTGAGCGCTTCCAGCTCGTTTGCTGTTGCGCACTTCATGATGTTCAGGTATTCTTTTCGTGAACAATTATAAAGGTTATACAAGAACTCATGATATTTTTCTAAGCTGCACAGGTCAGAATTCATAGAACTAGAGTTATTGTATGCTTATAAACTTCAATTCAGTTGATTTTGTTTGACTAAATAGGTACATTAAGTAAATGGCTTATATATAAATTTCAGTTCCCGTAACTGGAAATATATTATTACGTAGAAACATTTGTGGGTTTGGACATTTTGGATGTAAGTCAACCATAAGATAGGAAAACCCACGTCTTGCGCATGCTCTCTCAAACGCATTTAGCAGCAACATAGGTCGAGCAGGGCAGATTTGTCTCCCTAAAATCTGTATGGAGCTTTTATCTCGAGCCTGGTCAAATAAAACCATATATCGCGTATTTAAATTAATTGTTCTTAGGTGTTTCACAAATGGGTTTTGCAGCAACAAGATAATACTGTAATTAAGATGATGAGAAAATTCGCTAAACATTTGCTGTACTAAATTTCTTGTTTTTGAATCAGTTTCAATTAGGTTCATGTGGTCATCCAAAATAACTAATCCTGCTCTATTGTAAGCCATTTCTGTTTCAATGGGCTCATCGTCACCGTTAGTACCACCTAGTAGGTATTGAATTTGATTTATATCAGTAGTAAATACAATAGAATTATCAGTATCTGAAAGCTCTGCAAATTTTGGCTCGTAGTGACTGTAGACATAAACTACTTTGCTAATCAAATGCCCTATTAAATTATGACGGTTTTGAATAATCTGAAGGGCAAGGCTTGTTTTTCCGCCACCAGTAGGAGAAATGATTTGCATTGTAAATGGATGAATAAGAGTAAAGTCGACAGTATCACTACGAATTTGTGAGGTATTATAACTTTTATTACCGTTAGTGTATTCCATGTGCTTCAATGCAATTGCAATAAATAACTGAAGTCAAGAGACTAATTTGTGCTACTTTTAACTACAATTGTTGCTTACTTTAATAACAATAAATATTATTTACATTCTATAATTAAACATATATACAGAATTTCGACAAAACTGCGGGCAATTTATTTTGTAAGTATTACTTTGCACTAAATCATGTGGGCAGTTATACGTACTAGTTTGCGAAAGATTTGGAATAGAAGATAGAAACTTTCTTATTCTTTTATCATTTTGGGTGACAGAATTTGTAAATAAGTTTAAAAACTGTTTAAATGTTAGTCCTATACTACGACAATAAATAAAATACAAAACATATCCACCACAAAGTGAACTCTTTCCAGATTGCAGTACTGTACAATTTTCAGCAACAATATGCTTGGCAGGCCATTGCACATGCGGATAGCGTGTAATGTGATGACCATAACTGTCCATATATTCTGCACCATCTGCTGAAAGAACGTTCCATCCTATCCAATGAAGGCCTTTGTGGGATATCTTCTCAGTATTTTGAATTATATACAATGGATAGGTTAGTTTGCTATCTAATGTAGCTTTTTTTGCTTCCTCAAGCGCCTCCCATAGTGTATTAGCTGCAACAACAAAGTACATTGTTCTAGACTTTGCTTTATCTAGCAAGATTTCCAAAGCGTGTTCCAACGACCCAGTGTTCATTGAATGAGTTTTATCTGTAAGAAATTTATTTAACATTGAATAATTACAAGTAAACGTTTTGTCTAAAACTAACTTACAGTTTGTTTTAAATAACCTAAACCTTATCTTTAACTTATTCAGCCAGTGTGTATAACTACGTTTAATACCAGTAATAATGTTCAATAAAATTCTTACGTTGCACATTCACCAATTTATTATAACCTCTCTGTTTCGATTTATTTCCAAAACTGACTGAAACTGAGAGTATAGGACTGCTGTTATGGACTCGCTTAGGTTTTCTTTAAATCGCATTGATATTTTTATTTGGCCTATTCTATTGACGGATAGTGCATCAGATTGCATCGGTAAAATTTGAAACAAGTAAAGTACATTTCCGTTAAGAAAAACGTCTTGTGATATTCCATTGCCAAGTACTGGGTTAGCTGCACTTTTTCGTAGGCTTTGAAGTGCAAGTAAAAAATTGTCGTGGCCTCCACCAGCAGTAGATTTAAAGCTCACAGGTAAAATTTTAAAGTCCACAGTTTCAGCATTCAGAGTAACAACAATTTCACACACGTTCATGTGTTGAAAATTGAAAAAAGATTTTGTCAAGTTCCCCATATATCCTTTAGATGATACAAGACCTAATATGAGTAATTCTGGTAATGGCCCATTAATTGCGTTTTCAATATTGTGACTTGAAACTCCAGAAGGAATGACAAAATTTCGGACTTGTGTTTCTCGCAAGGGATACTTGAATGTTCCTCCACTGTTCAAGAAACTTAAATGTTTATTTGCAAGAATAGGTGCAATACTTTGTTTTTTTACATAGAGTGTCGCATCCATAATATCAACACGATAAGGGCATCTTCCAGTGAAACCTGTTCTTGTATCTGTTTTACAGTCAATACACATTTCCGGGATTGATCTTCGTAATAAAATGCGTATGTCAACGTCACCAGGAAGAAATTTGGTTTGGTTAAAAAGTGGCGCTTCTAAACGTCCCTGCAATGTAAACAACTGGCTTTCTTTTGAAATCTCATATCGTGCCTTGAAGCCACTGTCATCAGTTGTAAATACCTCTTGTTTGTCATTTTCCAAGTAAAGCTGGTCTAACAATTCATTACTTTTTTCTAATGGGCTGCTTGATAAATGGCGTCGCATGTACGCTGTTATTGCATAGTTGTTACCAAAGTCAGTTATTAAAGTGCTATTCATATAAAACTCTAAATTTGAAAACATTGAACAAAAGAACAAGCACGACGGGGCTACAACGTCGTCTTTTTCTAAAGGTTTTCCATCTGCAAGTACAAGTCGGCACGTTATATTGAGAAAGGAATCATAAAGGTTGATGTATTTTCCAGGAATTCCAATTAAATCAAAGATTAAAGGATTTTCCGTGTCTTTTGTAGCCAAGATTGGAAAATAAGTAAAATACTCGCCAGGATCTTGAATACTTATATTTGTCAAAGGTAGTTTCTCTAGTAGTAAGTTACTTTGTATTGATCGTTGACTTCCTTCAAATATCGTTGTATTACTGTACACTGCTGTGGGATCCATGATTATTTAATTGTATTAAAACAAGTTGAATTATCTACGTGTGCATACACGTCTTCCACGTCTTCTTCCGGCACCAATTTGTGTTCTTGTACGTCTTCTGCGCTGTCGTCTTTGTCGACTGATGCGTGAAACAGGTATGCGCCTTAATTTACCGCCAATCTGTCCGAATCCAGTAGTTCTGCGTCTACGCCTTCTACGTCCACCAATCTGACTTCGTTGCCTTCGCTGAACCATTTTCCCTCGTATTCCACGGCTTGATTGTCCACTTGCTTTTACTGACTTTCGACGTTGTGGTTTACTGATCCGTTTCACCTGCTTACGTGATGCTTTATAACAACTGGATGTTTTTTTGCTATGACTTTGTCTTAAATGAGTTTGGTTTTGCCTCTGCCTTCTTTGTCCTATTTGTTTTAACAATTTTGGCTTTTTTGAAGGTTGTAATGTTGCTGTTGTTGTCTCTATTGGAATCAAATATGCTGAATTAGTCGAGCCCTCTATTATAAACGGCTCTGATTGTGTTTGTGTTTCGTCTAAACTATCCCCTGTATTTACACCCTTAACGCGTTTGGCGTTTGTTATGTTGTGAGTTTTAGTATTTTTGTTTCTTTTTGGCTGACGCTTTTGATTGTTCGTACCTCGTCCTTGTTGGCTTTGTCGTTTACGTGTTACTTGTGTATTTGTTTGTTCTTGCTGAGGTGTAACTTCAGTTTCTGCTGGCGGGTCTAGTGTACACTCAATTGTGTAATTGCCACTTGCTAACTGCTCCTGGTTATATGCAGTCTCCACTGTATTATCACTACTGTTGCTTGAACCACCTAAGGCGTTGGTTTTATCTTCGTAGTTTTCTTCAAGATGGTTTCCTGCTTCATCAACTGGTAAACAAGATATTTTTCTCATGCTAGTCGTTACGTGGTCTGAAGTGTAATTCGACAACGGTTTGGCTGGGTAGCTTAGTAACAATTGTATTTTGCGAATCACTTTTGTCTGTGCTTGTTGTTGATTCTTTTATTAAACTAATTGTTTCATCTGCTAACTCAATTGGATGTCCAAATTCGTTTATGAGGCTTATTCGTAAAAACTGGATGTGTTGATCCTTCAAAGGTAGATAATGTATTGTCTGGAATTCGTGTTTGGTTTCAGTTTTATATTCGTTAGTTAGATCAACAGATCTTAGCAAGGGATACATTTTTGATGCGTAGTATTGATTTTTTACAATATTGCATAAAACAAGTAATCTTCTTGCAGGGACAAGATGAGTTGTAGGTTCTATCTCTTCTTGCCCTTCGTCAATAATTTCTTCTTGTTCCTCTTCTTGAACTAATTCAGGGCGAATGATTGCTTTTGTTTGTTTTTGAAAAATAAATTCATCCGCAAATCCAAAATACCTATTTAATTGTACAGGTAATTGGATGCTTATATCTTTTCGAAGGTCTAGCACGCTCAGAATTCCTGCAGATAGATTAAACTGAATTTGAGTATCTGACCACAAGTACTTTGGGAATGTCAAATTCAATTCATGCACAACGTAAATAACATCAAGTTCTGTTGGTTCATTCATCGCCATTAAATTGGCATATATATTGAAAAATCGGAAATACATATATTCTAGATCCACAATTTGGTCGTACGCGTCAAAATTAAACTCAAAGTCTGATGTATAATGTCCATTGTAAAACTTATCTTGCACAAACCCTAAGCAAGTGCCAAGTTCACTTGGTATAACTGCATATTCATGAGGTTTTCCAGTAAATATTAAAGTGCATTTCTTTTCCGTCATCACTGAATCAGGAATTGTAAATGATAACTGACGATCATCATCTTGGAGTAATTTATTTAACCTCTCAAAGTATGTTTTGTAGTTCTCGTCTCCCTCACTGTTATCTCTACGGAATGGCATAGTACATTCATATCCTTCGTGCACAGTTATAATGTTTGACATATTCTGATATGCTTCTGTTGTGAATTCGAGGTTCGTATTAAATGGAATCGATTCAAAATCTGCATCAGTTGTATTTTTGTAGCATGAAAATGTGCCTGCCAGGAATCTAAATCGATTAAAATGGAATGCACTAGCAAATTGTTTAGTTATCTGAACCGAAAGTAATGGCTTAGTTGTAGTAATTATAAATTCAGTCCATGACAACAACGGTTTGCTTTCAATTACTTGAAACTCAATTTGCATTTCGAAGTTTTGTGCTGCTATGAAATCCATAAGTTTCTGCATAAATTTTATGTATGACGTTTCAGTTTTTTTGAAGGTGATTGTTTTCTTAATGCTCGGTAACGCATCTGGAAAAAGTTTACTAGTTTCGATAACACTTGTATTTTCAACGTTGCCTTCGTTGTTCAACATGGTTTTTTCTATAACTGGTGTATCTGCAGAACGTCGTTGTCGTTTTGCAGGTGAAATATATGTGTTGCATGCCACAGTAACTTCTGACTGTTCCTTTAAATGGTACCTTAAGCTTACTAAACCAACTTCATAATTCAATAAATTTAAAGGATGTGGGAGTAAAGTAAAAAAATTGTTGCTTGCATTTCCTGGAAAAATGTCTAAATCCTGATCATTTCTTATAGTAATGAATATATTATCTAATAAACTATTATTTAAAAGTGAAGTTGGAATCCTTGAAGATAAACTATAACAGCAGGTATCAGCCATGACGTGTGTAGAGCAGTTGACTTGTAAAGGCTGCAATTGTTCAGTTGACTTAAACATATATTGTATTATAGTTATGCCAATGCAAGTTCGTTTGAATAAAATATTCCTTGAATAGGATCATGTGATAGATCTTCTATTGAATAAACGATTGGTTTTCTTTCAGTATGTACACCAATAACTCGAAATACTTCCAAGCTGTATTTAGATGTGTATCCTGTAAGTTCAAATATCATAATAAATAAATTTAAAGAATACATTTATTATATATATTAGCTCATAAAAGGTTTATTTTTTTTAAATCTATCTTGCCCTTTTCAAATTGAACTTTTGATTTAGATATCCGTACTAGATCATTTATATGAAACTTAGGTTTTTCTGTTGCTGATGACTCGTTAATAAGGTTTGAATATATGTTTTCCCAAACTGCATGTTCGTTTAATTTGTTGACCTCGTTAGGCGCTTTCTTTATAACGCTGTGCCACGTATTGTTATATGAATTTGTGAATGCTTGCAAAACGTCTGTTATTTGGTTAGATTTTTTGTACTCAATATATCTGTTTATTCGCTCAAATAGTGTCCTGTTGTATAGAACAATAAATACATTACAAACAATATAATACAATGTTTAACGAATTATTAAATGGCACGTGAAACAATATTTATAAAATACCTTATAGTTCTCTCAACAAGACTTGCTTTTATTTCAGTATACACGTTGTAAGGTTTAATTTTGTTTTGCTTTAAAAATTTTAGAAATTCTTTTGCTCGAAACTCAACGCCTATTTAAAATACATGCAAACATGTTAGCTGCTTTCAATATTATAACACATATGTTTACATTTAGGTAATTAAAATATATTTTTAGCAATTATTTACATGCTCACGTAGTACCTTGGTCGGAAAACAGAAATATTGGCTTTGCTTTTGCCTGCCTAAATATGCTTTTCATAGCAGCAATAACGCGTTGAGGAGTTTTTTCCTTTAAAAATCTCGTATATAATTTTTTTGACAGAGCATCAACTACAAAAAGTATGTACTTGTTATTAAAATTTGCTTTAACAAGTTCATTGCCAAGGACCTTTAAGTCGGCAACCCAAATTTCATTTATAAAATTAACAATAACTTTTCTTCGTCTGAATTTTCTTCTAATTGGTCGATGCAAGCTGTATGTTTCAAGTTGTCGCAATTCACGATCTACTTGTTTGCGATCTCGAAAATTTGGGTGTGCTCTTAAAAACGACGCTAATCCCCCATAGCTTCCTGCAAGTCTTTGATTTAAATAGGAGCGGCGTATTCCGGACGACATTTTGTCTTTGCTTCGTATTTACAAATAAAACTAATTGCAATAGTATTATTAGTTATATATTTAAAATCTAGCTTAAAACTTGTGTGATGATGCCCTAGGCGGATCTGTAATGATTAAACTCAAGTTCCTGAAGACGCTGTTCTTCCAAAATAATGTTTTTCAATACTTCTGGCTTATCTCTTCCATCCTTGAACATTAGGCGCTCATCCTTGATTGTATCGTCCAAAATCATAATATGATTAAATGACTTAAATCTTGACAAAGCGACATAACTCAAGCATGGAAATAATTCTCGTGAATCTAGTTTGATACATCCTCGTGCAAGTGATAGGCCCTGACAGCTGTGGAATGTCGTAGCATAGTTAACCTGAAATATAGAGTTAAACTAATTTTAGACATATTAGTTTTGTTCTAGTTCGTAATATACAAATAAATCAATCTACAACCTTAAGCGGGAACTGTCGGATTCGGACATCTTTTTTCGTTGCGTTGCACGTAACATACATTGTTTTGCGGTAAATAGGAATTCCTTTGCCGCGACAAGATACGTAATAGTTGTCCCCTGTATAGTATGGGAAATCAACAAGAATGGCTCTTACATAATTATGCCAGGTTTTTCTATTCTTCCATTTGTCGTATATAATGTCAACCACTGTTCCTTGGGATCCATTAGTTAATCCTATTCGCGTATCAACATTCGTTGTTAAAACAACTGGCACGTCATAATCAAGTTCAATGCAATCAAGATCCCCTTGAACTACGGGACAGTTGTCAGGAAATTCCGGTAGAATAGTCACATAGTATGGATGCCGCAATCGCATCATTAACCTTCATAAATAATCTACTGTAAGCACAATGTACATTATGTACTACATATTATTATGTATCTTACAATTACCGGTTGTGTTCTCGAACGTCCCGATTCCACTGAAATAGATGAATAGAATTCTCAAATGCTGTAACATCTGAAGCTGCTAACAGTGTTTTGAGCACACGTTTACGTCTTCGACGCAGCAATATTATGTCATTGGTAGTTGTGTCTCCGTGGCGTAATCGCATAAGAAATTCAAAATACTGGCGAGAGTCCAAATTGTCCCCTGGCTGACGGAACGGATCGTTCAGAGTAAATACTGTTGTGAACGTATGAAATATTTCCCGCGTATCGTGAAATTCTTGCAAGGAGTTTTCTTCGGTATCAGTTGGATTAACCGTATAGAATGGGACATCACAAACACATACACTTTGATGCAAGTCTCCGAAAAGATAAATATCTTTTGCTGCAAACGGAATGTGACCTCTTTCAGGATCAGCGAGTCTTAAAAATTTATCAACAAACGCAAACATGTGGAATCCAATAAGGGAATACTCGTCCACTACAACGCATTGTACATTTTTAAATTCACTTATAGTTTGCATTGTGAGTCCATCCTCAAGTTGACCAATGTAAGTCTCGCATGAAAAAGGTTTTATGCTGAAGCATTTGTGGAACGTTGTACCTTTAATAAGAAACGACGAAGTTCCCGTGAATGCACACAGCTTGAACTGAAACTGATCAAGTGAGCTTTGCATTTTCTGTTGCAAAATATACCGAACATGCATAAGAGTTATGCTTTTACCACCACCCGCTATTCCTGTTACAATCATTCTAAGCGGATCTGCATACCTTTGGTCATTAGTCAGTCTAAGTCTGTGTTGCACAACGTCTACAATATGTTGTTGTTTAGCGCTCAGTTGATTGTACGATATATCCGGTGCATCATTAAATCGACTGCTTGGAGCACGTATTTCAAGCCACGCTTGCCAATTATAGTCAAATAAGGATTCCATACTTAATGACTTTGTTGTCACAGCACAACTTAAATCGCACTTGCAATTAAAGTCTGAATTTCCTTTTGTATTTAAATCAAACTTATAAAAGCATCTGAAGCACAATCGGTGCAACGGACTAAATGCAAAATAGTGGTAGAGAGGAGGTACTTCTATTTCACCCTCATTAAACCGTGTCTTTACAAGTTTTAAAAACGTATTTGGATTTTCTTTGCACTTCATGTTACAGCACTTAATATCAAACGCGTAAATAGCGTCTTGCTTGTCATGCGCGTACGGGACTAGACGTTCATGAGCAAATTTTGGCACATACTTTCTTGGAACCCATTGCTGAGTATCAGCCGTATTTGCATCCCATACTGTAGTTATTCTTTCTGTTCTTTGTTTAACCAGTTCCTTGCATTTCTTACAGAAATCAATAAATTCAACATTTCCAAATGTACGACGCTCACGGTAATTATTAGAGAGTGGCGCAATATTATTACTACGGTCCCGTATAAAAATTACAGTTTGACAAAACTTGCAGTAAACTAAAATCATTTTTAGTTTCACAATCTATTTAAAATTGTCAACGCGTCTGCAGTCTTCACACTGAATTCCACGTGACCCACGCACTCGCCGTAGTTGACTTACTCTAACAACAAGTAACGGTTCGTTGCAAACTTGGCAGTAGTACTCGTCAATGTTAGTTTTCTTGATTTGTCGTTTTCTATAAATAATTGAAAGTGCAAGATCAGTCCCATCACATTTGTCACAAAAGAAACCGCACATTTGGTCATCTCCAATCACAATAAGATTTGGATGACACTCAAAACAGTATTGTATTTGCTTTTCACAATTCCCGCGGACCGAACCAACACAGTAATAATAGTCGTGATTGAAACTACTTGGAGCCTTCATATTGATTCAGAGTTTTAACAAATGTGTAACACAAATTACTTGAATTATATTTGTTTCATAAGCTTGAGTAGCAAACGTTTTCTTGAGTTGTGTAACAAGAAATGATAGCTATAGCAAACTTTGCTTAAGTAGCAACTCAACAAAATGGGCGTGTTGAATTTAACCAATCGACATAATAACATTAGGTACCACTACGCATATCTACAAAGTTCTTGAAGATTCCCAATGATTTGTGATGAAAACATTTGGAACATTCTAGAGAAGTAATCTTGCGCGCTCATTTTATTGGCTGATGGAAAAGCACAGGGTGGTTAATTTAAAATGGGTGGATTCATGTTTCTCTATAAATATACCCTACGCCATTGCTTACAATATTAAAATCAAAATAATTCCTCACAAACACACAGTTTACAGTTACAAAAGTTATTGCTTAAGAAGTTTTCATTTGACATACAACTGTCGCTATGAAATCCTCCCAAAAACGATCTTTTGACGATATTTTAAATTGTGACACAAGTAAGCAACAGAAAGATCTTAATACCCAAACAAACGACCAATCAAATACTGTAAGATCCATGGATAGTGACGATGAAAGTGACAAAGGGACAACATGCTACCGCACAAACTCAAGCTCAGCAGTAATGGAAAAACCCACATCACTTGCGAACGGCAGAAAGAGTTAAGTCCATATTATGTATCTAAATTATCATGTGAATAAAGGCTTAAAGTGTCGAGCTACATATTATTAGAGTCTTATATAAAATATTTTTTTATAGGATTACAAATGCTAAGCAAGCAAATTATTCCAAAAGCGTCACTGACACCGTTTGAAACACAAGGCACTCATCCCATAACAGAAATGCTGTATTCATGGGGCAGCTCTGACTCAATGGAAATCCAGCAAAGGTTGGAACGAGAGAATGCGCAACGACAAAAGGACAAAGACCGATTCTATGTAAAAAATGACGACCCTGCAAATTGGGAATTTTTCAAGGCTATTAACTGCTTCGTCCTTGGAAAAGATATTTATGCTCGGCAGAAGTTTGAAGTTAACCCTCCGCTGTCATATTATCACTTTGGGCGTGAAAATCCTGGAGTGACGCATAGCCGAATTAAGTTCACAACTTTTGAGTCCCATTCCATCATTGATTTTATTTCGGAAATACTTGATCAGTACAAAAAGCACATAGTTTCAGGAAAAGAAGAAACTCAGTTGCTTCCTTTTTTCAACAACGATCCTGAGCGCGCAAAGCAAAAACCAAAAACAAGTGACAAACAAGCTAATATCACATTTTGGAGCGACCCAGATCTTGCACTCTCTAGTGTGCGTCTTCGGCTGACACGCGACAATCTCACAGGCGCTTACGTTCTTCACATCAATGCAAATATTCCTTACGCAATCATGATTAAAAAGGAATGGGTTGGCTCTGTCATTTCATTTACGCTGCCGGAAATGACCGCACTCAAAAACTTTCTCACAACTCTAAACGAAAAAATGGCCCCACTTGAGGCTCAGATGAAACTCGTGAACGAATCGTTCCGTCCGCTGTACAGCCCTAAACCAAAAGTGCCAAGTGACTTGAGCAGCAATGAAGTTGCCATGAGCAGCGCAGCTGAGGCTCCCTCTACTTCTACGAGCTCTGAAAAGGACACAAACAATATTGACAAATACGCTGTTTCGCGAGCAATTGACGCTGCTCTTGCCAGACGTGACGCTGAAGACAAATTGATTGATCAAGAGCACATGAAGAAACTTGAGAAGATTGACAGCAACTTTCGTTGGTGCGACGATGGCGAAAACATGTTCAGCGACGTCTCTGATTCTGAATGCTAAATAGTGGCATTTAAAAAGTTGGATAATAATTTGAGTTGTTATTATTTTTACACTCGTATCAATAGTTTTTAATGCTTTGTATACATATTAAATATTTTATTTTTGCGTTGTAATAATTAGGCTTTTTATACGATGTAAAGTTTTACTTTTGGCGTTGTAATAATGCATTTTCAATTTATGTGCCTAAGGCAATCTCTATACAGCTATATATACAATAGGTATGTCCTTGTTCACATTTATATTTCAATTTAATAAATAAGTACTTCAAGATGTAGCAACTAACAAAAAGTATAATTTTATAATATTACGTATACTTTTAACATATTATTTAGGTAGTTTGTCCAACTTTACATTAACACTTTTGAATTTTATTTTAGTAGGCATTTTAAGTTTTAAAATTATTGCCTGAGTAATTGTGGATTTTAAATAAATTCAATTTGTTTTCACGCTTTTTAACATATTTAACAGCTGATTGACACGCTAGACATTTAATTGTGTAAATGTACTTTCCAATTTACAAGTAATGTGCCTTTATACAGCAATTTCACATTTGTTTGCAATGTTAACACACATTATTTAAATAATTAAAATCCGTAAGCCAGATAACAAATGCGAAGTATCTACCTTATGTATGTATTTTATTTTATCTGCACGTCACGCGTAATCTGTAATTAAAATAGTTTCTAATTAATTTGCCCATTGATTAAATCATTATTTTTAAGGCTCAATATGTAGTGTACCTCAAATACCATAAAGGTTAAAAAACATTGAATAATTAAAACAAATAGGTTTAAGCTTAAAAAATTAACAAATAATAAAAAATGTATAACAAAATTAATTTAACTTGGTAAACTTAAGTTTACCTGCCAAATAATTCAATAAGTTTTTAAATCATGGTTATAAATTAGAACCGCAATGCTTAAAAGCTGTCTTCTAATGCACAGTTCTACGAATATATTAGACATTACATACCAATTATAAATTTTAAATTATTAGAAATTTGAGTAATAGATGCTATTTATCAAGAATTTTATCATTTAATAGTCATAAATGGAACTCACACAAAAACTAAATACATAGCACACAACAATAAAAAAAGCAACGGTTATTAGTTATCAACTTAGAAAACAACATTAATTAAAATTAAAATATTTCAGAGTTTATACATTTAAAAATTCTGCTCCTCATATCTAATTACTGTCGTCACTGCTACTGCTTGTGCTTGACGAAGAGCTGCTACTTGACGAGCTGGACGAACTTGAAGATGATGATAGCGACGGGGGGGACGGGAGCGGGGACATTGGCGACGCTGACGTTGCCAAAGATAGCATTTCTCCAGTGGCTAAAATAAATATTAAAAAATATAATTTAGAACAGCCTTGTACATTTTAATTCATTATCAGCTATACTAAAAGCTGCAGTAAGTATTTACTTGCTAAAAATATGGAGTTCCATTCCTGTTCGTTGTACAGTGAAATACGACTATTAAAATAATTTTCGTAAATTTCACCTATTTCTGCCCTGGAATTCAGTTCAAAACGAGGCAACGGATGGACAGTGTTCATTGGCAGTGAGCGAATCTCAACTCCAATTTCATCTAATGACCCAGGTTGCGCATTTTTATTTTGCTGTGATGATCTTATCATGACGTCATCGTCAGCTGGGTACGTCACAATTGGCTCAGATTGAAAGTAGCCTAATTGGGTACCGTTGGCACTGCACCTATTTTCAAAATGCTTGGCCAAATCCCAGAAGCTAGAGGACATCACAGAATTTGTGAGCGCCAATGGCCCCAATGAACTTTCTTGAGCACGTGATGGTTGATGGGCGGTTCGTAGTCCAGACAAATTTAAAGTAGGACACCCAAACGCCGCTGAAGTCTGCATAAAATCAATGGGATGTAGCAAATCCTTGTATGACATCCCTCCAATGGTCGTCAATGGATTTGAATATTTTAAACTCAGTGCTTGAGCATCTAAATACAAATACATAAAATGTCATGTGTCACAGGCGTCATTTACTGGAAAAAACGTAGCATTTGTAATTTGCATGTCAGTGCCTTTGTACACACAATTAAAATTGACTGGTCAAAATTTAAAAAATAAAACTATAATTAGTAACAAGAAATATGTCAACATGTCACCATGTGGGTCAGAAACGTTTGTGGAAGCCTCTGCCTGGTCCGTTGTGTCGCCATTTGTCACCTCTTGCGACATATTGGGGACATTCGGTTGACAATGATTTCTGAAATTCCCCCGTTGGATCATTGTTTCACAATCTGTCATTTCGAAAGACGATTTGGGTTGACTTATCGACTGCTTTGGTGACATTTTATTACTGCATTTACGCTTATTTCCACGTGTGTCATTTTTGCACTTTTGTGAGACAGTTGAACAGAGTTCTTGAGATTCTGTGCCTATAAAAAATAATTAGTTTGTATTTATCAAACTATACTTATAAATAAAATTAAACGTGTAGGCTGCAATTAAAATCTATTACGAGCAGCGTTGCCGGTATGATGCATTTGCTCACATTTAATTATAATAACACAAACTTTTGTTAAGACTGAGGCTTAATCAAAATGTCTTTATTTAATTAAAGTGGCTAGTAAAAATTTGACATTTTTATTTGGCAGTAAATCATGTGTTTAAAATCACTAATTCCTACCTATGTATCTAATTGACTGCATTTTTAATGTCTCTCAGAAATAAAAATTTTGAATTAAGTAGAAATAAAATAAATTAAGTTACCATTATTTTTTGAATTTTTTATTACTTTCTGGTTGCCGTCATCGCGTTTCAAAAATGTGCGGGATTCGTCAGTTTGAGCTATTTTTCGTTTTTTTGGTTTTGTGTCCATTTCAATCAAATCAGTGGCAGAAATTGCAGAGCACTCCGTCGTTTTTATTGTTTTTGTAGTTTCGACTTTTTTGATTTTTCCAGCTTTTGTTGGGCTGCTCACAGAAACCGTACGATGCTTTGTGACAGTTGTCTGCGGCTCAGAAGTTGCTTTTTCAGCTAATTTCATTGTGGAGTTCAAATTTTTGCTCGCTCCAGAAAATTCAAGGGTTTTATTTTTTTCATTGCTTGTTCTAGCTTCTTTTGGCCCATGTGATTTATTATTGCTGCTTTGCTCCTTGGCAGAAGTCGTTTTGCCTGGAACTGGCTGCAGTAGACCATGGGAATTTAATTTGTCTACACAATTTTCAAAAATAATAAATGAAGCTTTTGATCTAATTTAATTTAAAATATTGCACGTATATATCTTACATAGCGTTAAGACAATAAAATCTCGAGGCGCGCATTAACAGTTATTTTAAATGTATTTGAAAACTGTCTTTACAAAGCCTAACATATTAAAAAAGAAACAAAAGAGTATCAAAAATTTTTTGAACATACTGGCATTTTCAAATAATTTTTCCTTTCTGTAATTAATTGTTAAATACTCAGATTTGTACTGGGCCAAGTATTTAAATTCTGTTTTCAGATCTTCACAAGATGTGTTAACTAACACGGATAAATTTGCACACATTTCCTGAGTTTTATTAATTTTTTCAAATGTGTCTCTAAAGAGCTGTGTTTCATCACGATACAGATAATTTGCAATTGGCTCCAATTTTGTTGAATATTCTGTCTTTCGAACCAATACAATTTCTGTAATTTTTCCTATTTGCGTGTGACACCCACTCACTGGGCAAATAATTTGAAAAAAGTGATTCTCATTTTTTTTTAAATCAAAATATTTTTTAATTTCATTTTTTAAATGTTTGCAGAAACAATTAGCATGAAACTTATGAGAACATTTGTCTTTTTTTAATTGTACAAATTTCTTAGCAATGCTTGTAGAACACAGAATTTCTTTCAGTTTTTTAAAAAATGTGACGTCAGACAATGTTTTTATTCTTTTTTCGTCAACTGAAAATGTAGCAATCTCTTCAGTAAAGTTTTGAAAAATATCTTTGCTGCAGATTTCGCAACACACTTTAGTCACTACTGCTTCAGTTTTCTCCATGGCTAATTGGTATAAACAATTGGGCCCAAGAGAAGGAAAATAAGTAATTCAATTGGGTTACTAAACTGTAACTGAGCCACTGCAAGTACCACGTACTACATTAAATTTGACTTGGCGAAACTCGTCATAATGCAAAATGCATGTACAAGCTCATTTCAATTGAATCAATACAATGTATTGGCTATTTAAAGTGCGTTCCTGGATTCATATGTAAATCGTTTGTGTTACCGTATGTTCTGTAGTAGTACGCTGACGTCACTGATTAAAATTTCACTAATAATTTTTTTTGTATGAGACCCTGATACTGCATGAACGTAAAGACAATAAGGCACAAAAATGTTACCTGCTAATTATTTTTAAACAATTAACTTTTCAAATGTTTAAAAATTATTTCTTAGCAATTTGAAAATTACGAAATAATAAATTAATGTGCATATAAGAAAAGCCAGCATTTAAAATGTGCAAAATATTACATTAAAAAAATTATAAACTTTTGCGGGCTACTGAAATTTTAAAACAAAAATGCAATTGAGGTACTTTGGATTTGTATTATTTAAAAATAGCCAGCCCGTTTTAAAAATATTTTTTAAAAACTAGTTTTGACGCTAGACGCGTTTAAAAAGACTTTAACGTTACTGCTGTCCCATGGTCTTCAAATAATGAATGTACTTTTGCATAAAAATACGGTAGTTGGTAGTAGAATTACGACGCAGATTCAGCAGGTTAAAAAATCTTATGTCTCACTAAAACAAACTATAAATTATCGATGAAGTTGCATAAAGCTAATCCCACATGTCGTTGCTCATATATATAAAGCTCTTAAGTAAATTGACAAAAACATTAGCGTTTTTTACACATTGCAATTTTGTTAAACGTTGCTGTGAGTGGCATTTGAAACAGAACGTAAACTTAACTGACTAGAATATATTATGTAATCTAAAAATATCTTGCTTGAGCAAGAATCACAAGAAATACATAGGACTTTTATGAGCTCTTGACAATGATCATAGCTGGGCGCACTTTAAGAGCACAGAAGAGCTGCACTGACCATTATATAATTTATGCTCCGCCCAATTAAGTAAGCGTAGTGCGAGTGCTAGAAATTTGAAATGCACTGAAGGAAGATAGCGTAGAGTGCACTTCGTAAGAGGAGGGGGTAGATAGTCTTTAAAGCTTTACGAAACAAGAAGGGTAGAAATATTCACGAATTATGTTAATGAGTTGTACTCACAAAATGGAATGCAGACAATATTTCGCTTACAAAAATGTCTAGCCTAAATAAACGTTGAATGCTAACAACTACGAATCCAAAAAAAAGAGGGCCAGGGGGCTACAGTCTCCCCTTCTAGAAGGAAATTTTTTAACATTAACAAATTTTAAGCGGCAATTTTTAATACGGAGACTTAACGTTGTTGGCCCCTCGAAGTGGTCATTAGCCCCTCTAAAAAAACATCGCAAATCCGCCACTGGGGGCTAAGAATTTCAGTTGCATTCATCAAAGTGAAGCTTGTATGCAAAATATTTTGAGGGCACTCATAAAAGCAAAGAGCAAATGCGCCACACGCTACACGTGACCAACAACGAAAGTAAAACGGAAAGGCCCACTGTAATGATTCTACATTGCAACCGAACTCCCATGCAAACACGTTTTTCCAGCTCCGCCTGAGACATAGAAAAAATCATTGCGTACGCTCGCGCCGTCTGTAGTCAGGGCCAAGCAAAAACTCCCTAGCATTACATTTGTATAAGGACTTGGCACACCAGCGCCTCTTCAGCGGTGTGGCAGAACTGCTTGCAACAGCTCCTCAGCATTTCCTAACATGCAAGCAGAAATTTTGTAGTACACTCATTTAGATGTCGCAGTTCTCCGCTCGTAAGCACTTTTCTGAGCAAAGTAGGGGTTCATTACATTTCCGTATGCCCAACTATGACATTTTTACATACTCAGCTTACCGTGGATAAGCTCACTTGCAACAAGACCATGAACCATTTGCACTTTATTATTTATTATTTTTTACTAACTCTTATAATTTTAATGTCACATCTATACTACATTGAAATCTTAGGCAAATATTTAAAAACTTTTAATAGTCTCGTTTAACTTCTTGATTTGAGTACAGATGTTCTACATTTTGTTATTATAAAAATAAATGCAAAATAAAATTTCCATGAGTAAACATGAGCGTATGATTAAAAAAATTGTAAATGCATAAGTAATTTTAAAAAACGAGTATTTAATTCAAATAAATTGTTATTACTAACTGCGTGTTTCCCCGTTTAGTTTATATTTTTTTATTTGCTAAAAAAATGTCAAAAACAATCATCATGTAAATAAACTAATACGTCACATCTTTAAAATTCAACACTATTTACGACACACGTATTATAGTAGTTTTTCATTTTATGCATTACAATATGCTGCAAATACAACATTTTATTCTTTAAAAAACGGTAGGTACTAAATAGCTAGCATTGATCTCAAATAAAGGAATTCCATGACTTTCAATATCCTATATCTCATCAGTATTTTCTTCGTTCTGTGTTGCATTAGGAGATAATAATTCCTCACCAAGAGTAACATATTCTCCTGAAGCATTCTCCTCTGATGAAGTCGGAATTTGCTCTGCTGCATTCTGCTGATCACTGGTGATTTCCTCACCGCTAGTTTCGGTTTCGAGATCCCCACACTCACAATCATTTGCGCAAATTAGATTTTCTGTCTGAGGAAGTAATGCTGGAACTACAGTCCGACTGGCAGTACGATCAAACAGAACTACATCATCCGGCTCTTCATCTAAAATCCCATTTTCAATGAGACTTTGACTGCCCTCCAATCTAGAGTACAAGCTCCGCAGGTTACGACGACGACGAACATACCACAAAAAGCCCCCAATCAAGCCCATGCTAAGGACAGCTACCGATACAGGAATTCCAATCCGCATACCTGTAGTACAAAATATTAAAATCGTAAAGCTAAAATTAAAAAATGATAACTACACTTTTATTTGAAATAAATAATTATATTATTCACTTATTAAAATATTACCATAAAAATGAACACTGTCAACCGGACAATCATCTGCATCGGTCCTCGCAGTTACAAACCTGCCCCCCCAACGCGCTAGGTCGCGCACACAAAGACTGGTGGCATTTCTCAACGTAACGTAGAACCAACTTTTTGAGACGCAATCCCCACAGGAAACATCTAAATTATAATGAAATGATGTAATTTAGCATGTACTTAATGACACATATGCTTCAAAATTTCAAATAACTCGTAAATTATAAGCATTCAATCAAATAGTCAGATTTTGTTTTTAATAATTCGACTTTTAATTACTGCTGCGGTTTAGAACAAAGTTTGCGCTAATTTCCGTGGGATTTACTTGGAGCTATACGGTACTTAACAATTTTGAATTGGCAATTTACTCAAATGCTTTAAAAAAGTCATAACTAAAGCTTAAAATGCACTACAAATTAAGGAGAACGGCAATATTTAAATTGATGTAACAAAAAGTAACTAAGTACACTAACGTGAAGCGTTTTAATGTGCAGCTCATTGAAAAATAATATGTTACGTTGCATAATATGTTTTACTTGAAAATCTAAACTTAATACACAAGCAAACGCACTCATTATAGAATATAGGTACACGCGAATTATGAATATGAATAATGTTAGCTAACTTACCCATTTCCACCAACAGTTATCACCACAATGTCAATTTAAAATAAACAAATCACCTCAAATTTCTGTGTCGCTAAACCCAAACAATAATAAAACCCTAATCTTAGTAATAGCAGTTAAACTCAAACTTTAAAGCAATAGTAGTACACAACTTTATTGAATCAGGAATAAACTGGTTTCTACAGCACACAATACCCACAATTATTAATTAATCGTAGCCAGAAAATTAACTAAATAATTAAATTACTTTACACCGTAGCTACTGCAGATTAATTTGATGCTGACAAGTTCTCAAAAACATGTATAGCAGAGTCCATAAATGATGTCATGCTTTGAATGGGTAGGGCTACAAATTCTCTTCATTTAAGCTCATGTATTATTGTCATTCTGCAGTAGCAATAATTGGATTTGTGAGAATACGAAAAATCATTTGTGACATCATTATTGAACCCTGCCCGGGTTAAATCCCCGTCCTTTCAATTCTGCTTTGCTACAAAATTCATACCCGGCTTTCGTTTATCGTCTCGCGCCAATTATTTTTAAAAGCTACGTTATCTGTACATACAACAATCAATAAGGAATAAAGTATTTAGCATCAAAATTCCGTACATAATAATACATATAACTATTTTTTCTCCTGTCACAATTCATTATAAATTGCATTTTGAATTTTAAATTCCTGTATGTATATAATAAGCTGTAACATTTAATTATCCAATTACCAAAAAATATTTTAACAATTACCTGTTAAAAATTTAACATATATTTAGACTTTGAAATTTTAATGCATGCTAAATAACTATACATATATGTCCTACTATACATAATATAATAATATACGTGTGAAATTAAAATGTAAAAAGTATAAACAAGAGTAGAACGTAGGTTTAGAAAACGCAATATTAAACCCAAACATACAAATCTTCATTTGAGCAAGTGTGTGAACAGACACAGGTTTAAACGTGCTAGTTTGAATGTCTGGGGCATACTGTTACAAATTACACATTTATTTTAACTACCTATCTACATAATTTACCGGATTTATTTATTTTTATAAAATGTAACAATAAAAATAGTTCTCAGCTGAAAATTAGGCTCATTTAGAATAAATATCAACATACATCATAACATATATTAAATTGCATAAATTATCATACAAATAAAATATCAAAACAGAGGTATGTGTGTGTAGTAGTTCCTCAATATTTAAAGTGGAATCTCATCAAATTGAGCAAAGTCTTGGCCATAAAATTTGTCATATGTTGGGCTGAGTGTGCCAGTTGCATCAACTTCATTTTCACTTTTTGCATCACGTGGATGCAACTATAATTTTAATTTAAACGCGAAATAATTTATTGAACTTTTGCATTGGTAAACTTATTATATAAAATTATTTTTAAAAGATTTAATCACACGCTAAATAATTTATTTTTTAAAGCCTAATTAGACAAATTTTCACGCAATTAGTTTACCTTGACGCCGCTCCAACTGAGTTGTATGCCCTTAGCATCAGTACAATTTTCCTGCTCCAATCCATGTCCAAGGTCAACGTTTTTAGTTTTATCGGAATTATTTGGAATTGCATCAACGCCTTGGTTATCATTTCGAATCCAGAATTTAGTCTTTCGTGGTGGTGGTGGCGGAGGCGATAGTTTTAACAGCGGTGGAGAAGGTAGTGGTGGCTGCAGCAGTGGAACTGTCAATTTTTCTTGTTTCAGTATTTGGCTTGACGACAACGGTGGACTGCAAAACGAGGACATTGGCAGACCTTGCACATTTGGCTGGGTTGATTGGCCTTCCACACTATTTTCCATGTCAAAAGTAGACCTTTCGGTAGCTTCTCCATATATAGGGTTCATTGTGACCAACGGGAAACTTTCTCCAGCATTTCTGGAACCCTGCAGACGGCTTCTGCTTTGCCTTTGACGTCTTCTCCATACAAACAGCCCAAAAACAATGCAACACACAAGCGACGTAACCAAAAAAATTCCAAGCCCGCCTCCCACTAAAAATATAAAATCAATATTTCTCAAACTAAAACATGTAAACATCACAATAGTTGGTTTCCTGAAACTACAACTGTATACTTTATATACTATGTTAATTAACAGTTTGAAAATTATACTTCAGTCTATACCACAACGGGCCGTTTTTGAATACGCTACTTATATGAAGTTTACTAGTCTGTGTAAGTACGCGGGTACATATATTTCTACATAACTTTAAAAACAGCGCAGGTATTATATTTAAATAGTGCGTAGTATATTGATTGACCTAATTAAAATCAATGCGCGTTGTAAAATACCACGCCAAAATAATAATTCGAAATTTAAATAACGTGATAAATAGGATTTAAAAAATTAGGCTCATTAATGATTTCTAATTTTGCTCTAGTATATCGAAAAATTTATATATTTCCATGAAATGCACAAATATTATTTATTATAAATTATCCACAAAATTAAAAATGACACATTACCCATAACCAATTTAACATTTGGGTCCAATGGAATTGGAATTTGTGTGCAATTGGAAACGTCAGAAAAAATTCGTTTCACTTTCTGTCCCAAGTCCTTCAAATCCAAAATACAGTGGTATGTATAATCTGCAGCTTGCACATACCAACAGGAATAGAGACAAGCCTCACAAGTTTCCATTAAATCGCAATGAGTTGGCATTTTTGCAAACTAATACTAAAATTGCAAATATTTTAATTAAAAATGTCTGCAAAAATTGTGACAAAAAATCTAATCAGACTGTGCTAGCTGACCGTACGAAATAAAATAATAAATTCATTAAAAAAGAGCATCATCTCATTAAAATTATACGCACATCTTGTCAATTGTTTTCGTAATTTGAAACCAAATTCGAAATAAACGTAAGGCGCTGAGTCCAATAAAAGCAAGAATAAAATTAGGTACCTATGTATGCGTCAATTGGAAAAGATACAAGATTCGTGTTTCACTTCTCCCCATCCATACGCTCTGCTCTACCGTATTTCATCCCATAATGTGCAAGGCTCTTTTAATCGGCAAGTCTCCAATATAAAGTTAACTTTCTGTATTATTACTACAGAAGCATTAGATGCAACAAGAATTTAATCCCCCATCTTAAATATCTAAACGGATTAATTAATAAAATACGGTAATTACATAGAAAGTAATACGAGCTCACTGTGTAGATGCTCATGAAGCTTAAAGGAACTGAAGAGTCTCTGCGACGCACTTACTCAAGAATCATTTATCCAGAGTCCGTGCTCTAATGGTAAACATCATGTAGCACATCTACGCAGTTGAAGAATGTTCTGGTTTTCGTCTTTGACTTCCATGCTTTCAGCGAGTTCTACTGCCTAAAAGCTTTTTCATTTCACTTCTTTTACCCACATCACCAGCAATGCGCAATATATTATTTATTGCTTTGTGTTACTCATCGAGTCCATTAAATATCTAAACAGTGCAACATACAATTCAAATATATAAGTATGCACAATGATTTATGACAGCCCATTTACTTACTTATCAATACGCATTTAGAAGCAATGCACCTGCACTTGAATTGCGATTTTTTCATAACAGTGCAAAATGCAATAACTTGTAATATGTATTTCAGAAGTTTTTTAATTATTTAATATATATGACGGAACCTACAATGGAATTAAACTAAATACACATAACAAAAATTCAATATTTTGTATTTCACTTAAATAATTTATTTCACCATCTTTTTTACCAATTTTGCTACATTTTGATTTTCATTTATCGTCGGTGAAGATTTATTTGGACATAGGTCCAGTCCACCGCAAAATTAATTTTAAAGCAAATCCATTATATTTTTTTAACTCACTCTGTCGTACGTCCATTTCATTGGCTGCTCCAGCAGTTATTAATTAAATAAACTTGCAAAGGAATGACTTTAGGAATTAAAATGTACTTACAAAAATATTTGTAACTGTGAACTGATCTTACGCCCGAATGTTTCTTCACCGACAATATATAGCTTGCTACTTATTTGCAAACACCAAATGCTTTCAAAGCATTCAATGCAAATACAGGAAAATGACTACAATCATATGAACTTACGGCAATGATTTTAGCTGTGAACTAGAATTACATCAGAATGTCTCTTCACCAATGATATATAACTTGCTACTTAATTGCACCTACCAAATTTTTTCAAAGAATTTGCTGCGTGTTGAAGTCACGTTTATTCTTTAATTTTTTGAAAATTACCACCCAAGATAGCTTACACCTTCGGATTTTTTTTTTACGCTGCCCTTGGCTGGAAGTGTCATTTCTGGCGGCCATCTTGAATGTACATTGATGTCCTTGCCTTTCAGATGTCCTTGGTCTGTGACGTCAATCGGGGTAAATACTAGTACTATACTGTAGTGACGAGTAACTTTGTTGACGTCAAAGATTAAGGACATTTACTCAATTTATATTATTTAAACATGTATGCATTGGATTAGTTTAGTTTAAATGCTTGAGCTGTTGTAATTGATTCGGAACCGAAGCACTACATTATATTGGCGTCCCATGTTGCCCATGTACCTACACCACATAAGTACCTATAGTACATTATGTGCCCATACGTGAGATGGAGAAACGTCTCTATATTTTCTAGTGTGTAACTTACTACCACATATAGTAGGTACGTATTAAAAAACTACATACACTGCAATAAGCATATTACACCAACGTGCTATGTTTTTTTTTGCTTTATCTAGTGCTCTCTGCAATTTGTAATAATTCTCTATTTTTTATGACAAGGGAAGAAGATGTTGAACGTTGAAGAAATCCATCATTTATATTGCATTGGTTTCTTTTTGGTTTTCTTTCCCTTCGACTTAAACTTTTGAATGTTACGCGTGTGTTTGGTTAGTTAGTAAATTCCCCATTCTGCGTTTAAGTTGTCAGTTTTGAAGTAGAATGAATGAATGTTTTTTTTTGTCATATTATATATATATTTTGTAGGTACATTTATTTTTTAATTCAAAAATCCAACTTTGGAGTTTATTCAAATTTCACGCCCTCCCACTCTAATGTCATATTAGGCCTTCAAGATTAATGTCAAGTGGAGCTATTACTGTAGCTAGTATTATTACGGTCTCCTACACAAAGCTTAGTGAAATGCTGAAAGAGAGAGAGAGAGAGAGAGAGAGAGAGAGAGAGAGAGAGAGAGAGAGAGAGACAGATTATTGGGCGGAGAGTGGAGATTCTACAAGAACGTTGTTTCTAATTCTTAAATATGTACATACATGGAGACAGCACATCATCATTATCATCACCTTCGCAGTTCACACTGCAAATCAATTTAATAACTTAAAACGAGCATTTTTACGGTTTACGATTACGATTACGATTGACGACCAGGACAAGGATTGCGACTACAGGCTGATTATGAATCAATCAGGGTGAGTAACAACTATAATTATGACCATAGCATCAACGCCTCAGGTGTGATAGATGAAAACAAAAATGATTACCCTTCTGACTAGTGAGTTTGAGTCTTTTCGTTTATCTGTATCAGGGAAATAATAAATGTCATTCACAATGGTCACTATCAAGCCATCAAATTAAAATAATTACACATGTAGCATAGGCACCTATATAATATAAGGCAATTGTATCTTTTTGTATTATTATGTGCTGTACAAGAAATGTGAACCAAATTATTCTACATTTCTACCATTTTTGACGCAACGCGCACTTTCAAAACACGGAAAACGGAAAAGGCACTGTATTCTAATTTTGCAGCATTCTTTTGTATTTGAGTCAAATAATACAATGAAACTAAGCAATGATCTTTACAACTCTACGGCCATGCCTATATTTGTATAGGAACATACATTTTCACATGTTAAGTAGTTATATGTAGCTACTACTGTGTATTTATACATTATTTATATTCAAGCTACCATTATAAGAGAGAGGATGTCGCGTAGGCCTTAATGAGAAAATTCCAGCATTGGCACATCTCCCTTATTGTGACATGGTTGACTGAGTTAATTCCGACGAAATTAAGTTTTCCATACATACGTTTATTTGCGTGCGTTTGTGAGGCTGGTGCCGGCAACGGCTCGGCTCAAGTACCGATACCGATACCGGTCCAGTGCGTTATTACTCTCACGAGCAACATACAACAACGTATCAGAGAGTATTTTCCCGCCATATGCTTTGTGTGAAAACTGCATCCTAAAACACTTGGATTTGTTTAGTAACATGAGTTAACCAACCCAATGAGTTTTGGCCCATGAAGTTATTTTTCGAAAAACCGAAAAAGGCCTAAAATTGTATTTTCAATTGTTTTTCTATCCACAATTTTAAATTTCTTTAAAAATTTTGAAACAATGAAATTTGCATGTGAAAAACCACTTTAAAGTGTAATAAACATAAAATATGAAATTAAAAAATTTTCAAAATTTTCATGTTCATTTTTCATTTTCAACAAAAAAATGGGAAAGCACGTAATTTTTGATATTTTTAAAATTTAATATACTTTGTTTTTCTTGCACTTTAAAATGGGTTTTTATACAAGTAATTTCAAAAATTAGGTGTCACAATTTTTAAAGAAATTTAAAAATGTGGATAAAACACTACAATTTGAGGCCTTTTTCGGTTTTTCGAAAAATTATTTCATGGACCAAAACTCATTGGGTAAAACTCCTGGTGTTAAACAAAACTAAGGGTTTTAGGATGCTCTTTTGAAGTACAAATATAGCGACAAAATTCGCTCTGCCACGTTGGTGCACGTTATGGTCTCGTCAGTCTGCCTATTTTACATTTTGAGGGCAAGTTGGAACATATCTTCGGAAGCTAATGATACAGTGGCTTTACAAATTTGAACAGCATGTAGTATAAGCTCAGAGTATTCTCTATCAGAAAAATTCAATAATCGTCACGTTGCATGACACTCACAGAATGACAGTTGTACTAATACTCACCAGCACAATCCTCCTGTTTTAAAAAATAATTACGCAGTTATTACAGAATCTTCCCGGGGCCTGGGATTGGGTAATGGGCCATTTCAATTTTCAATATAAGAGGCAATATATAGTGTTATCCCTGAGCCAATTCTTCAAAAAGTGTATAATTGTGAACGGACCTACATTTAGACAGGTTATAAAACTACAAGCAAAACAGCAATACTACAAAAAGGACAAACAATGAATTTTATAACTGGACAAAATATTATGTGTAGTGAGGAAACCATAATAAAGTGAAAATGATGAACACTCCCATATATTTCCAATTGCACGGCGCGATATATACAGCTATTTTAAGTATTCTCTACACCCTTAATATAACGTCCATCCTCCAATTCCACTTTGGATAATTTGAGAAACCAAAACGAAACGAAACCATACAATAACAATTTATGACTATTAAATTATTATTATTATTTTCAAAGAAAAATCTTCCGTAACTAGATCTATTTGGAAGGGGTTTTGGGAAGGAAATACATGTAAACAGGAAATTGATTTACAGTTACAAAACATTGAGGCTATAAAAATCTCTTGTGTTCTCCTCTCCCGTTTACATTAAATTATGACGAGCTTCCCTCAAATCAAGAAGTGGTGTGTGATGTTATGTGATGTGCTCATGTTTACTACAATGCAGTTCGTACAATGCATTGAGGAGGATAGACGGCTGCTTACGGTTGACGGTGACGCCGGAGTACGACTGGGAATGCGAATGAATGTGGAATATGGAATATGGAATACGGAATATTTTGGTTACGGAACGCACCAAACAAAGGATGGAGATGGAAACTCTCTCATCAGCTCTCCTCAACAACCAACACCAAAGTAGTATCTACATATTCTGTACAGTACTGTAGTTGTAGGTGATGGGGATGATGTTGTTCGTTGGGTCCTCGTCGTGAAACCGATGCCATGTATTTGTCAGATGAGTCGTGCCCATGCATAATATAACTGAAATCCTGGCAGTGCAGTGTTCTCTCTCATCTATACAGAAAATACAGAAAGCTAAACTTTGAACGCGCAGAAGAAGACACAGAAAGGAGATTCACCAGAAATATACCTACCTACTCGTTCAGCAGCACACACGGATGTGATGGGATGTGAGGCTCTCCGTCCTCAACTCTCAAAAGTCTCAAACTCTCTGCTCCTTAACTTTTTTGCTCATGCACAAAAGAGCTCTAGAAGTTCTACATATTTGTGTACCGTATTTTCTCTAATAGTACGCGGGTCGTTAATAATGCGCGGGTCTCTAATAGTACGCGGGGGGTCGGAGCTCGAGTTTGGATAGTACGCGGGTCTATTTAACACACTGGTAAATGCCAGTGCGCGGATCTCTATTAATGCGCGGGTCTCTAATTATACGCGGGGGGTCGGAGCTCGAGTTTGGATAGTACGCGGGGCGTACTATTAGAGAAAATACGGTACGTATTTAGTGCGAACCAAAGCCAGAGCCAGTGCCAGAGCCAGCGCCAGCGAGAAAGAGTATGTATGGGTCTTTTGGGTCTCGTATATGTTCACTTTTAGCTATAAGATATGATCATCATCCACATCCACAAGTGCCCACAAAACTTTAAATCCTATGAACTGTAGCGTGTAGGATGGAGGATGGAGTATGGAGTATGGGCATAGCCCTCGTCAGTTCCCTATAAAGCTACAGATTTTACATAGATATACTTTTTTGAAAAGAGGAAAGACGACAGCGACAATATAGGGACTGGGACTGGAGGAAGGGGTATATAGCTCCTAAAATTGCATCTACTGCGTACTACGTAAGTATGTGTGTCTGTGTGTGTGTCGAATGTTTATACATCAAAAGAGCGGGTTGAACGTCCGCAAAATTCGGCAAATATGTACTTACGTGCCAACAAAATGGCTCCGTTCACTCCGCGTACACGTTAGACTTCGGCATCGGCATCGGCGGTGCCACGGCTCATTGGTACAGGAATAGAATCAAAAAGCTCAATGATGAAGCTCCTTCCCTCTCTCCCTCCTCCGTCTCCTCCGCGCCCATGTGCCAATATTAATTTAATAACTATATGAGCAGGGCAAATCACATTTAAATACTCTGCCTCTGTATGAATTCACCTATTTTTATCAATTTCCATTTTTTTCTATAGGCAAACATGCTATGCTTGAAATTGTAGTAATTTTTGCAACATCTCATTTTTTTTATATTCAAGCCGTTGAAAATTGTGCAAAATTGAGGCAATGAACAGGGATTGGGATTTTGAGATTGATGGTATACACACAAAATTTGAAACACATTATTTTCCTGGAAAGTTCATGCCTATTGGAGGTACCTACTTATGTACCTAGGTAGGTACTCCAGCTTAACTATAGGGCTACCAGGACGGAACTCTTTCTGCACTCAGGGTCACCTCCTAAAAGTTCGTGTGTGCCCATGCATGAGGACATTCAAAGTTTTTGTTTGTTTTTGTGTAATGAGGTTCGTAATTAGTTTGATACTGTGTCCTGCATCTATATACAGATGTCAACACAAACAAATCATTCATTTAATTGTTATAAAAAAGACAGTTTATGAGCATAGTAAAGATATCAGTAATTGGAAGCCTTGTAGTGTGAAATGTTTTCACTCAAATAATTACATGCTAATATTATAGGGCTTTAGACATATGACATTATAAGACACTACAGATACTAAAAGGCACCTAAAGCCAGTCTTTCTATATATAGTGCCCCTTGTCGTGAGTACCGAATGAATTGTATCGTGTTGTTTTTGAAAATTTCAGTAGCATTTTCCATTTATATTGCTTATGTATAATGTATGATACGGGACTAGATAGTCGCCCACCTAGTCATCAAGAATCCAGCTAAGGGCAAAATACTATACAGAATTTAGTTCTATTCGTCCAGATAGGGTCACTTATAGGGTCAGAGCAGAGGGGCGCGATTGCGTCATTTAAAAAACGATGTTTGTATAAGAAATGATTGGGTTGAAATGAGCACGGACGGGGTTATCCTGAGCCTGGAAAAGCATTCTAATTTTAATTTTAAAATTATTGATAATTTCATTTTGGGAAAAATATTGCAACAAGTCAACCAACTCAATAATCGCGAAAAAGCGCGCTGTCTAAAAATTGAAACGATTTTGCCAATTTCCGGGAATGAATAAGCTACAATCTAAAAAACCAAAACAAAAATATATAGTTGAAAATTAAATTTTGTTTCAGTCAATCGTGTGGAAGTTGAGTAAATTATGGAGATTTCAAATATAAGCTTGAACAACCATAATGCACTTGCTCAAGACGTGACTTACTATAGGACATAGTACTGACTTCTACATAGGTTATATATGTTTTCCCAACTATACCTATAACTGCCAAAAAAAAGGGGCAAATGTTACATGCTTTTATATCTCAAATGTTATTCTTCCCTTTAGGAGGCTGACTGCTTTGTAAAATATTATCT
This sequence comes from Dicyrtomina minuta, assembly GCA_949802685.1. Classification (NCBI taxonomy): domain Eukaryota; kingdom Metazoa; phylum Arthropoda; class Collembola; order Symphypleona; family Dicyrtomidae; genus Dicyrtomina; species Dicyrtomina minuta. The sequence goes on from OX461811.1 coordinate 28,364,991, forward strand.
GCTCTTTGGGATCTTACAAAAAAAAATTGCGTACACAATTTATAAAGCACGGTTGGCGGTGAAGCAGGAAACTCCCGCGTATATTTTCTACAATCTACTGCATATAAAAGGAATAAAGCAGTAGTCAGATCAGACAGAATTCGAAGCCGAAGCAGAACCCGAACCCGAACCCGAACCCAAAGTGTCTAGTTGTTTAGGTTGCAACATCCAAATCCAGTTCCAAAGGCAGGAAGGAGGGGAGATCTAAGTACGTACAGCATTGTATGTATATAGCACAGCTCCAAGCTCACATTATTCACACGTAAAGTAAACAACATTTTTGTACACCGCTCTCCATAATGAGAGATAGAGAGAGAGATAGGCAAAAATATATGTATTGGGTTGCAAATTAGAATTCAATTCTCGATAGCTCTACTTACGACAACTGCAAATCCCACTTGAAAATCTAGTTATTGTGTTTTTTAAAAGTGATTCACCTGGATGGAGTGATGTCATGATCTGCGACGCAATAAGTGAGTTGAATGCGCGCACACACACACAGACCAGTTTCTCATTTCCCTCTACCATCATGCTAATTCGAGCTATCTGTATCTCCCTACTCTCATTACTTCTATCTATGCTATGTAATTATGAGCGGTTTTCCTCACACAATCTTACTCATAATTAATATTCATATACCGTGATAACTTTAACACTTGGACTTGGAGACTCTATATATCGCTATACGAAATCCGAACTACATATTCCCCTTTGCCCTCCCTCTTTTACCCTCCTATACTTACTAGAGCTATACTTACTATACAAAAGGTATATTATGCATGGTAGGAAAAATAATTTGAAGCAAGAAAAAGGCAGATAGTCGCGGTCTATATCATGGCAATGCGATTGCAGGGAAATTCAGATAGTTATAATATGTGGTATGCATGTGATGGTGGAAGTTAGATGCGGGCTGGAGATTTGATAAAATTCACTGGATAAAGGAATTGCAAATGTTATTAAATTAATCAAAAAAGTATATATCCCTACACGTGAATGTGGTGGTAGTAGTAGTAATAGTTACATGGCATATGGTTGATCATTGGGGTTGTACGTAGTTGTATAGTTTGGTAGTAGTAGTAGTAGTATAGGTTTTTTTATTTTATTTTCCCTCTTCTCAATTCCATTTTTCCATTCGACTTCAACATTCATTTCCATCATTTTCAGGCCAGGATCGACATATCCACCACCAACCACCACCACCACACGTCCAACATCGCAAAGACCTCAGCTCCATACATCTTCAATCGTCAGTCACCTCTACTCTATAGGTATGAGCTGACTTGTTTGTTGTCTCTGTATGGAATTTAGTGCGCAATTTCTTATCTTGGAGAATATAAAGATAAAATATAACTATATGGAAATATGATTTGTCTTCCCATTTTGCTCCCCTGAGGAATTTTATTTGCTCACGAAAGCAATCCCAAACATGAATATGAAAATTCTCAATAGATATCCCAAATTTGACTACCTACTTACTTTACCCACAAACATGTAGAGTACAATAATATTACAAGTTGTATGTCATGTGAGTCTCCTCCTCATCCTTTTCAAAAAGAGTCTGTATAATATAATGTATCAGTTCGAGCCATTTATTCTCATGTATCTATTAGGAAAAATACGGGATGTAGGTATATACTACATCACAATCTCAAAAGACAAACAGAAACACATAGCTCGCCCAGAGTCAACAACAATATGCAAAGCATGGAGTATGGATATGGATAGTCGAATTCAAATTCGAACTCGAGCAATACTCCAAGCTTGAAGGAATGTGCATATACCGGTACCACCTTACTTATTAGATGGCTGCATAAAATTTGATAAGTACATTTTGAATTCACATAATATAATAATATTATTATTTTACCTATACTACTCACTCGAACTCTACTCGATGTTGTTGTTGCAACTACATAGCAACATGAGCAACTTACTATTCTAGTTTTTGCTCAACACTATACAGCTCAAAAGAAAAAAAAATCTTTACGCTCACGTACACGCACAAATACACATGGTATACATACAAATATGGGTATATAGCATCTTTTTGAGACTATTTTATTGGACAGGGTGAACTCATAATAATAATCATCATCATCATCCTACTAACAGCAAAGGAAAAAAAAATAGCTGGGGAGTTAAAACTTGAAACGCTCGCTCACTCGCTCTGCCTCTTCTTCTGCTGTTCTCTGGCCTCTTGTATCTTTTATCTTTTCCTAATATGCTTTTGGGTCTGTTCTGGGGATGGTGATGTTGTTATGTTGCTCTCTTGCTGTTGTTGTTCTGTCTCACGTTGCACTGCAACTACTGACTGAAAAGATGTCCGTGTATGTAGGTAGATAATACTTTATTGTTTGGTTTTGGCTTTGGATTTTTAGTCCTTTGGTTTGTTATTGGATTCGTTTCGTTTCGTCCATCTTATCCGTCCGTCTGTATTCCTTTTATTCCTTTGTGCACTCCTCGTCGTCACGTCAGCCTGTCAGTCCAATCCAAGACGAAGAATCCAATGTTTTTATCCTTCGCCTTCTTCTTCTTCTTAGAGTATAGATGTAGACAAATCTGTCTATATACCCTATATATATATGCAGAGGTAGAGGTACAGTAGAGGGAGGCAGGTATATGGTAATCTTCCCATTGATGCACACATTGCACACCTTGCCTTGGTTTTTGTTGCTACGGAATCTCAACACAGAAAAAGAATACATTTCAGACGTCAGATATATATGCGGAGCTCAGTTCATAGCCGATATACTATATAGGCACGTCTCTCATTATGATAATAAAGGTACCTAGGTAGGTAGGGAGGTATGTATAGGTAGATACAAGATCCCAGATAATTTGCTCTACTCGTACATAGTAAACAGAGGAGAGGACACATAGTTATTACCACTGGGCACTGGGATGATGATAATATTATGGTATGGCATGATACGATATGTGCAAGGAGGATCTATTATCTTCAAGTTTCAAGATTCCAATTCCAAGCCTTAATGTTAATAGCGTGGAGAGCAGTGCATATACATAAATTACTTCAAGCTAGGTACTTGACAACAGAGAGATATAGATATATATCCCCACTTAATAACAACATGAGAGCCTAAGGAGGAGTGCATGAAAGACACAAACACACACATGCATCTAACTATATGTAAAAACACCACCTCCATTCTCCTTATAAGATTGTAGAGATCAACTCGTCAGACAAGATGAACAGTATGAACACTACACTACTACAGTCTTTTTAGATGAGGCTCGCTATATATGAGTGACTAAAGCTGCGTGGAAAATAATAGCCGTTGGTAGGGCTGAGCACAAAAAAACAAGTTCTCCTCTACGATTTCTCATTGCACGCTCACAGTATATTAGAATGTATGTAGATGTAGAATCTGTATAGGTAGGTAGGTGTGGGTACCTCATATCCTCCATATCCCTTACTTACATACATACTAACTAACAACTTTAATACTAACTAGTAAGAACCTCACCTAACTAGTAACTAGACTTGATTGTAATTATTCTGTTGGTGTACATGTATACATAGATATACACAGATAATATAACGATAATGATACATGCATTTAACTCACGATCAGTCCTATAGGGAGCCATATAGCTATATCAATGGTAGTATGGTGTAGAACTAGGCAGTAGGCAGGCACTGTTATTGTGCTATGGACGACTGCGTGGGTAAAAGTATAGATATAATATTGTATATATATATGTAAAATAAAATAAAATAATGAAAATATTCATTGAGGTTTGAGAGTTTGTATTTAGTATTTTTGTGTTTTGCACTTACACATTAGTGCTAGTCAAGTATAGGTATACGTTGTTTTGCTTTTTTTGATAGTGGAGCTAGGCATAGGTAGGCATATAGCTGTCTACTCTACACTCTACGCAGTCAAAGGGTAAAAGGAGTGCGCTTTATACCCCAAGTCTTTTAGCAACTGGGACTGCACACTGCAAAGTATAATAGTGCGTGAATGTACCTATACATACTTGATTATTTTGTACTTCTGAGTGCGTAGGGTGATGCATTTAATAGGAGCACGTCGCCGTCTGCCTGCATCCCAAACCAAAAAGTCTCTCGTAAGAAAAAAATGCGTAAAATGAGAGAAGAGGAGAGAGGGGCTACGGGCTGGAGTTGGAGTTGGAGGACGGCTGACGGAGGAGCATAGCAGCAACTCTGCCCAAGTTTTGCTCATCGAATGTTTTTGAGGGGTGATAGGAAGTGTGTGGAAAGGGCTGGGAGTGTAGAAAAAATGGTAGTGTTGTGTATACAGAGTCGCCCATATGTGCAGCCAGTGCTCCATCACACAAAGGACGACCATTCCAATTCTACCAGCTGGTTTCTCAATCTCACACCACCGTCCCTGTGAGGAGAACCCCCATTGGCTCCCGCACTTGAGAGCCCTTCTCCCATTGGCCCAGGCGACTCCATTCCATTTGTAAACTGAAGACCATAAAGGAACAGAGCTCCCCTTTGTTTCTCCTTCAAGTCGATTTTTCCCTTCTCTCTCTCTCTCTGCTGAACAACTGAAAAAGAGTGTTTGGTGAGGAGAGACTCAGTTCGTTTAGTACATCCTTCTTGGAAAGTTTGTTAAGTTTTTAGTGTTAAGAAGTTGCAGCCGTGACTTGCTTTAGGTAAAGTTAAACGTTTCGTCTACTAAAAATCATTATAACGTATTATATATCTCTCTAATTTTTCTCGACTGCCACTTTCAACGCGAACGAGAACGTCTGTTTACTATTCTTTTTTTCCCCATTTTTGTATTCAAATTATAATTTATAAAATAATAATATATCTGTATATTATTCTTCTTTGTTGTTTCACTGACTGACTGAAACTGACGGTTTTCAGTCTTTTCAGTTTATTAGTAGTTTTGGTGCTTCAGTCTCGGAACGTGTAATTATTTTATAGTATCGTTCAAGAAGGCAGAGTTGAAAGTTGAAATGTTGAATGTATAGAGGAATTTTAAATACGAATTTTGATTCTATTTATTTTCCCTTCCTACATCCTATTGTTATTGTTATCGCTGGCTGTTCATTCTGTGAATTAAAATATTGGAAATTGGAATTTACCATAAAGTTGTAAGTGAAAAAAGTTCGCTATTATATTCGGTTGTCTGTTGGCTTACAATCTGAAATCTGAATACGAAGAAAACATCTACTTAGCTCAGCTCACTCAGTGTATTTTTATTTGTTTGGGGTGAATCTGACGACGACAGACGGATTAAAGAATCAGTGGATTGATTTTTAATGTTGATAAAATCGTTCTAGAATTTTATTTAAGTTAGAGTTCGGACTCGGCCCTTTGCTATTGCTATTGTCTTTCACATATTTCTTTGTTTTCAGTGTTGAATGTTTTGAGGTCGCTCGTAGAACGTTGATCGTTCAGAGTCTGTAATGAGTTAAAACAGTAAAAAAAAGGTGAAGGGAAGGAAGTGTTTTGTAGTTTTGCATTTTGAATTTTGAGGTCTTCAGTCTTTGTGAGGAGAAGAAAAACAGAGTCTTTTAGAAATGAAATATATTCGAGTGTATTCTTTATTCGTATGTTCTTGTTGTTTTCTACGCCATACATCATCATAATATGTTGTTCATATTCAACGTACTCGTCGTTCTAAATTTCGAGTAACATACACAAGACGAGTGCTCTACAGAAAATTCAAAAATAATATTATATTCTCTAAAATATTTATTTTGTATTCAAAAAATGTTCGTAGTGCATAGTTTATAGTCATCATATATGAAATAGTTGGATGTTTTTGTTGCTGCTGTGCTGATTGGTTGTGTAATGTGTATCTGTGGGTTAGAATGTAGTGTTCTTTGTTTCGACATCAAACCCTGAGGCTGAATGCATTGAATTGAGATGCATTTGGTTCGCTAGGTTTGTTTCTTGGCTAGCAACAGCTCCTAAAAACTCCCAAGTTGTGTAGAGGAGCAGCAGCAACAGTCAGTGCTGATGAGGATAAAGAAAAAGTAGAAAAAAAAGGAACAAATCAGTCGTCGTCAAGAAGCATAGTTTATAGGACTGGATAGTAACGTACCGTTAAAAATCTGCTTGACTGAGATAACTTACAAGGGACAATTATTCCCAAGTGTAAAATTCGAAATGAAGCAAACGATATCAAATCATGATCATGTACTACGTGGTGGGTTCATTACGACATAATATATAATCATATCGGTGCAAATTGCGTTCTGGGGCTAAAAACTAATTTTGAAATTTTCAGAATTGGTCGAAATAAAAAACCTAGAAAATCATATAGGAAATTGAATAGGAATTTTACCTTACCCAACGGTCCCCTTACTACTTTTTCAGTTTTCTGATATTTTTCGAAAACTATAGGCCTTATGTTACTTGAACACGAACAAGCCTAAAATTAGCAAGGGGTCGTCCAGAAATGATGCCATCCAAAGTTTTTCATTTTTACACCCTATGACCCTGTCATCTGCTTTTAAAATTGTGTACATTTCTATCTGTAACATGAGGTTGTATCATTATCCAAAGAGACGTACATATTGATCCTACCCGTGAGGTCATTTATGAACGATTCATAATTTATGCAATTTTAGAGCATAAAATTGACACATAGACTTTTTCTGTACTAAAATACGGGTGACGGGAAACGATCCCACGTCTTTGTTTGGGTGAAATTATTTTTGCCTTGTCGTTAAGTTTTACTAATTCCCGTTTTATTAATCATGTTGCTGGGAAATTAAAATAAGGTTATCAATTTAATTACTACCGATTTAATTACTATGTAGATTTTCTTCCTTGTTGAGTGGCCGGCGGGTAGATTAATATATTCATATTGCCGTCTAACAATTTTGAAATTTAATTTTTAAATGTTTTTCCAAAAACACATTTCAGTTTTGAATTATTTTTTGTTTTTAAGAAGCTTTAGAATTGTACCGTTTGTTGCAATCAACTGATTATTTTAAAAGATTAATTAGTTATGTTTTTATGTAGAATACATAGTAATTCACAAATTCGGTTTATTTTGGTTAGAGCTGTTTTTGTGTGTTTCAACATGGGAGGTCATTTGTTACTACCTATTTACATAATTTACCGTATTTTGAAAGACTAGTCCAATTTTAACGAACGATATACTACATATTTGAACGCTAATAAATATACGAATCTAATTAACTTAATCAAAGCTGCGATAGCAAACTGTTTTGAATATTTTTGTAAACCGTTTTTTAAAATTCCTCCTAACTTCTGTTGAACAAGCTGGAAGTAAAAAATTATTTTAAATCATATTTTACTTTTTTTCATGAGCTTTAATGATCTATTACACACAATTTGAAACTTTTTAAAATTGTATTTTGATTTTTTAAAACAGTCAAATAACTTTTACGATCGCGGCTCTGACTTTAAGTTAATTACATTCACTTAATCATTACTGCTAAAATTAGACATCACTCATAATATACACTCACAATGATTTTTTGTTCCGAATGTTGAATTTATTATTTGGCAGGAAATTTAAATAAGACGATTCGTTTAAATATTCCAAATTCACAGCAATCGATTGTTGAATCAGAATCAGGTTACAAAACAAAACCATAAATCTTTCTCTATTTCCGTCCCCCCATTCGACGTTGAAACTGCCTTATCCCGTTGATAATTACGGCTGATTTATTTTTATTAAACAACATACCGCATACGTTGTTTAAAAGTTTAAACCCATATATAACACAATTTACTCTGTATGAAGTAAATTACGTTAGGTCAATAACCGACACCTTAAATAATTCTGTTGTATTTAATATTTACCCTAATTATTTAGGTCCAGCATGGATTTTTATAAACTCCGCACTAGTGATAAATATCAAAGAATTAATCAAAGTAATTAAACATGGAAACAAATCAAATTACGCGATAGATATTTGGCTTCAGGTTTAAGTTTGCAATCGGGATATTTCTATGAACATTCCTTGTATTCTTACATTAGTCGAAATATCAAAACACTGAAGAAACATATTATTGGTCCCCACTGGCAGAGTAAATTGCTCACTAAACTTAAGTTCTTTTGTCGATTTTATACTTTAAAATTGCATAAATTATGAATCGTTCATAAATGACCTCACGGGTAGGATCAATATGTACGTCTCTTTGGATAATGATACAACCTCATGTTACAGATAGAAATGTACACAATTTTAAAAGCAGATGACAGGGTCATAGGGTGTAAAAATGAAAAAATTTGGATGACATCATTTCTGGGCGACTCCTTGCTAATTTTAGGCTTATTCGTATTCAAGTAACATAAGGCCTATAGTTTTCGAAAAATATCAGAAAACTGAAAAAGTAGTAAGGGGGGGGGCATTGGGTAAGGTAAAATTCCTATTTAATTTCCCATATGATTTTCCAGGTTTTTCATTTCGACCAATTCTGAAAATTTCAAATTTAGTTTTTTGCGCCAGAACGCAATTTGCACCGATATGATTATATACGTATATACGCTTTGGATTTCAAAAAAGTTAAATATTAATCACATTAAAAATTTAAAAACATTTAATTTTAAAACTTTTAGATTTAAAAATTTTTAAAATGCTTTTCAGGTTTTTTTCTGTGGGGATATTTGAAGTCCAATGTTTCTAGTCTGTATTGTTTTACGCTTTAATTTTAAATGAAAGTTGTTTTTAAGTAATTTTAGGATTGACCAAAAAACCTAAAAACTGGTTTTTGTTAGTTAGGCCATTTTGTACCTTATTCCTAACCGATTTTAATGAATGAGATGTCAAACAACTCTCCCAGAATTTGTCATTATTTTGGTATATTGCCGGAGATATTCGAGTAATAAGTTTGGCTTTTATAGCCTGCTAGAATCGTTCGGAATAAATGGCCCACCCTGTATTTACAGGCCCAAACTTTTCTCTCACGAGTTTCTCCAATTCAATAAATACTGAAGTTATCCTCATCTAAACGTTTCATGAAAAACAGTTCAGACCGTCATTTTTATATTTCAAAAGCCGTATATCCGGTTTGAGTTTGAGTTTGAGTTTCTTTATTACAGTGTCAAGACATTCAATATAATTATACTGTTTTTCAAGACGGACACTACAAATATTTAAATTACAATATTATAAAATCAAATAAATTAAAATAATAAAATCATATCCCATTCCGTAAAACCACATGATCCCGTGAAACAATACAATTGAATTTAATTATATTATTAAATAGTACAGTTATAGTACACCCTGTGTGCTATCTAAATTCCCTATTAAAATGCCATTTATTTCCCAGACCCGGGTGCTATCACGAACCCGCGTGGTGCCTAATACTAGTGTGCTTAATAGACCTGTCCACTATTACAGATCCGTGTATTGTTACAGGGAATACTGTAAATAGAAGAATTGTGTTTCATTAGCGTTTGTTAAATTCTTAACTTTCTAGATTTATTTTTCACCGGTATACTGCAGTGAGTCCACAGGACAATCCGTAATGCCGGACAATATTACTTAAAGTTGTTGTATGACACAAATAGCTCGAAAAGAATAACACCTAGTAGATAAATGAATTTGATTGAAATCAATGTCTGCTTTTGCTCTTTTAAGAGCAATATGTAAGTGCAGAGATTTGTAATGTTGAAACAATTCTATTATCCGTTAAGAGAGGTGTGTATACTTTGTATCTAGTTAAAAAGCATGTAGGATATAAAAGACCCAACTGTCTTGTCTATTTTAAATAAATGGATAATCATAGTAATCGTACGGTTTCAGCAGAACTAAAGTTTGTGCCTCCCCGGCAAGATGATGCGTTAAAAAAGTATCTGCAAAACTTCAAGGCGCCGCATAAATAATTTCACTGAAATAAAAAAAGCACACCCACCCGCTGCGCTGTACACAACTTACAACAAGCAAACATGTTTTGTCAATTTTATGCACTCTAATAATATAATAAAACACTAACTTTATGATTGCTGGTTATCAAATAACAACTCTTTTCAAAGAAGTTAAAAAACTAAAAAAGTAATAAGGGGGAAGCGTAAAAATTATTATTTCATTTCCCATTTAAATTTTTTTATTTGTTTTTTTTTAATTTATTTTTTTTATTTAGACGAATTTTGAATATTTAATTTTTGGTGTTTGGCGACAAAACGCAATTTGCATCGATATGGCTGTATACGTTGTAATGACCCTAACACGTAGTACATGATCCGACATGTAACGCGGCCCTTTCTTGGTAAGAGTTGTACTCCAGAGTATTAGGTTTCCAATTACCCTCAACAGGGGTAAAAAGGTGATAAAATGTAAGTATGGAAGCAATTTCTGTATTGTCCTTAACAAATGTTCACCGAATCGAAAACATCTTTATGTGAAAGGAGATCATGCAAAAATAAAGGGTTTTTAACAATCTTTTAGATTTCGAAAACTGGCGCCTAGAGTCTTTCGACTTTCTTTGATTTAATATTTTTGATAAGTCCACCACTTCAGCCAGAATTGGCAAAATTAAAAAAAAAAAACAATGCTGCCGGGTTTTCATTTGCTATAAAGCTTTGGCTGTTAATAGACAGGTTAGCAGGCTTGCTTGGGTGAGCGGTTAGGACTGCAGACTGTAACGACATTTACAGTCTCAGACCCGGCTTCGATCCTCGGCCACTGCTAACCGTTTACGGCTCGGTGTTGTACGGTAAACGTCACTGGATGGTTGATTAAAACTCAATCTCCGTCGGTGCTCCTTAGTGACCACTACTTAATACTGTAGGAGCCTAGGGAATGAGACTCCTTTACTGTGGAGGAGGGGACGGGGATAGGTGAAAGGGTACAAAGACCGAGACGATCTAACGCGGTAGCCTCCTATTTTTCCACCCACAGTGACTGGTTGAGTCTGGTTGTATGAACTTCGGTTAAATCGACCCAATGAATAAATTATTATTATTATTAATAGACAGGTTCCGTTCTGGCTTTGACTTAAGATTTTACTCAAAGTGAAACTAAAATGAAGGTGCATCCGTTTCCGCCAGAGAAAGAAGTGATTTTGGTGAGCCAGAGTAACTCAAAAATCGAAACTTGAGTAGCGCTCTGACTCAACTGTTGAGCAGCACTGCGCATGACAATCAGAGCTAGAAGTGCTAATAAATCAAATGATTGCCATCCTTAGGGAGTCGGAGAGTTAAGTAAATTTGGAAAAAGAAACTTGTCCTTTCTACTTAACTCATGACACAGTGATTCGGAGCCGCGGTTTCACAGGGTAAGTCAGTCACAGAAAATGGAACCTTTCTAATAGGTGTTTGTTATGTTCATTAAAGGCTCATTTTTCATATGCAAAATTTTCTGGGCAGTACAAAATATTATGCATATTTGGAGCAACTTTGGGAACGTTAGTGCACATTAGCATTTTACAAATTTTTGATCTTGTCTTAAACATCGAGGTCGATTGATTAGATTCTGCCTCTTGAGCAAAAAAGGAAGTTTTAAAAAAATTGAGTTTTCAAGGGAACATCAGTCTTTCTAAATGCTCACTGTCACAAAAACTGAATATTGAACCTAATAGCCTCACCGCACAGCAATTTAGGTAGGTAAACTACGGAGGTAGCATAGTTAGGTCAAGCTTTCCGCACAGTCATCTCTTGTAGATAACCTCAACGAAGAGATACCCCGCATAACCTTACTTAAATTAAAAAGAGCGAACGTGATTGGTTATCAAACTCGCGGGCACATGTTTGCTCCAAGCCAATAAACGAAAGTGTAAAAGATATCCTTATTTAAGGGAGGGAAAAATGAAGTGTGGTAAGTACAGGACCTGAAGTTAGGTATGGCCCGCTCAGCCCGTCTGGCCTACGTACGTCGGTATTTAGGTCTTGCCTAATAGCCTTGCCGCACAGCAGACCTACGTATGAAAGCCTAGCTAGGTGCTGTGCGGAGATTCATGCCTAAGCCTAAGTGCTGAGCTTCAGTTTCTCTAACTCCTTACTTACGTAATAAGATTATTTGTTCTATTTCAATGCTTATCCTTGCTGATTTTTAATGGTGAAGGTTCCAAACATGTTAGGTGCATGTTAGTTTAACATGTTAGGTACCGTCATTCCTATTTTAAACCACGGGTCCGTTATTTTACACGGGTCTGAGAGGCATTAGTTTGAATAGTCCACGGGTATATTCTTTAACATTGTTTTATACGGTAGTGCGCGGTTCTGTAATAATACACGGGTCTTTATTAGCACACAGGTCTGGAAATTCGGAATTAGAATAGTACACCCCGTGGACTAAAATAGGAATTACGGTAGGTTAAGTTTTGATTTAATCAACCAATCAAAAAGGCTGAAAACTAATGGTCCACCCGATAATTATTCAAACGAATTATTGAAGTGATTGAACCTTAATAGACAGTACAGATATCAAAAGTAACTCAAAGCCTATTGCGGGCCAAGGAACATCCACAATCCACGAACTGCAAAATATTTAAAACGTGGTAATGAACCGCTTGCACATTAGCGGCATCCAGCGGTAATTATTACGAACTATTAGAGAAAATCAGCGCCGAATCGTGCATTATCGTGAATGTCTTAATTTCTTGCATGAGGTTACAGTATAAAATTAAAGTGATTGTACATTTAACACTTTCCGTCAGTTTGTTCCTAGATACCACGCCTGTAGTGAACGTAAAAGTGGTTCGGGTCGACTTTTTAATCCGTATCGTAATTCGGTAATGCTTATTTTCTTATTTGTTTCCAGGAAATATCTAGAGTTCCGTTTTAAGTATCCAATTTAGATGTTAAGAAATATGTTAAGTATGGCTGCTACAGTTTATTTAGTTATGCCTAACATGTTAAGAGTTGTTAACGAAGCAGTACCATATGTCTACTTAATATTAAAGTAAATGCGACAACGTACGATTTAAATTTTTGAATTTAAATTTCCATTCAATTTAGAATGAACCTAAGTTACCCAAGTCTTACTAGTTAGGTTGATCTAACTTTTAAATGCGTTATTGTTGGAGATTCATGAAAAATAATGGAGAAATTTTTTGTTTGGCAGGTTAATTTGCAGAAGGAGAACTGGTTTGCTGCAAATATTACGAAGCAGTCAAAAATTCCATTCGGTGAGTAACGTTTGCCAAGAACACAAATAAGTAGAAATATAGGAGTCAAATATAAAAGTCTGACTGTTACTCCATGCTAAATGCCAACAAGTGCTCGCCTAACAAAACTAGCACAGTAATAACAGTATCTTTAAATAATAAATTTGAGTTTCCTGGTTTATAATTAAGTGTTGAAAGGTAAAATATATGTATGATTATCTATTATAGGATCAGTGCCACAGATTGTGTTTTCTTAAGTCAATGGTGATTTTCTGTTAATAAATGTATTTATTACTCGTGCCACCTGTTATTAGTGTTTACATGTGAAAAAAATATAAAATATTGAAAGTAGTGGAAAAGTGGCCCGGAAAATCCGTCAACATATTAATGTTCTTCAGCAAAAGCCGCCTTATCTAATCAGATTTGGCGACTTCGAAATTGTGTACGAAACCTCTTCAAGTCCTTATGTCAGCATTAGGCGAATCAGTGGAAATATTAAAAACTGGACAAAATATCATAAAACTAACCTCAAGTATTACAGAGTTTCTAGAACCTTGTTTAAGTTGTTCTTTGTTTTTCTTTCGGAGCAAATTAAAATCATGAAAGACGAAGTTTCAGTTGCTGTTCGATTTCTTACGAGACTAATCGAAAAAGGCAATTCAAATGTGAGTAACGGAATTGAGAAAGAGCAGCTTGAAGTGTTCAAAGAGCGACTTGGAGAATTACTATGCAAACGTTTTCGCAATCACTGGTTCCCGGAAAATCCTGCACGGGGACAGGGCTATCGGTGTATTCGTCTCAATGAGAGTGACCGAAAAGATACTGTCATTGACCAAGCGGCTGCACAATGTGGCCTTTCATATGAACAACTGCGACTTCCTACGGAGCTCACCATTTGGGTTGACCCTAAAGAAGTGTGTTGCAGGTGAGTTTTTTTAATGACCCTCTTTCTTGTAATATTTAGTTTCTAAAAAGCGCACAAAGAAATTTGTTACTTTTCTTTGCTAGAATAAGGTATCAATTTGCGCGGTTAGGTCTCTGTGGTCTCAAGTTTTGGAGAAATTATCAAAAATTGATGTTTTTGATTGACCGCTTGGGGTCGCGCGGATCTTGTGTAAAATTGGAAACCGGGCGTCTCAAAATGTTAAACGTACTTCACACATTGCTCATTTCAATGATAGTTTGCGACTGACGGATGAAGAAATTAAACATTCGGCTCACATACATTGGTCATGACTAAAAACATTATTTTTGACTTAAGGGTCTTAGTAGCATCATCAAATTTAGCATGGCGTTAAATGGGGAAATTTCGATTTGCTTGAATTTATTCAATTGTACTTACGCAAATGTAAACTGATTGTAATTAACAAATGTCGTGCGTAAACATCATTAAATTACACGCTAGATCGTGCAACGCTCGACACTCGGGTCAGATGGGTTCGCGAGACGCAAGGGCTTGAACGTTGCCAAACTTCATGAAATGCACTAAACTCATAATTAGTGCCATGCAATAGTGACCTGAGTGCACTGGAGCAAATCGTGATTTTTCCATTTAACGCCGTGTTAATAAAACGTTGACACAACGTTAAGCTATTTTTGTTAGTACTACTGGTGGTACTTAGGCCCTGTGGTAAAAAAACGTTTCTAGTCATGAACATTGTATACGTGCCTTTTTAACTTTTTCATCTGTTAAGGCAGAAAATGTCATTGAAATGAGAAATCATGTGGAGTTCGTTTAACCTTTTCAGGCACCCGTTTTTCATTTTTACGTATTACATTAGATCCGCGTGAGGGGTCAGTCGAAATATAAATTTTAAAAACCAGTTGATTGTCATCTAAAAATAATTATCTCGCTGCTAAGGGGGAGGAACCCTAATAATACCTTGTGCATGTAACCGTTTGAGTAACATTGTATCGTTCTTATGCACATAAGGGTATTCGAGTAAACTCATAAGCAGTTGCAATGGGTAAAACTTAGTTCTCGAGAAAATCATTCAAAATGAGTTTACAAGTAGTTATTGTGTGTCGTAGATAGATTGTTGGAAAATAAATTTCGAAATAGTTCCGGGTACAGTTATAACGGGGAATCGGGTATTTTCAGGAGATTTAAATTATTTCAGCCAAATATTAACCGATTTTTATGCGGTGTGACTTAATCGATGCTGAACGCCTATGTGCATGAAGGGAAAATTCAAAAAAATAGTGCAACATTTTTTAAAAATTTTGACAAACTCCGTATGCATATGGAAAAACAGTCCAAGCAGAATTTGTCAAAATTTTGAAAAAATGTTGCACTATTTTTTTTAAATTTCCCTTCATGCACATTGGCATTCTGCATCGATTAAGTCACACCGCATAAAAATCGGTTTATATTTGGCTGATATAATTTAAATCTCCTGAAAATACCCTATTTCCCGTTATAACTGCACCCGGGACTATTTCGAAATTTATTTTTCAACATTTTGCTTAGGACACATGATAAATACTTGTACACTCATTTTGATTGATTTTCTCGAGCACAAAGTTTTGCCCATTCCAATTGCTTACGAATTTACTCATTTTCATAAAATATCAGCCACTTAAGCGGAGTTCCCCCCTGAAAAATATTTTTGCAATGATAAATTTTGACCCCCTTGCCCCTTGTAGTCCCGTAATGTTAAAAGGGTAGGTCATCTGCTTTTTTGACCCCCTTGGCAAACTTGGAGGTTTCAGGGTATGGCGGGGTTTCAGTCGTTTCAGAAATTTTGAAAATATTATTTCTATTTTTCTTAGAACAAGGGTGATCTAGCGGATTCAGTTGTGAATTTGTTTTTATTTGAGCAAGGATGTCTAGAGCCAGAAGCATGAGACGAAATATTTTAGCGTGGCAATCGTGCTAATCGTGCATAGACAATCATGTTCTCTTTCACTAAATAGTTCTACGCTATTTTTCATTTTTTTTTAAAGTTGAGTATAAGAAAAAATTGAGCACGATATAAAAAATCAGCGTATTTTTTTCTACGTATAAGCCTTAATACTGTACCCCAAAAAATGGCTTAGAGCTATTTGGGAAAAAAATATGGTTGTCGCCGTTGTCGGTTGTTTATACGCACTATGTTAAAATATTTTTGTCTCTAGACATCCTTGGGTAAATAATAACAAATTCACGACTGAATCTGCTAGATCACCCTTATTCATAAAAAATAGTCGGATGAAGTTTTGGAGTATTTTCAAACTTTTTGAAACCCCCTTATTTGGGTGATATTTTATGAAAATACCCTAATGTGTTAGCAACTACAACCTAATTTAATGTAGGCGGTCGTTTGAAAATATGAGTATTGCATGTCAAATCGTTTCCTTTTTAAGAATAAGTTATTCTCTTTATACAAAGTCGTGATAGCTGGTTAGGGCTGTCCAAACAGTTTCACATCCATGCGATCAAATGGACACGGGCAGGGTTTGGACACCTTGCCCAACTATCACGACTTTGTGTCCAGACAATACAACTGTACAACCCTTGGTATAAAAAACTGCATCAGTGTGTCGTAAAGCTCCAAATAGCAGCCTGTATTGAAAATACCATGTTTGAGATAAAAATAATAGCATTACCACTTATGGGAAAGACCCGGCCATTGTTAGAGATCCGGCCTTTATTGGAGAGTCCGGCTTCTATTTGGAGCTTTGCGGTACTTCTGTAGCAGGTGTGCTTTGTTAGGTGGTCAGGACGGCGGTATATGATGACCTTACGCTTGAATAAATCAGTCAATCAAGTAATTTAGCTTTAAAAATAATAAAAAATAGGCTTGACTAGTATTCAAAAGTAATTTGCGATATTCACTCCGTTGTACTTATCTCTGTCTTTTTAGCTGGTTTAATATTAAGGACACCAATAAAATCGTAAACTCGACCAGATTATTTATTATTGATTGTTTTGTGTCCAGGTTTGGCGAACATCAAGGATCTTTTTGCACCTTGGCTTCCTTTAAGAGTGGGCATGGAGAGATTTTCTTGGATCAAGTGAATCTGGAAGAAATTCACAGGAAGACTATTGAACTAAAAGAAAAGGTACGCTTGATAATTTGTATTAGTTCGAAATAACCTTAAGGACGTTGTTTCCCAAACTATAGATAGTTGGGAGCGTTTGTGATGAGATATGCATTATTGTATTTTAGGTGTTAGTTGTCGATCAAAAAAGCTTCTAATACAAGTTAGATTGGGTGGAAAATCTAGTTTAAAATTTAGGCGTTTTGCGGCATTTGAGTCATGCAAATTATAATTAATTAGAGGAGAGAAAGAAAGAAATTCTGAGAGCAAAAGTAAAAGTAATTAAAACCATGTTTGTTTGTGCGTCAGTCGAAACAAACTACGTTTATTTGAAGTATTAACAAAAAATTGACTGACTATAGGTAGTGCAAGAAATGTCGACTAGAAAAAATGGTCGTAAAGGATTTCTCTCCAATGGCAGCAGTCCAAATAATTATAAAGGAAGTCGTTTTAACAACGGAAACGGTTATATCCCACATCATCATTCTCATCATGGACATGGAGGTCTCCACCATTCAACTCACTCACCAA
This sequence comes from Dicyrtomina minuta, assembly GCA_949802685.1. NCBI lineage: Eukaryota > Metazoa > Arthropoda > Collembola > Symphypleona > Dicyrtomidae > Dicyrtomina > Dicyrtomina minuta. The sequence continues at coordinate 28,382,620 of OX461811.1, forward strand.
GTCCAGCCGCCGTGAGTTGGTACAATAGCGTTAACAGTAGTAACCACTCCAGTAATACTAGTAACAACAATAGCTTGAACAACAGCAACCATAATCAACATCAGCAGCAACAACAACAACACTTGAACCATTCTTCATCGGCCGACATGTTCTCCACGAGTCCTCCAAATTACTTCTCAAGTCTGGCCAAGTTCTCACCTCCTAAATATGGATATGGAACTTCATCAAAATGGAGCACTCCAGCACCGCATCCTTCGTATGGTCTTACGATTCCCTCGAGCAAGGGTGACAAGTACCATTGGTTTAACAGCAACAAAGCAACTATCAAAGCATGATGGGATTTTTTGTCTTCATCATACTAAATGCTTTGAGTCTGCACGTTCTGGAACACGTAACTACAAATAATAATTTGTCTTTATATATAATTAGTTTGGAATTATATACACAAATATTCGAAAATATGATTTACATGTAGATACATAAATATACTCCACAAAACAAAACACTATTTCCAGAGAGATATCGAGAAAATAACGTCGCGCGTATGAAGTTAAAACTATAACAACTGATATTTAGTCTTGTACTTTTAGGATATAGCTTTTAAATACACAAAATTGCATCTTTGTTATATAGACTAAGTAATTACATGTTTCTTGGGTATTGTAGACGTATATATATACATGTATGAGTATATACAACAAATAGAAATATTTACCCATATGCATAGTTTATGTGTAGCCTAAGTTTCATAATTATTGTTCCCCTTATATTGAAAGAACAAATTGCTGTTGGTCGTTTGATATATGCTGTAATTTAGTCATGAAATATTTACCTGAATTCTTGTAGACACATCAAGTTTTTACACCACAATGTATTCTTATAATGCGAGTCAATGACCAACACAATAAGACAATTCCACCGAACCTAATCGAACTTGATGTAATTCAGTCCCTCTCTCTCTTTCCAAAATCTTTAATATACCCATGCATTCATGTAGCTCATTATTTTTTGCATCCATTTTATGCACCACACATGCTTCTTCAAGATTTTTTGATACATGGGAGTGTTCTTGGGCGTACAGTTACTTATTTAAATAAGTTTGGTTTACAATAACTTCAAAAAAGCTATAATAATTTATTGTAGTATTTTATAGTATAGAGTGACAATATCAGGAGACGCATGATGACTACAAAAGTGATTGGTCCTCGTTCAAGTGATACAAGGATTTTCTTATATTAAAGTGTGTAATATTAATGATAATCAACATTAAGGAGCAAGAAAGAGTTTAGACAACCTGAAATGAATAAATTGTGTAACTAAGTGCAACTCTTGTAGATATATAGTTGCCACAGACTGACTAAAGATTTGTTGATGTCTAGGTGGTGAATAATATGTGAATTCAATATAGCCGGCTTGTGTGAACTCAAAGTATGCTTCATGGCTGGCTTTGATTTTTTGAGCATAAATGTAATGGGGAAGATGGCGTTTACAAAGCATTTTAAACGTTTTGTAATTACAATTATTTTATAGTGTTCGTTCTCCACAAAAGAAAAAACAGTAGTGAGATGACCCCTTCCCATCGTCAAAAACGATTCGTAAAATTTGTGTAGAGCAGAAGTGACCATAGTAACCAAAGACTACCACGTGTTCCCGTGGTTACTTCTGCTATTTACAAAGTTTACCAAAACCGTGACATGTATGAATGCATCAGCTCTCAGTAAGCAGTCGTCAATGATTGAATGTTTCACGTTCGTTTGCTTTCAAAAATGCAAGGAATTTAGTGGAAAATTTAAGAACTATCAAAAGAATTGTGGCGTCGTAATACGAATGATTCGGAGTGTAGATTCATACTAAAGTGGAATGCGTAAAACCTTCTGGGCAAGAAGTTGGTTCAAAGTTAATTGTCAAATTGACACATAACCCCTTCAAGTTTGGGTTGTAAAATAGCCCGAGTAAAAGTATGCCGGACATGTACGAGGAATCGCAATTTGGATAAATATTGTATTATTGATTGCTGCATTTAAAATTGAATTGGCCAAATTTTGATTTTGACAGAACCGATTTTTTGACCCAAAGGCCTTCTACTTTGGTACGAAATTTCCAAGATTAGTTCCTGTTAATAGCTACCCTTACCTGTTTGTATTAGGCCTTTAATAACAAACTTGGATTTGATACTAATATATTTCTTGCTGTACTGAGCAAAGCAAAGGACTTGTTGAGACCAGTACTAACCAATGTTGCTATGTGTATCCGTTTCTAACATGCTAGAATAACATATGTTGTAGGCGATGTTTAAATTTGGAATTTGAAAATCCTCTACAATATATATTGCAATGGTGTTAACTGTTTGCTAACTTCTACGTATCATAGTTAACTAAATTATGGTAGTTTAGTAGTGAAGGAAGCAATTTTGGAATTTGATGCTACCTCTGGTGGGTCGTTTATTAACTGGATACTTTGTCGATTTTTTAAATATTTTTTCAAACTAGCCTGCTAATTTTTCATTAGTTGAGCTCTCAGTTATTGTTGTTAGTCAATAAATTATGTTTTATGTGTTTACTTATATTAGGCAAAGACTTCATAAATAGGCACCTCATTACCTAATAGTTCCGAAATTCCAATTGATATTTATTTGTTATGCTACCATAAATCTGGTTATATATTATATTTTCATTTCAAAAATTCTCCTACTTAAGGTGCATGAATAAATCACGAAATTCAAAGTGTTTCTTTCATGTGAGACCACCGTTGCTGGGGAAAATTTTACATTCCAAATTCCCCCGACTTGTTTTTTGCCACTTCATAAATTCGTAAACCCCAAGTGGGGACTCTTTGAATCTAAAATTTCCCCAATAAGCTCCACTTATGGTGGTCTAACATAAAAAAAATTCAAATTTGAATTTCGTGACAATGAGGAAATAAGGAGTCTATTAATCGGAGCTTGTGTTTATATTCATATGATTCATTTAATTAGCCAAAAATTGACCAGCTGTGATTAAGAAAAGTTCAATGTTATGCAAATTGTGTGTTTACCTTAAATTAGTTTTTGCCAAGGTTGCACGCATATGATTGCATAATAATTATAAATTATGGTGTAGGTTTAAATTACTTCGAATTTACTATCTATGCAAATATATGTGGGCATGACTTGGATCCACGGCCACCATAATTTATTGATTTAAAGCATCTTTTAATTGTTTACTTTCGCTTATTCAACGTTGACGTAACAACCAATAGTTATTTCTTAATTTTACTAAGGGGTAAAGTACACATTCTTTTAGCTAATAAATTATTATTATAAAGTAATCGCTAGATAGGAGGCATTTTAACTTTGTCGATAATTTTCCGTTCAGCTTCAAAGTGGGAAGCAGTCATTTAGTTTTAGGGTTTTTGATTGTTTCTTACTATAATTGTGGAATCACGTGTAATGCTAAAATTGCCATCTTACATGATTACACAGTAAGTAAGTATACATTATTAATTGTATTTGTAATTCGTATTTTAACAGTTTTTTTTTACAAAATATCATTATTACTTTATCAATCAAATTTTATAAACAGGAGGGGGTGTAAAGAATGTTTCGTTTTTGTCAATTTCTGTACAAGTGCATTTACATGCTTTCTTCTCTTCCCTCCTTTTAAATCTTACTCCTTTTATAGAGTACTTAATTTAGTCGAGATTTTGTTTTATAAATTCGTGCGTAAATACATCGTTCCTGTGTTGAGCAGACCTTGAAAGTATTGTAAATAATTATTTTGTTGCAAAGTGGTACGCATAAGTTGTTGTCTTGAAATTGTAACGACATTCATATAGCATCAAATAAATACAAAAATTGGTTGCTATTTGACATAACTGTTTATAATTTGAAGAAACAGTGCGTACGCATGTCTTCTACCTCCTTCAGCTATTAATCTCTATTTCGATCTAAGCACTCTTTATTATAATATACTGTAACTGTTCAATTTTTATGATAAGTCTCGACTTTCGACCCAAGTCAAGTTCATTTTACTTGTCATTTAACTATTGCTGTAATGAATTTAAGCTTAGATTTTGTTTTTAAAAAGTCTCAAGTAAATCATCCAATAATTAATTATGAGGTTTACTTTATAGTAATAATTTACTATGATTATATAGTTCGATTTTTGAAAAAGTAGTAATATTTAATATTGTAGTTATTTTTTTTATTTGTAATGTAAGACAATTATACGATCATTATTGTTAAATAACTCTAAGTCTAGTCGTTTACCACCTTACCATTGCAATATAATTATTCTATATTTAAAACTTCGTCCAACCAAAATCTGCATTTTTTTAAAAGTATATTATTTTGTCTCATATATATACAAGTAAGACTGCCTGTCTATATAGGATTTAAATTTAAATATTTTGCGTTTTTGGATATTTAAAGAAATCAAAATATGAAGCAAATCGTGAAAAAAACATTTGAAGGAAAGTTTGAAGACAAACAAAGTAACAAAAACATGATAAAATTGACATTTTAAAAGTACAAAACGCTCCTTGAACGTTGGCTTGTGTGAAAAAGTTTGTTAGTATACATTGGATGTATTAGGTACCTACATTTATAATTATATGCTCCGTCCTACTACGGCGTGTTTCAAAGCATCTTCACTGAGTCACTGGGCATTAATAAGCAAGGGCAGAAAGAGAAATAATTTATGCATAGGAAGAGAAAAACAAGAGTCAGACGTTGTTTTACGTTTGAAGCTGAAATTATGACATTACATATTGACTAATAGTGTGTGTGTACAAAGAAAACAAAACAAATCAATTTATAAAAGTGTCGTACGATGAAGGGAGAGTCTTAAAAGTTTTATAAAAAAAAGTCTAGTCTAGCTCATTGACGTAATATCCTCGATCCTCTTTGTTGACTTTGTGACGGGTATTGAAATGGATTGAACCCTCTTTGTTGTTTTGCCTTATCTATCAGTAGTAGTTCTCCTCTTGGGAAATTAATTTATAGAAATATATACTGTACTCTGTAAACTTTCTCTAAGATTACTAAAAACAAAATCATTTACAATTTACAACTAATCATTATTATTTTAGTCGTGCTGGGCGTGGGGAATCCAATCATCTTAATCCTGATAATAAACAGGGAGTCGCTGTCATTTGGTAGGATTAGTTTAAAATTAACGTAGGTAGTAAAATACATAATAATATGTATAGGTATGTAGATGGTGATGGTGATTGAAGGATGATGATGATAATGGCGATGATCATTGGCTTTGTGTGATTTATAAAAAGAATAGGTGACTTAGAATTTCGGACTGTTTAATAATGTGGTAATCGCTTCTTGACTGTGGCTGGATAATTATGTACAATTAACAATTCCTAAAACTGTTTAGTTTTAATTTTTTTGTAGCTCCGCACTATCAAATCAAAGAGACAGAAAAGATATTCTCAGAAAAGACTGCCTTCTCCGGTTTGGGAAATTGGAATATTATTATTATTTTGGTGCAGTCTTGTGAAGCGATCATTAGTCTTAATCTTATGATTAGGTAAATTATTATATTATTATTATATTATGATATCCCTTCATTTTTTCCCCCGGGGTCTAATTTGTTTTTTTCCTTCTCCCTTTTTTGTTGAAATTATTGACTAATACTGATGTGTTTAGAGAATTTAATGTTGATTAAAGTGAAGCTTTAATTTGCTTGAGTTTTATATTCGTTCTGCATACAGATACAGTAATCCGTCAATAAATTTTGTTTGCCACTAAATCCGTCTTAAATGTGTATATAAATATATATTAATAAATGAATTATTGAACCTTACTAAAGAAATAAGATATGTAGGTATATCAGTAGGAACTCTATACCTATAGCGGACCAAGTAACATCTACTACATAATATTTAAAAAGTAACTGTACGTTCTTGACACTCGTTGCGCATTGGCATGCATACATAAAATGGATACAAATACATATAATACTTTTACACAACCAATCTACCTACCTACCTACCTATCTTACTACCCCTACTACTACTACTACTATTCTAAACAAAGAAACGCATAAACTTATTACATAGAGTAAAAAATATACCTTATACCTAGGACTATAATATGGTATGTGGTAAAACAAAGTAAAAAAAAGAAGAAACTTGAAATACATATACATAATCCGAAGCAAATAATTCTATAAAACTTACACAAGTATAAAACTAATGTACAACTTTTTTGGCTAAAGGAAGGTAACTCATGTCATGTCAAGTGTCTCTTTCAGAAATGCCTATATAGATTTTCCAGAAGACTCACTCACACACATTATAATTATTAAAGGTACATCAAATTCTCAATTGTCACGATGCAACGTAAATTATTATATACCAATATATAAAGAATTTATAGAACAGACGCTATAAAACAAAGAAAAAAATATTACCAAGCTTTATGTAATTATATATATTAATTATGTATAGGTTTTATGTATTATTGTTTTAAAAAAAATATTTTTATTTCGTAATTTTAAAAAACAAAAAAATGACTTCAGTTTTTAAGTTTCCAATTCATGTTTTACAAAATATTATGTAACACAAACCCACTACAAATGAAACAAATCTGGTACTCGAATATTATCCCTGTTGTATGTGATAGCATTTAAAATATACCCACGAAGCTCTTTTAAATCACTGTACGTATAATTATACTTATATATTTAATCTTATCTTTACTCCTATACGCTTTAAATACATGCATGCAATTACGTTATCCTTCTGTTACAATGTTAGTTGTATGATATCATGGCCAATTATAAGATGTATAGTTATTTTTTAAAAACAAATGTAATCATGTGATCAGTATAACAAAAAGTATATATATAAATATATACGCATAGCTGTATAAATAATTATTATATATTCATAGCCCGACTTGGCTATAAAAATGACGAGAAAAAAAACAGAACTTAATCATGTTAAAAGTGAAAATTAAAGTTCTTCCTAATTCTTGAAAATATAAATTTTTGTTAGTAATCCTTTCCTTCTTTAATGTATAATTTTACATTATGCATTAAACCATCACGGTTTTTATGTAGGCGTTTGAAAAATTAAGCGTATTTGACACGTTCAACATTAATTGAGAGGAATCAAACGAAACAGACGAAAACAGGACAATATTTCGTCTGTGAAACTGTAGTGTGAATCATTTAAATTTTTCAAAATTCATTTTATGGAGTAGATTACGCAAATGCATAAGTATATGTATTTGTATTATTACGATTATATGTATGGCGCTTAATGTGTGTTTGGGTTAATGACACGATTTCTCTATTCGTATTGTTCTATTGTCAAGTCATGAGCATATATATAATTTACGAGCATTAATTTGGAAAGAAAAGACCATTCAGAGTATATATATAACGTAAAAGAAACATTTCAAGCCCAATAAAAACAGTAGTGCCCTTTCGGTCCCTCCCTATTAACTGTCTATTCAGTTCATTTATCTACAATAAAGTTGGGCTTTGATTCTTGTATCTTCAAATTATAATGGTTTGCCACTGCAAGAAAAAAACTCAATGAAAAATCCTGATTATTCGTTTTGATTGTACAATCTTCTTACAACTCCAACTGATTAATATTAGTTATTATAAAATATGTAGGTAATTATATTTATACTGATCCACCACGGTTTAGAAAATGAAAACCTAGCTGACATAATTTGCTCTTCTACTTATTTTTACATACGCAATAATTATTGGTTTCGATTTTAGTATATTTTACTTAACAATTATGTCAAATTTGAATTGCTTTGGTGGCTTTACACTGTGCGTAACCGGTACATAATAATTACTATGGGCGTAACGTTTTAAAATTTAAACTACAATTTAATGTACAACTGAAGACACTACTGTATTTAGTAATTTATCTTAAAAGTCCAAATTGGTAATTTTATATAAGAATACTAAATAATGTAGAAAGGTACCTGCTTGGGTAGGGAAATGAATCATTATGACTGTCACTGAGCTTTACCGACTTTACCAAAAAGAGGCACAATGTAATTGCTATGTAAACAATAATATGAACAACCATTTGTTTTTTAATTCTTAATTTTGATCGAAATTTGACACTCAAAGATTTAAATCTTACAGAGGAGAGTTAAGTTATTTCTTTGTTATACTCTAAACTGATATCAGTAATTTATTGTTATACATTCGATTTCACTTTTATAATTTTACTTTGCTTGTTCACATTTTGATCTTACTTTGATGGTTGGTACTGGTAAAGGATGTGAAATCCAAAGATATAGTGGACAAAAAAGGTTACGTTGCATGCATACATAGGTACATTTTATGGTCTTATGACTTACATATATAAAGAATTATTGCGTGTGTCTGCATGAATTTTGTGTACACGAGTCATGCCGTATTAATTATGAATACTGGAATATTGGCTAATAATAATTATTATAATCGTAATGTATCATGGTCCTAAAACATAATTGTGATTATTATTCTTTTTATTATTGTTACTGAATAGTTGTTTGTCAACTGACTCAGATTTACATTAATTGTGTAATTTATTATTCATGGGGAAAAATGTGTTGTTATTTTATTTATAATGTAATGTGTCTGCTACTACAAAGTTAAAGTCTGAATGTTGTAGGTATTACGTGTAACGTCACTATTGTTATAGACTATGTAAAAAAAGGTCATCATGTAATCCAAGCAGTGGGATTTTGTAGCAGACGATGGCAAACTTATACTACGTCGTTGGAGAGCAATACCAGTCATCTACATTTTTCACACGCACCGTATTAATACCAATCAATGCCAACACCAGACAACGAGGCGCGTGGATTTTCCCTTCTGATCAAAATCACACACGTCATTATTTTGATTTCTTTAAGGCTATAGAGCTTTGATTTGACTTAATGTAGTGAAAAAACATCATTGTTCCCTCATTAACGAAGCAGTCAACTGTAGAGGATAATATGTAAGAGGTGAAAAAAATGCTAAGTAGATTTTTAAAAACGTGAGGAGTATTGTCGGATTTTGATTTTTTCCACGCTTTCGTAAATTTAAAATTTTTTGAGCCTATAGGAAATCTAGAGGGTGGCCTATAAGTTGAATATATATAAAACTTATTTCAAAAAGGTGAGCTATGTGCTGTTCGTATTCTGGCACTGAGCGACCAAGTGTAGGAATAACAATAACTGATTTTGATATTAAGGAAATATCCATGCGTCTAGTATTACTTCTTCAAGGATGGCATGATGACAGTGTTTGTTGTGTTAGAAGTATACACTCTACTCTGCAATGTACACGATGAAATACTAAACAGTTTTACGGTGAAAAATAATGAGTTGCATTATACAATGTGTCAATGATAATGAGGATGATAATGATAAAGCAGTTAAATTTTTATCAGTGCAATTTAAATTGACGCGGTAAAAAAAAATTTGATTACCCCTTTGCATACATAAATTTGAAGAGAAACAGATGAAGAAGAAGAAGAAATGACTACCTATATAGTTCATACTTATATACTATAATATATTGTAACTTTGGCATTCTTGTACTGCAATTACAATTTACGACTATAATCTATAATACATATTATACCCCTCAAATAAAATACTATATACTAGACACACCTCTATACAAAACAAATGATTGCAAAAAAAACTATAATAAACATTACTACTACATTACAAGTATGATATGATAATAATTAAGTAACAAGTATATATACATTACATACTTATACGTTAGTACATCCTTATAGTATCCCTATATAGTAATCATACTCTACATATTATATTATTACATTGTATTATTATAAATGAAAGTGTATTACACGAACTGTTGTACATATGAAAATGCGCTGACTTTATAAATTATTATATTATATATTATACTAAATACTATATCTATATAGTTATATATATACAATTCGAGAGCGAGAGAGAAAACACCGACACTTATAATATTATTATAGCCAATTATTATTATATAATATATATGTTATATATATATGCAAATAGCTTACTTGATGAATTATACTACCACCAACCTTACCAACCCTAGATTAGATTATATTGCAAACGAAATATTATATTATTATGTAATCATACGTGTATATATATCCAAGTATCCAAGTATATAATATATACATCATTATATATTGAAACAAAACTATATTGATAACTATAACAAAAAATGTAATATTGCATTCAAAAAAATAATAATCTCCTAAATATTACACTATTATTATTATTATTATTATGTAGACTTATTAATAAATAATATTATCATTATTATATTACATTATTGTTTTACTTTTATTTAATTGACATGAATATATTATTATATGGGATATATACAATAAAACTATACATATATGTATATATTATAAATTTTACTGTCTTCATCCAAAAATGTATCTTATATAGTGATAAAAGTAATATTATTGTTGTTTGTTTGTAACTTCAGTAGGATTCTCTCAAAGCGATGTTCTCCTAGAAAATATCAATCTATGCTTTCATGATGCTAATTGATATAATTACATTAAATACATCCCTCTAAACTAAATCTAATTATCTCCGTATATATACCAATTTTACTATATATATTTACAACCATACCAAAACTAAATCATACTATGTAGTACATATTTGTGTATCGCACTCTGTCGTGCTAAACCTACTACAACTACAACTGCAACTGTACACCGCGTACAATGTACTCCCCCTCAATATATATTATAAAATAATGTGTATGTATCAAGCATGTATAATCTTATCTTTGTTTATTGTTTTGTTGTTTGTTTTTTTGGGTAGGGTTTAAGGTTAATTACATAATAAATAATTAAATAATACATAAGTACCATGTACTGGAAAACAATGACTATTAGATGGTATTATAATCTACAAAAGAAAAAATAACAAAGAAACAAACCATTTTGCATGGACACTTTTTTGAGGTTACAAATAAAAGAAATACAGGTTGAGATAAAAACAAAAACACTGAAGGAAAAAAAACGTTCAATTCAAAGAAATGAATATCTACATTTTACCATTAAAATACATTTAACAAAAAAAATATTTCTCAAGAAAAATGCATACTACATATTATGCATATATACATAAACCTGTGACCTCTACATATATAAATATATATAAATAATAATTTTATTATAGCATAATTATGGTTAACATAATTGTTACAATATATACAATTACAATACAAACACAAAAAAAAATAATATGACAACATGAAAAAAAAACAGAAAAATGAAAATATAGAACACAGAGAATGATACAGGCCAGATATAAAATGAAAACAAAAAAGATAGAAAATCATATTATATTTAACGTATATATAATTCTACAAAAAAAAATGAGCATAGAATATAATATCCTTTATGATATATACATATTATACAATTTACCTATTCTCACGAATACTACTTGTACTATTATTATTTTGATAATGATTATCATGAGATATACTATACATACAATTACATTATACAAGTAATATATTATAAAAAGATATAAAAAAATAATATACTTACAGTCATGAATTAAATGTTGAAAAATATAAATATTCTGTCTTTTTCTCATCCTTTATTTATTTCCCATCATAAAACCAAGCCATCGTGCATACTTTTTCATCATATACATATATGCATTTAAATTTGATTTTTTAATCAAATAAATAAATTGGAGTCATGTAACACAGGGATGCAATTATTACTTAATTAAAAACGGCGATTTTTAATGCATTTATCTCGATCATTACTGGTAGTGTCGTAGCTGCATTTGCATGTTAAAGCGATTGATTCATCATCTGATGTTTCGTGTATAAAAATAATTGAGAACTATTACGTATATATAGCACGTCATTTATTTATTGTTCATTATAATTTCGAGTTGGACGAGGAGAATGATGTTGTTTTGCTATTGATTTTGACTTTGACTGTGTGTAGTCTGCATGCATAGTATAGTATATATGTAGGTACATATAGTAAAGACGTACCTATATTGGGTATATCAGTATCAGTAAAAGCAAATCGCAATAAAGGCAAATTGTATTGTAGTAAGGTTATTACAACAATGAAGTGCAAAGGAGAGACTGGAGACACAGAAGTGGCAGACGCCGTCTGTAAATGATCATAGACAAAACAATGTCACAGATTGCCAAAAAATAATTCATCACATGTACCTACCAATCTACTATAAGTATATTTTCCATACGGTGCATTTTATATGATGTCGCTCAGTAATACAGTAGCAAGTGCCTACGTAGCAATAGTAATTACCTTTGTCCTCTTTTGGCACACTTATTGCATTGCCAAGTATGTGTCAAATTATACTGGATCTTTATATACTCCTATCACAGGATTGCAAATGCACCATGATATACAGTAGGTCCCAGTAGAATGGAATCTCTTGAGTTTTTTGTTGTTAAACAATATCCCTTATAAACAGATTTCCCATTACGCGATTTGTAGTTGCACAATATTTGAGTTCAGTACGTACCAATAGAGTAGAATCACCTAAATAGGCATTCGAGATTAACTTCCACCTAAGCATAAATACTCTGGCAGCACTATTATTTTTCTATACTTGAAATAATCGCTTTTGTCAATGGGTTACTGTAGTACCATTGGCTGTGGACAGAGCTGATACTTACCACTTCACTTGTTTTAACATGGAGTTAAATGGGAAAACCACGACGTGTTTAGTAAATCGTCATTTTAATACGCATATCTTCACGGATTTTGAAACGCTCGGATATACGCATGTGCATAAGATTTACTAAAGGAACTCAGGTTTTCCCATTGAACTCCATGTTAAATACAAGTGACCTGGGGAGCACGGGTTCTGCCAATCGTGAATGGCTCTACACTGACCCTGTGATAAAATTTGAAGTTTCTATAGTCATAACTAATGCATAAAACTACATGCGTACAAATAGCTGCTTTGGGGGAAGTTACTTTCAAATCTTTGGTGATTCTTTTCTAATGGGACATACTGTAATTATAAGTATCTACAAGAAAAAATCAGATTTACATATCATCTGCATACCAGTACGAAAGACGAGATGCCACAAGCAAGGAATCCTGTCGCGACCGCCTTTCGTCAACGTCTTCGGATTCGTTGTTAATAATTTCACTGGTGTTTATGAATTTACCATTTTATGAATTTTGCAGTATTTTGCACTCGGGAGGGAATGTGAAAATCTACTTTAACTAAATTGCGTTACTACTACATACTTGCACTAATTTATTTTATTTTAAAAATAAAAATGTACCCTATAAGTGTGTGTATTGTGTCGACTGTCTACTGTGTGTGTGGAAATTGTACAAGACGGAAACAATTATAGCAGCACGCGGTTCTGTAATACTACGCCGGTCTGAGAGGTTCAAATTTGAATAGTACGCGGGGCGTACTATAACAGGATAAACGGTAAGTCACTATACACTGATGTTGATTTAGTTTGTATGGGTGTAATAATCTGTTTCTGAATAGTTTACTTAAAAAATTTGAAGATACCATCGACCCCACATTGCATCGCCTCGCCTCGCCGCTTCTGGTGAAAACAAAGAACAGCAATTATTACAGTTTACACTTCTATTGAGCAGTGGCTACTTGGATCATAAACAAATTATCTGCGTGTAGGGGTCCTGTGGTACGAGAAGTACCTACCTACCTATCTACATATTAGACAGAAGACGGTAGACTATGGTGAACATGAGGAAAGTGTAAACTAATTTGTCCGTTGCTAATTAATAATTGTCGAAGAATACAGAATTTAAAACAATTATTATCTCAAGTATGTGAATCAGTATCTTCAAGGTATACACATGCATGCGTCCCTGTCCCTATATTCTATCTGCCTGAGCTGATTTTGATAATAATTATAATATATACCCATGTAGCCCATGTTAAACTTAAAGACTGCATAAAAAAAGCAGAGTGGTTTCGCATTTTGGTTGTGGGACACTGTAATCATATCACCATCAGCCCAACGTAACTGCAACGCCAAGAGTAACAATTCTAAAAGAGAAAGTTTAATAATGACTCCATTTAATGACTGCGATGCGACACAATTCTAAATTCTAATTCACTTATTATTACAACAATCGTCGTCCTTATTGACTGACTCCAAAGCCAAACCCAGAGCTACAGAGCCACATTTACATACAAGAGGCAGGGGACAGTAGGCAGGTACTACAAAAATTGCTGATTGCAGACAGCAGACACATGTTTACTATTATTGATACATTTATTTACATAGGCACATACATACATAGGTGGGTTAGGTAGTAGTAGTAGTAGTAGTATAGTTTGTTTATACGCACAGGTAAAATGCAAAAAAAACTTTTTAGTATCATTACCATTCGTGGGATGATGATGATGGTGATGGTGACGGTGGGACTGAAATCTGAAGCAGAGAATCTGAGTAGTTCAGAACTCACATATTTCGAAGGCTTGGAGACTTGTAGGCATGGAGACTAGAGCTCGAGACAGAAAGTTTTAGTGGCTGATCAAACATAAATTATGGTAATGAGGGGCAAAGAAAATTGAGTGTGCAAAACTAAACTAAAATATATATGCACACATATATCAACTCACATTGCATTGGAGGGAACAGTAGTCGCATAGTGGCACAGTGGAGGACCTGAGAGTAATTTTCACTTGGATTTTGCATACAATTCACACAGGTAGAGAGATATGTATATACACATATTGTATGAGTAGGTATAGTTTTGAATTTTCCATGGAAGTAGGTGGTGAGCATGATTTGGTTTTTATTCCTAATCAGAGATTATAGAGCATTCATTGTGTAGTGTGTAGTGCAGTCCATGGTTTATTTAGCAAATTTATGCATGCAGTTGCAACCGCAGCAGTCCATAAAATAGTCTACAGATATGCAATTTAAGACGACAGCGACGGGTATATATATTTGTAAAAATAAAATATATAATTATCTTACAGTATTTTTCTTGAACGTACGTTCTACTGTTCTACCGTTCTTTGCCACAGTTGCTGAGTGTTCGATATCAAAATAGCCTTACTGTGCAACTGCAACTCCAATCTCCCTCCAATCATATTTCATATTATATTAAATACATAAAATCCCTTAGAACTTACCTACCTTAAATACAACATTTTTGTAAGTAGGTACCTAGTAGGTATTTTCACTTGGGTATTACCGTGTGTATGTGTGTGTCTCTGTGTGTACTTACTTGCTGCTGTGTTCAATCACTTCAATCCTTCAATGTTCTATATGCATACTTATGTATTCATTCATTCTCATTTCCCATTCCCATAGGATGACGATCTGCTCCAGTTTTTTTCTTTTTTGGATTCTTGTCTTTTTCTCTATTTAATTTGTTTCTGCATTGATTCGCGGACGATTTGAATTTAGTTGGAATTGGAATTGGTCTTGGTCTGGCTTGGCTTGTGTTCGTCGTTATAGCCGTCTAGTGACATTGACATGATTTCCTTTACAGTAGATTAGACTCTGCTGCCTTCTCAAAGCCTTTCTTTTTCTCTCTTTCACAATGTAATATTATAGAGACCAAGGAGGGTCGACTATTTGAATTTAGATTTGGATGTTGGACGATGGCGATATACGATGCGATGCGATGTTGACGTTAGATTTGGATTTGGATTGGGATTGGGATTGGGATTGGGAACATGAGCATGATCATGATATCTTATCTATCTATACTCTATATTCTACATAGCCGCACTCCCCCATAGCTGTACATGTGTATTTTGTAGATGTGTAAAAATCTCCTGATAATCTGTATGTAGCTTCGATGATGTATGTACGGTGAAGGTGCTGTACGAACAGGAGGTAATATAGTCTAATGTAAGTGCCTATATAGCGACTATATAGTTGTAATATAAAGTTGGGTTGGACTTGTGGAGTTGACCAGTGCGAGACATGTCGACTCTGTAATATATCTTGTAAATCTCTTGATTTATTACAGTTCATTCCCTACATTTCAAAAACAACAAGTTCTTTGTCCGTTGCGTTGTAGAAAAAATAACATATATAAAGCTTGAAAAATAAAAAAAAGAAAATAGAAAGATGAAAAGTTTTTAAATGAGAATCAGGCTCTTTAGAGAGGAGCAACGAGCGAGGCTCAAGGAAAGCTAAAATTAATGAACGTAATTAAATTCAAAGTAGGTACCTAGGGGCAATATATAGTAATTTCTGAGTCATTCATTTTCAGGCGATTTTCGATCTGGTTCCCTGCCACTTGGCCGCTATACAGAAATGTATTTGTTGCTATTTAAATTTCTATTTGCATTACTGCATTTGTCTAATAAAATTATGAAAAGTAATTACAAATATATAATACAAAATAAATGACACAAGATATTTGTATGCATGTATAGTGTATAGTTTGCGTTACTAAAGAATGCATATAGAGAAATAAGTACGTGCGTAAGAAGCGCATGATGATGATGATGATGATGATGAAGCATGTATGATGTGATAATTATTCAAATCACATACTTCTAGTGAGACTCACTACTAGAGTCAGTCGAAAAATTATAACCTAAACCCAATAAGTTACTCAAGGTTATGCACTTTTCATAATACGTAATAATAATTATTATTGTTTCTAGCAGATACTGTGAAGTACTGCGTAGATTCTGACTGACGGTACTGGTTACTCATTGCCGTCGACAAGAGGGGTTGCGTAAGCTACACAAATAAAACATTACACACACGTTGTCCGACATGTTTTGACATAGGACGGCTGGGAACAACTGGGAACAACTAGGACTGGGACTGGTACTCGTGTGTAGTAAAGTAGTAGCAGTGTACCGCCTGTTTCTGTTATGGCATGTTTCTAGAATTCTAGACTGCGACTGCACTACAGATGATAGAGTGAGTGAAGCGACGAGGGCGACGACGAGCAAGAGATTCAATAAGCAATAAGCACTATTTTTTTGCTGTAGGTTTTTTAATATTTTCTATCATTTGTAAAATACCATGTCATATCCAATGATGGCTCGTCTTCGCCTTGTTCTAATATTATTCTCAACATGAGCATTGTAACCATTTATTAGATTACATTACAGATTAAAAAGCAATAATAAATTATTTATATACAGCATGTCCCAGTAGAATAGAACCATCAAGGTTTTCACAGTATCTTCTCCCCCCCTACACTCCCCAAGCTTGAATAATGGTGAGATGATTATTTTTACATGAGAACTGACTATAGCTACTATGTTCACACTTTGCTTGACCTCAATGGGTCACGCGATTCTCGCTACAATTAATTAAGACGCAAAAAAGGTGTCCCAAAAGAATAGAAACATTTCACGACTTTTCTTGTAATTTTTGTCTTAGCCGACAAAAAACAATCCACGTTCACAGTCTGATATAATTATAATTATTAGTTAGTGAGACACGTCAGCTTTCATCACAAGGTCAGTGAAGTACCTTTTAGCAGTTGACGGAAACCGCTCACATCTTGGAATTTGTGTTTAAAATGGAGTTATTCTCTAAAACTTAGGTGATTCTATTCAATTGGGACAGAGGTACATTTGTGTATAAAAGTATTTCTTGGCCACATAACAAACACATATGTGCATGTTGGCAACTATGGCATACAAGTTTTAGCTTATATACATAGCTCATTTTGTAGTTTTGTAGTCTACTGATTGTGTGGTCGTCGTCGTCGCAGACTCAATTTTACTTACCCCATGCCACTTGTACACTTTTTTTCTACCTCGGAAATCATCTTAACATGCCTAAGTACAGTAAATTATAAAGCCATGAATTTACCAATAATTTCACAAATGAAACAGAGCTACACAAATGTATAACAATGAATAATAATAAATTATTTTTCAGAAAAAAATACAAGTAATTATCATCCAACAACATTTTGTGATCCTTTTGAACCTTTTGAAATTACAAATAATATCGATTAAGAATAATGCGCTTTTCTATGGAAAAGATTATAAGCTACAGCTTAACATAATATATAGAGTTTGCTAATTAAATGAGAAAGGTGTACGCAACGTCACAAGTAGAAATCTGTACTCAGCATTATTAACCACATAATACAATGCATTCTGATTTTTATTTTGTTTGAGTATATTTTCATATATGGCTGTCAAGATGAAAATTAATATAATTAATTGAAGGAAAGGAGATTTCCTACTTTTATTTAGGAACTACACGAAATGAAAGTGCTGACTGAGATGGGTGACAGAGTTACAGAGTGCAAATCATTTTCCAGAGTTCAAATGGAAATATGGAAAGTTCCCTATCACTCCTCATCTATCTCTGTCTGTCTGTGCACAAAATTGAAACTGATGATTCATTTTGATTCTTATAGGATGTTCCCATTCTCATCCACACAATGCACATAATGCAATAATTTGCATTTGAATTGTGCATACGCTATATATATTATTTTCTATATGCGAAATATTGATTACTGATCCACTGATCCAGCAATACATAATATATGCATACTTATGATATTTAATTCAAAATATCTGTACCTACGCTATATACGCAGAGGTAAAGTAGAAAACTACTCTGCAGATAATCTAATTGTGAGTAGTAAAAGTAGAAGTTTTCTGGTAGACTTACTCTGACTGAGTTAATGTTTTTAGGTAGGCACGTATAGGTACTACATTTATTGTCTAGGTCATGTGAAATGTGAATTATATTGTAATTCAATTCCTCTATTCCAATTCATTTCCTCCTCCGCATCTCACAATGTACAATTTTTACAGTGCAATTGTCTAGCACAGACAGAGCGTTCACAGGGTATGTGCTGCATAGACTGCAGACAACAGCAGATATTATTATTGTACATTGTATGTAGATTACAGACCGGAAATCATGGTTTGGATTTTTTGTTTGTACTTAATGCTATATGTATAAAAATATGTACCACACGAATTTGGACGCTGTTTGTAATATTTGTCTCTATATTGACTCCTGTTGTCGTTGTCGTTTGTCCACTTCTGCTTTCCTGTTCAAATTTTCAAATCGCAGAATATTAATGATTAGCATGCTCATAAAAAAGGAAGCTAAGCACGATTACGATTACGATTAATCGTAAAAGTAGTGAACTCTCTCACACATATTTTATAGTATGTGTGTACTGAGGTTTCATTTTTGTATATAATAGCAGGAATATAAAATAATTATTATTTAACATTACATATTATTAATTTATTAATTTTCCTCTATATCCCGTGTAAACTATGATACTGATACAGTGCAAAATATTATTGGATTTTATCGATTGTTTCCCATATCTTTTTCAAGTGTGTGCAACTAGGAAGTTTTATGTAAATCATGTAACTGTACAATATGCAATGTATCAAGTGCCATCATTATTATTAACAGGATTGTTATTGTATATTTCTTGCTTAGTATTCCTTCACTAACTGTGAACTCTGTTTGGCCTACGATGCTTAAATTTGTAATAAATAATGTCTAACTAGTTATAGTGTGACTGTAAATAAGTCAGCGCTAAGCTGGAGGGGATGGTAGTAGGTATATTAGTGAGTATCAGTATTTAAACTATATAGGGTGTATAGCGTAGGGTTCAATATTTCTGCAATCGATAATAACGATAATTATATGAAGTTATTATTAGGATTATTAGTGTAAATATGATAGGATATCTATTTTGGTTTATTTGCCTTCCTTCCTTCCTATCCAGCGGAAGCCGGAAGGAAACTAACCGCTGAGATTAAGTTACACAAAGTAAAAAATAAATATTTACATTGATTTGATTTTCTGTAGTAATTCCACTCAAAAATCAATGGGCTTAAGAGTACACATGCAATTTACAAGAGCAATTAAATTCCGTACAATACAATACATTGGGGATTTGTATTTGTGGACGTATTATCAGTAGTAAAACACCAAAAAAATCACATATTTTTCCATATTTCTTACATTTACATTTATTTTATCAGCGTTTTTGTTTTTTTTTTTCATAATATCTCCCCTTTCCTTTCCAGCTTTCATGGCTTATAATATACATACATATAGCATTATAAAGTGAAGATGCGGAAGTACCTTCGTACTTGGAAAATAATGGTGAGGTACAGGTACATATTATGTCAAAACCAACATCA
Organism: Dicyrtomina minuta; assembly: GCA_949802685.1. Taxonomy (NCBI): domain Eukaryota; kingdom Metazoa; phylum Arthropoda; class Collembola; order Symphypleona; family Dicyrtomidae; genus Dicyrtomina; species Dicyrtomina minuta. The sequence continues at coordinate 28,402,733 of OX461811.1, forward strand.
ATATATTTATATCTCATATGTGTGTGTGTGAAATGTAAACAGAGTAAGTCATAAGGAAAAGGAACGGTCGTACGGTGGACAGACAGTGTACGAAATCACAAAAACGAATGTACGAATTTGCAAATGGAAAATGAATACTCTTTAAGCAAGCTTAACTTGTTATCGTTACCCTTCTCTTTTTCCGTACGAGCATACGGTGTAATCCACATACAAACTGTTTTAACTGTACTCATTTGGGTGTAAATGCCGTTCACGTTCTGGTTAGCTACTCTTACGATTACTGTGAATTGCTAGTGCAAAGTTTGTAAAAAATAATTAGATTTCTGTAGGAATACGAGTGAGGATTGCTGCTGGGCGATGTGTATAGTGACAACTGGCAACCACGACGGCGACGACGACGATGACGATAGCAGCAGCAGCAGCAGTGATAGCGGTATATGCTGGCACTGGGATGCGATCTGTGATGATGATGATGATGATGATGAGATTGGAGTTGGGACGAAGCAAATAGATTTATTGATCGAGCCCTCATCTCCTGGCCTGGCCGCCTCATCTGATCTTTCATTAAATATAAAACTATCAGTTGAAGGTTTCGGTAGATAGATTCTATTCTTGTCACAGTTAATCAATCCAATTTGTCGTCCAAGTAACCCAACCTACACACACACGACCGCACATATCTATTTACTATTTACATAATGCACGTGCAGGAGTAGGATTGCACACATAATTATCCGTATCTGCCATGTAATCGAGATAGTATTTTTGGACTTGGTTTGGAATTGCTATTAGATTGGTATTAGATCAAAAGCGGGTCTTACAAAGGTAATGTATATGTCAGTACTTGAGTACCAGCACATATATTCGTATTTAATTAAGTCCTATTCATGAGAAGTCAAATTGTAGGCGGTAGAGCAATGCTCATATTATGTGGGTAATAAAGTCAGAATTTTTAAAAGGATAAAGTCAATTAAGAAATAGCTGAATGTACATATTATAGTAGTAATAAAAATAATAATAATCCCATATATAGGCCGATTGCTGATATTGAAATCGAGCTTACCTACATATCTAACCTAGGAATAATAAAACTACCTAGCTACCAATTTATTTCGCTTAACTATTACCTACATGCATCTATAACGTGCATCTTGCTCGAGTATTTTCATGTATCACGTATGCACCCCCCCCCTCCCCACCTTGCTTCATATACGTTGCTCAAAAGGAATTGGGAAAAAGGTAAAGAGAATAATTGACATTTTAAATGGAAATATAGAAATATTGTCATTATCGAAGTTGACATCCATACCGTCCCCGTTGCGGATGCAAGCTGCAATGATTGGCTTTATATATGCAATTAGAACTACTGCACGTAGGTAGCTTGGTACTTAGGATAGGACTTGGGTACTTTCAATTAGCAGCAATGTTTAAAATTGGAAATTCTTCTATTCTTCATTACATACGGTTCGGACTCCCATCCATTGCATTGTCCATTTGATGTCCTCACACTGTAATAAACTGTACTGTGTGTTGTAGAATATTATGTTATAAAAATTATTACCATGTAGAATATTATGCACCTACCTGTAAGTTTCGACGCATAACAAAAATAGAACTTGCAAACTAAATTACAAGTGTACATTGTCTAATTTGATGATTTGAAATTGAAAATTGCGACAGTCATACTCTATGCATGAAGGAGTGATGCTGTCTCTCTACCTTTTTTTCTACACTCTGTAGTTCTGTACTTTAATTAACTGTCTGCAGTCTGCAAATTGAGCACCTATATACAGCTACCCACATATACCTTCTACAGATATTACCATACCCATGCACCTCTATACTATGCTTACACATATAGAATTCTCATCATGAGTCCCTGCTTCAGACTTTAGTCAAACAGCAGGCAGACAAAAAACAATTAGAATTAAAAGGTAAATTCAAAGGAAAATAGTCTGTGTCTGAGTCAGGGAATGGATTGTGCAAAAGAAAAAAAGCTCATGTAATATGTATGTCTGAACTTTACCCAGCTATAATTGACTGTACTAATATACGCTATATGTATAGGTAAGTGTTTTAAGTCGTAAAGTTTTCATAATAGGCATATATCTGTGTAGTAGTGTGTAGGTATCAGCGCTTACATATGAGTGTCTCGAAAATAGGTATTCAACATTCAATGCTATACTTACTTGCTACTCCATAACCATCAAATTACCGAACTAAATCCTCTCGTCTCCTTTCAAATTAGAAGCCAGAGGCAGATACAATTCTTTCAAGTAAAATTCGACAGTAAGCCATTCATATGTTATGCTATGCTCAAGCAAATGCAAACTCCAAATACCAAAATTCAAGTCTATATAGTCTGCATGTAGAACCTATATTGAGAATCAAATGTGAAGAAGTAAAGATTTACTCATGTGTGAATGTGAAGAAATCAATTTTCCTCATTTTCGTATCGTTAGACTAGACACTATGCACAATAGACACTACTACATAGACCGAGACCGCTCTTTCTTTTCAAAGCTCTCTTCAAAGTATCCAATTATGTAAGGAAGATTCTTCATGTACTTATGCACCTGTGTTACTTTATTACTTATTACGATTAGAAATGTAGCTATCTAGCTATATATACACATACAAAATTGGCATCTAATTTCCTTCCTATCCAAAACTCTTATCCTAATCCAAGAAATAATTATGTCAGAAATTCATTTTCCATGTTAATTTGACTATGAATGTTTGTCATGATTGAAATAGCAAAGTTTGGCTTTATTTTTTAAGCAGAAGGCAGTATGCAAAGAATGCATGAGTGCACCAAGTACAAGTGGAGCATACAGATTTTAGTTTTGCGTCAAAGATGAAAGTGGGAAGTCAAATAGGATTTTCTAAAAATTAGAATAATTTCTTATGAACAAAGAAGGAAAGTGTAGACTGTCTGTCGCGTCTGACTCCGACCATTCAAGTGAAGACAGACGTCTAGACCTCTAGACGGTCTTAGTTAGGTAGATGATTGCTCAGGTATAAAAAAGTTATTAAAAAAATATTACAATTTTTACAGATATCTCCGTTTTAGTTCGAGCCATCTATTATTATTGAATGATTTATCGTTTTTACAACGTAATAGAAGTATAGTATGTACAAGTTAGGGGAAATTCGTATGAAAATGACTGATTAGAGTTTGAGACGCGGCGGTGAAGGCTGTGAGCTGAGGGATGAAGATAAAACTTTTGGAAAAGAAAATAAGGCGTTGGTTTTGCTACGCTGTGGCTCAAATTATTATTATAATGCTTTTTTTATATTCTTTAGCTTGATTGAAGTCTTGCTATATATAATATTGGAGTTGACATTTGCAGGTACATTAGTAAAAGTAAAAGTAGCCGTCTTAATGATAAAACTCAGGAGTGTATGTTCTTAAAAGTAGAGTAGGTAAGCTAATGTAGGAATGCACAAAGATGTAGTGTTCCGTTTGGTTTGCATTTGGACTATATTACAGTATTACAAATTCTAGGCAAGAAAAGCAGTCTCCTTAAAGTCAGGCTAATAATGGTGTAAAAGGTTAAAGATAATCTATAGCTAAGCTTTACCGTAATCTTTAACTAAATAACAATTTACAATTTCAATTACCGCTATGCTCAGTATTTATGTAGTATTAGAAATTTGATCGAAAATAAATTGGAATATTATTTATCTATATGTATAAATAAATTGAGTATAGCCAGAACCACTTTTGATGTGCTTTTACCCTTTCGTATCATCGTCCACTTCACAATTTTGAAGACCAACACCGTTACCGTTACCAAGATACCAATTACAATTACAGTGACCAGTGCGGATACAGATAGCAGTACTGAAGCTACCAGCTACAGTAAAGTAAGTCAAGCTTGAAAATTCAAGGAAAGCCAAATCAAGTCGCCAAGTCCTTAGGCTAAATCTTCTCAAAATAAACAACACAATCAACAATACAGTTTCTAGTTTAATTGATAGAATTAGGAAATTAAATTTAATGAATGCGAGATATAATTTATGTACTTCAGTTGGTGTTGTTCAATTTAAAACAGGAGATTTGAAAAAAATTTGAAATAATACATGTTTTTGTCAACCTAGAGTGGTGTTGTCTGTAGGTAGATGGTAGTAGTAGATAGATACCAGTCTGAGCAGCTTTTGCTTGAACGTAAACGTTTTTAAGATTTTTTAAAATCAACAGATTTGGAGAATTACAAAACGTATCCGGTGCCTTTGCCGTATTAAATAATATGTATATAATATCTGATTTGTTAAGCACAACTTTACTTAAACGTTTTGAGGAAGGAGATTACATACAATTAAAGTTCATTCATTTGAACGGGAAATGCGCAAACTATTAGGCAGCTTATGGGCACTTTTTTGTTTTGACAGATGAAATAAAAATACAACAACAATAGATGTACAGTATGTCCCAAAAGGCTAAACTCACCACTCGTTACTGGGGTTCCATCCCCCAAGAAGGAATTCTCCACTGAGATGCTTATTTTTATATGGAAACTCACAATTAACTATGATTCGGCTTTGATTGACCTCCAAGGGTCACGTGGTTCTCATGTAAATAATTACACACTGAAAATCGAGTGTCCCAAAATGTTAAACTCACTTCACGGGTTTTAATTATTTACACGAGAACCCCGTGACCCCTGGAGGTCAATCCCAGTCGAATCTTAGTAAATTGTGGGTTTTGACATCTAAAAATAAACATTTTTGAAGAGAATTCCATCTTGAGAGGATGGAACCCCCATAAAGCGTGATGAGTTTACAATTTGGGACACACTGTAAGAGCGCATAGTTACAATATCATTACTGATACTTATACTTAATCTCCGACTTGACATCATTTCACAATAACCGCATGAGTGAAACAGTAATAATAACTACTGCACACGCTCCTGTACAAAGGATGTAATCAAGTAATTATGTAATTTATATAATTATGGCATTAGATTCACGTCCCGATTTATCTTATATCAGTGGAGGCATATCATGCCAGAGCTTACTTACAAGAGTGTGTCTTAATCAATTTCTATTTAGTGACTACGACGCGACTCAGAGTACAAAATAGTTATTCCAATTTAGCAGTATGAGAGAGAAGCATTAAGGGAATAAGGTAGTCAAGTAAATTGATATCAGCTCCTGTGCCTGTACAGATAAAAAAACCAAGAAGAATGCCGTAGCATGAAGCGTACATATATCTCATCTCCTCTGAATTGGGATGTAATTAGGTATGTACCTCACACGTTGTTCCAACTTGGTCGGGATCTCATATGGTTTGGTCGTGGAGACGATTACTACAGCTGTGTTAATCACATCGCTACATACACGTGCAACATTACTTCATGTTTCGTAATCCCGCAGTTCTAACCACGTATGTATGTAAACAATATGTACCTACCTTCGTAGTGTGTCTTGTAAATCGAGAAGTCGAAGTCTTTGCTGAATGGTTTGTTGTATAAAAATAATAATAGTACACGGAAACTTTCCTTAATCACATCCTAGAGTAAATTAGATTGTTAGTTAATACTCGAATTGGAAGCGATGCTTGAATTCCAATATTGTACGTATACATATTTACCTAATTATATAAATAACATACACGCATCTCTATATCTTGAATGCGGAGAGATGAATTAAGTCATGATGATACAAGGTATCCATGTATTTATCATTTATTAGTTCGTAGTTCCATTTATTAGTCGTGTTTGTGTAAGATTACGTAATTCAGTAGTTTTTGACTTGAACCTCAAATTAGTATGTGTGTGAGTACAATTGAGCATAGTTAAGTGTGATGAGAATGTGATACATACATCTCTCTCCTTGACTGATTGTGCTAAATCAACCGCAGATGTACTCGGCTCCGCCAAGGCTATCGCATAGGAGGAATTACAATTAGGATTTGTCATCAATTACTGATAATCATTAATCCTAGTCGTAATTCAGGGCACGTTATTTGGCATGGCATGATGGATACTAATGAAATATAACTTTGCATATATATATTATTAGGCCACCCAAAATAATCGTAGACGATTATTGACGACTGTATGATTTACCTTTAGAATTATCACAATCATTAATTAATTGGAGTTTTGTATTCGTAGTTCGTAACTTTGGATCATGGTGTAGTTTTAGGATCAAATCTTTTTCATTATACAGCTATCGAGTTATCCATTCCACTTACGATTAGAGTAATAATATTACTTGGCAGTTTCTTCTGTAATGTAAGTAACAAGGATATAGCATGGATGTGCATTTATTATATGCATATTATATTATATTTATTATATTTTTTGTGCAGTTAGAATTACGTGTGATTACAAATAAATTACAAATACACATCCTGGTTCTGGGCCGTTGTAGGTTGATAGTTGCTATCAAGAACTCATATGCTTGTGCGTTGATTCGTTGATGTAATAAAATTACTAAGAATTTATTATAAACATTTATACTGAGCTTGTAAATTAATTTCTTTCTTTGAAAATTACAGTACTTTCCAATAGAAATAGAATCACCGCGCTTTTCAGGATAACTTCCCCCTGCATGAATAATCGGGTGAAATAATCAGCCTTGCATGGCAGTACTGACTATGTAGTTACTATATGCTTACACTTTGATTAACCTTATGAAATAGGGCCACCCGTGTTTTAGGTCTAACTACCCCCGATCAAGGTAATTGGGGCGAAGTAATTATTTTCAGACCCTTTATTGACATCTGCCTTGTAGGAATATATAACCTTTGGTTGACCCCCACGGGTCACTTGGCCCGGATGCAGTTAGTTAAAAACCAAAATAACGGGTTTCCTAATCAAATTTGGTATGCTGAATCGAGGAAACCGTGAAGTGGCCTTATTTGATTGAGACACCCGTTTTTCGGTTGTTTAATTAACTGCATCCGAGCCAATTGACCCGTAGGTATGAGCCAAAGTTTAAATACTCCTACTGTAGCCAGTTTTTACCTAAAAATAATTAGTTAGTTACCATTATGGCTTCGCCCCAATTACCTCAGGTAGGTATTTATTCTTAACTCCTTTAATAAATTTAATTCCAAAATAACCATTAGAAATTTCATGACTGCATAATATAGGTGATGAACCCAGCTGTTTTTGTCTTTTGGTTCAATTAAAGATAATGTCTCCCTTTTCCTGTAAAGTAAATATTTTTATTTTGTTGTAAACAGGAAGGAACGGCTTGTTTAAAAAAAATAAGAAAAAAAGCTGTGATTCTTTTCAACACTACAAATGGCCAAGCGTGACCCTTAACTTCTTAATAAATCGCTTAATTGGTGTACTTTATACAGTTACAATACAATAGTTTACAAAATGTAGGAAAAGGATATGTACCTACACATTTTGACATTTGTAAATTATTCCACTTAATTTAACAATAACAAATAACATATATGTAGGTAAAATGGTAACAGGATAATGCTAATAAAAGTTAAACATGTTGCCGGACGTTGAGGAGAGTGAACATGCTGAATGTTAATTTGAGTAAAATTACAAATTGTAAAGTGGTTGCTGGAAATGAAAATAATATTATGATTTTAAAAAAATACAGGAAGGCATGACTATAGGACGAGACAGACCAGACCAGGACAAGCTCGTCCAGGAACTACAACACAACAGGAACCATCGCATATCGCATCGTCATAATTATTATAGATAATTTTTTAGGTTGCACAAATATATTATGCACAGCATATAATATAGGATATATGGAATGTAACAAAAGAAACAATAGTCGTCATCGCAGTCAGTCAGAAATGTCTAGCCCTCCCTTCGATCGTCTCATTTTTTTTATGGAATGCGTCATGAGCTTCTAAAAACACTTCTGGTATTACTCTTGATTTAGTAAGTCTCTCAAATACCAAAATACTATATTGATATTATGTAGCGAGCAAATACTATTATCTGTAGTTAATAGTAATAATTATGTGCATGTGTAGATTTTACTTACGCATGCTAACACGCTTATTAACTCCACACAGCTCCATAGACTACAGCTTACAACTGCAATAGCGATCGCGATCAGACTTCAAATGCGATGCAATCGACCTTGGTAAACTTATCAACATGACAATAAAGCTTTTTGGAATGGAATACTTGAAAATTTCAAGTTCATGAACAATTATTTGTTGTGACCATGAGAGCCTTCGTTTTGGAAGAGGAAATAAGAAAATCTCTATATTGTTGCCATAAATATAAATAATAGCACATTTTGTATGATACAATATGCATCATATCAAAGCCATCATCATCGTCATCATCAACACCAACGCTAAACACCTCCACAACACCAACAAGCGGAGTTACATTTTGGAATGGGAAATGGTTATTCAGATATGTATATAACTCCACGACGAAAACGAGGAATACCATCACAACACAAGGAAGTAGTAGTGTTTTTAAGTACATGCACTATGGTGGACGTCCAAGCCCGAAGCCATAATTGCATAGTGCATCCTTTAGACTTTAGAGATATGATACGAGATTCGTCGTAGTAAATCGTAGACATATACTATATCCGTGTAATTTTTTACATCTACGTATATAACTTTGTTCTTTTCTACCTGCCTTTTTAATGGGAAGTAAACGCAAGCTTAAATGTGCACTCTTCTCAGGCTATATAGTTGTAGTCGTAAATCGTAATAAGCTAGTGTGTAAGTACATTTTATCTTGCCATTTAATCAGTGATCAGGAAGCACTGCAAAAACTCATTCACATAGTAATAAAATAATATTAAAAAAATAAGGAATGAATTTTTTTTTATTATGCTAAAAAGTGTGGACTAGAAAAGGGCTTTTAGTTAGATATTTTTATTCTGCTGGTGTCAGTAGAAATAATATTATGTCTCACTTTTATTTAGTCAGTCACTGTTTGTTGAGCCTCAGCTCGAGTTTGTGAAACTGCCTCTAAAATGTTAATGTTGGACTGTGCATGATGAGATTAATACTATGTATACGCGTATTGGGACAACGGGATGACAGAAAGCTCTGGTAAAAGGTACATATTGTGCTGTTCTGATTGTTATGTTTTGATCGCCTCATAAAAATTTCCTACAAATGGTAAAGGTAGCGACATTTTCTCAAAAGGAAACAATAAAAGATTTAGATTCTGATAGAATTGTTGTAATTGGAGTTGACAGAGAGCTTTCAGAACTATGTAGGCTACATCTATGGCTTCAGCCCTGTTTTTAGTAGTCAAGCAAAATGAGTCTCGTGAACCACTGAACCATTCTTTTGATTGTTGTAAATTGTAATCAAAATCAAAAAAGAGAATGTTTCATTGGTTGACAAGCTCTCGTCTGTGTCTGTGAGTGAGGGAATGAGTGAGCCGTAAAAGTAGATCTAAATGTCAAAAGTCAAATATGTAACTAAACTGTAACAAAATCGTGCCTCTCAACTCAACTCAACTCAAACCCACTCCTATAACTTTTGTAATGTACCAAACAACCAGACCAGTCACCACCAGTCAGCTCATCGAGTACGAATCGAATGGTGCCTTCAGCTGTCAAAAGAAAAATGTACCATCAAAACCATCCTATATATGACCCTATGGTAAATGGTTGGTAATAGTATTCTCATAAATTATAGCGAGCTATACCGTTTACATATCCATCTGCCAGCACGATAATCACAATGGCACACGATTATCAAAAATATTTGACTGGTAATATGAGTGGTTTATCAGTTTGATGATGCATAATAAACTCTAATAAATACCTTTTTATATTATAGTGCCCACGTAGTGTATGCAGCTAATAATATTCACAAGTTTTATTAGCTGGCGTGTGTGGGGAGAGAAAAGACGTTTGGAGCAAATCACTGTAATTATTAATATGCCATACGGACTCATTACTGAGAACCAGAACCAGGAATGAGATGATGAAGATGAGTATGAACTACTCTATATTATACCTATATACATAATTTAAAAACAAACTACTAACTTCTATCACTATCACAAATCAAATACGCTTGTCAAACAGGATTTTTCTTGAATACTCAACTACGCTCACTCACAGTTCGAAGCTATGAAACGAGATTTACTCGCCATCGGACAATTGTTAACCCGGTCTGTTTCCTTATATTCGTGTCCATTATATCTTCTCTTTTGTAGTAGAGTCTAATGTATTCCTTATGACATCTATTTTACAAAGAACAACACGGAATACGTAAAAGAATAGAAATAGAACGCTCACACGTTGTTTGCAGTCATTGTCATGGCAGGTAAATTTCATTTACAAGGAACTAACTCGCTGTAAACAAAGTATTGTCTGTAGTAATCAATGTAGCATCGTCAGAATGAATGTAGTACTTAGGCATGGTACATAATTATAATTATTTGCTCATTTGGCCATTCTCCGCACACACTCTGCTATGCGGTCAAAGTTACCCAGGAGTCAACTCAGGAGGTTTCCAACTCAGTGATTGCTTTTCAAGAAAATGAAACACCTGACACAATAACAAGAGTAAAAGGTTAGTAGAGTGCCTTTACCCGAGATTAATAATAGTATAGTATGTTGTACAGCAGTTGCAAATTAATCCATTCAATTATCAGAATCAAAGATTGATTGAAATGAGTGTGAACAGAAGGACAGCCTGGACGGTATTCTTTAAATATTGCGGTGGTCTTCTTTTCTTGACCCCTTGCTTTGACTCACTAATGTGTATATATAGATGTGGATGGAAATAATATTATTCTATTGACATCTGTTTCAATTTTTGTTTATGTGCCTTTAATATTTAAATTACTAATGTAACTCAAATAACTGCATGTTGGTAGGTACGTAAACGTACATCTAGAATGCGTGCACTAATTAAATTTAAGCAAAGTTAAATCATACAATGTAAATATTGTTGTTATGTTCCAGAAATAAATATAATAATAGGTATGTATACCTACATCACCCAATGCAATGGACTCATTTTACTTACATAGTAATGTAATCACCCGTGAACAGTTATACAGATACATCAATGCATGCATGTACTTGCTTGCCAAGCGTAACATTAATAATTATGTAGCCGGTGCGGTACACAATGCCGTACATTTACACTACTGCACCCCATTTAAAAAGAATTAATAAACTTAATTTCAAACGCTCCCAATTACCCACAGAAAGTATGTATACATATTTTTACCTACTTACAATATTTACCAAGATTATGAATACAAAAGACAAATCCTTATTCAATTAACAAAATTAAAATAACTCCGTTTTGAATGAATCTAAAGACTGAGGCAAAATATTAGGAAAACAAACTTGGTGTTAATAGTATAACAAACTAAATATACCATTATACCATACATTCTAATTATACATAGTGTTATACGAATTAGTTTCACCATAGCGGTGTTTGATTTTATACTATCATCATGGCATAGAACATTAACCACAAAAACTGTTGTAGACATTAAGAAATCAAAAACACAATAATATGACAGTCATGCTTGATGCTTCCTATCTTTTCATCAGATTATACAATCAATAAGAACAACTGCATATACCTCTTCAGAGAGAAGAAGACTAAGAATATCATTATTCACAAAATTACATATTTTTGGGATACACATGGTTTCTAAGATAAAAACTGAAATCTTAATACATTAGTTGTCAACTCCAATAATTTAAAATATACCCCTTAAATTCAAAAAAATTCGTTGGGAAAAAGTTTTGAAAGTGGAACAAAAATCAGTTATCCCGTAAAATAATATTTTAACACAGGCTTCTTTAGGCAAGGGTTCCACAACACCAAGACACTGCTTACACCACACATATTTTCATCGCTAATTCCTTATGGGCTACATCAAATTTCTCAGAGGTTTTTGTCACAAAGGAAGAGAACTCACACAATTCAGGAACACAGCTTTAAATAGCTAACATAAAAATTTTGAGCTCCAACACAATTATGCATGTTAAGACAATACAATTTTACCCACATAGTCTTTTCGTCTCAACTAATGATGTCACTGGTAAATAAAATTTAGTCACACAAACAAAAAACAAAGGAGAGTATTAATTCAATTAATGCTTTCGCTTATCGTCCAAAATTTTGATAGTAATGTGCTTTGTCCCACTTCGCGGATTTGATTTGCCATTTATATACAACATAAACAAAATTATCAATTCATACTTGAGATGATGACAACGACAACATCCTGAGGATGGAAATGGTAACACTCAGTGATTGAATTGTACATCTTGAAGATGAAGTTGGATGTTAGAATGTTTTATCGGTGCTTCCCTTAAGTTCCTGTTTATTTTTCACGAGTGATCGCATATGTCACACTGGTTGTAGTGTACTGCTGTAGACTGATGGTTTTCCTGCTTGATAGTAAGTACGAAGGCCGCATCGTACCTCACAATCTTCTTAAAATTCTCACCGGAAAAACGTCGTGGTTATATTAGACGAAGATTTTGTCACTCTTAATATATTGAGAAAAAGCTAACGCAGCATGCGACCCTAAAGAAAAATATCTAATCTTTCCTACTTCATAAAATTGTGTTTAATATGTATTTTCCTTTACTGATATCAAATTAAAAGGACATTAGAAGTTTAGAAGATAGGTGGAACTGAAATACATTTAGGTTTCATTATCAAGAGACACGCAATAACTTTATTTCTTATGGAATTCAGCCAAACAGAGAGTGCAACTCCAAGAGCCTTCGGGTGGAGCATCCAGCGGTGGTGATAAACAATACATATGGTAGCCCCGGTCGCAGTCGTCACAGAAAAGTAACTGGTCCTAATAATTAAAAACGAAGTAAATAATCGCATTTATTATTCTTCAACACTTGTAACTGAACGCATAGGTAAAAATTATAAGAAATATGCATGCATTTTAAACTGGTAAAATAGATTATTTAGAAATTTGCGTTTCGTAACTTACGTCATTGTCAGACGTGCCACAAATAGAACAACATTTGCATTCAATGCACTGCCATCGATACTTCTTTACAGAGATGATCATGTTGGCTGTAAACTGAAGACAAGTAGGATGTCCTGTAATAGAAGCATAAAAAAGATTGTATACAATTTTATTACACAATGACAATAATTTAAATACAATAACATAATTACACATAATTGAAATACACCTTTAAAATTATTGCGCAATCCAACCATTGTGTAAGATATACACAATATCAATGTTATGATTTTTATTACTCTCGATCGTATTTTAGCAGCAACACACCAGATGAAACTTTTAATTCTGCTACTACGAACTACAACGTATCTGCCTTGATTGGTAATAATGTAATGATAATAGTGTCACTAACTGCAATACTATAGCTATTTTGAATACTATGCACATGAACACAAAATATTCAGCTGAGCTCATTAATATTTAACTTTTTTTACCCTTAAAAATATATTAGTTGCATAAGTTTACACTAAATATGCAAAGGATTGGACGACGTAGTATGGTTCAATATTTTCTGTTAAATTCCATAACGAACTGGTTGTATCAAGAAAATACTGTTCTTTTAATTACTTACACTTTTTTCTTGACGTTTTCTCACTTTGAACACGCGAGTGATAACAAGGATAGCAAATCAACAATTTCAATTAAGATTGAGTAAGATATAAGGGCTGATCCAGCGATCAAACACCCTTCATATGTATCTACATGAGCTTATACAAGTAACTATTGTCATTAAAACCGATGACATCCAATAGAGCCAGTGACAATATAAATTACAAAACACTGGGAAGTTTTCCTACAGACACGCTACAGATATCAGGCATGTACACCTCACGAGATTATTTTCGAAATGAAAAATCTTAAACAAACAATTAGACATCGATGATGTCGCCATGAATTTATCTTGCCGTTTATCGGACGGAGAATAACAACATTAAATTAAAAACTATTTTCTTATATGACGCCAACAGTGAACTAAACTATTAGCAAATCGTTAAATAAAGACTAACAAGGGAATGACGCGACATGACCGACCCAGAATTTGGAAAGACCTATTTCAAAAAATCAGGCTACTTTTAAATAGTATAGATCCAAAGTAACTCGAGTGCATTTTGCGTCGTTCGCCTAGAACAGCGCGGCAAAGTTTAAAAAAATTCAAATTTTAAAACTTTGCCGCCCTGCAGTTTCTACAGTTATTAACCGATTTTGATAAAATTTGGTTTTTACTTATTCTAAGGCCGTTATCTAAAAAGAAATTTCAGGATTTTCGAAAATTTGAAAATATTAATTTTTTTTGAAAAATTGGTTAAAAAACCGGGCCTCAAAAATATGGGTTTCCTAGATTTTTTTCAAAAAAAATTAAAGTTTTTGAATTTTCGAAAATCCTGAAATTTCTTTTTAGATAACGGCCTTAGAATAAGAAAAAACCAAATTTTATCAAAATCGGTTAATAACTGTAGAAACTGCAGGGCGGCAAAGTTTTAAAATTTGAATTTTTTTAAACTTTGCCGCGCTGTTCTAGGCGAACGACGCAAAATGCACTCGAGTTACTTTGGATCTATACTATTTAAAAGTAGCCTGATTTTTTGAAATAGGTCTTTCCAAATTCTGGGTCGGTCATGTCGCGTCATTCCCTTGTAAGTACAACTATGGTCAACATCAGCTATTCAATTAAGTTGATTAGTTGATTGAAGGAACTGATTGAAAATTGTGTACTGATCAAAACTGGGCTTTAAGCTAAATCAAATACCTGTTAAAAATATAAGAATTTATAAACTTTAAATACAAAATCAAAAAATTACCGGATCGTCCACAATCAGAGCATGATACCAGTTCTTCAGGCCCTCCGGATTTTTTATTTTCGGCTGCGTCGCCAAGACAGAAGTCACAGTAGGGTGAAGGTTGAACCCTCGGCTTCATACTTTCTTGTATTTTTTTCCCACCCGTATCTGGTTCATCAGAAGAAGGGGGGACATTGACATTAGGCCTTCCTATTGACGGTCCTGGACCTGGAGGCTGAGGAGACCCATTTCCTGAATGACTTGGAATTTGTTGATGAATACCACCAGGGGTAAGATGTGGAGGAGGTTGCTGCTGAGGAATTAAATGTGGGGGTGGAGGATGATGTTGATGCATCATAGAAGGTGGTGGCATCATAGACCCGGAAGGTGACGGTGGAGCACCAATTAATGGTCCACCTCCTGCCATATGTAGATGATGTGGGGGTGGAGGTGCTTGAGGTTGCAAAGTCGGTGGTTGCAACTGCATTGGAACAAGCTGCTGCTGAGGATGCAACACAGGAGGAGGGAGTGACGACGCTGGTGTTCCTCGATGTCTTCTTCCTAAATGTTTTTGAAACACAACAAAAGAATAAAATGGGATTATTAGAATGAAGTGTTCGGCTATTAAGTAGCGTTACAAAATAAATTAAAGAGAGAAGGGAAAAAATAAATTATTTAGGAGAATTTTCTATGGCGGAAATTTAAGGGGCATTCCACAAACAATTTGGACTAACCTTCCCTCAATGAGGAGATTTAAAGATTTCATTTCGATCGCAGTACAGAACGGAAATGCATGGGATGAAGCAACAATTCGGGTATCAATCATTTCAATGGCTTGAGTCCGAAGGTGTCCAAACTGCCTGTGGAACTTGATGCTGCATCAAGTTTTGATAGACAAGCGAACAAGCCATCGCCAAGAAAAGAATCACCATGTTTCACACTCACTATTCAATTCGCTATCCAAAGGAATGCATCAAGTCTACCCTTTTCATTTTTAAAATGTTAACGCTCGCAGTACAAAACAACAAGTAATGAACGTGTGATGAATTATTCACAAATAATTAAAGGTTATAATTCTTAATTCGCGCTGGCAATTTAAAGAAAAAGAAATATGTAATCAAATAACTAATATATTCAGTTTAAAGCATATATTTTTCACAATTTTATAATTTCACGTATGTATATACATAAGAAAGAGTTAACGTAGTAGCCAATGTACTCCGTCGCATACGTTATCATATTACATACATTATTAGTAATGAATAAAAGTGTTTAAATCGTAACTGAATTTAGATAATGCAGTTTATTCATTTTATATTTTCTCAAACTAGCATATCATTCCTACTGACCTAAGCAGTCTTTTGTAAGTCACTTAAGTGATTAATTACAATTCACTTATAGACACTTTTCATGAGAATAATGAGGCTGACAAACATTACTTATAAAATTATTTTAAATTTATCGTAATACCTAAAGTACCTAGTGTACTCACTTAGATTGATATATCTTTGCGGTGCGACTACACGAAACAAATAAAATATAAATGTACACACATGCCTCTTTCCTAATTGTGCACTCGTATACAGTAACATAAATTAATTCGTCAATAGTCACTTATTCGATAAATTACGTAAAGTTTATTGAAAATCAAAAAGGTACTGATTAATAATAAGGAACACGTTTCGTTTCACATAAACATCAGACTCGATTTCACAATCCTAGCAAGACATTATGTGTAGCACCACTGGGGTTAAATTGACTACTGTCAGTCAAAATCCAAAATCAAATCACATACTTAAAGATAACTGACAAAACTTTAAGCAAGGAAGTAACTAACTATGCGAAGATTTCAGACTAATAAAACATCTTCCATAGAAAACATCTTCCATAGAAAAAATGTACATAATTAGATGTTTGACTAAAATTACGAGTCTGTCAAAAATTACGTAAGGAAATGCAGCCATCACCAGTAGTTTTTGGGTGTAGCAAAACCTCCGACTTCGAGGAATAAAGTTTTTTATCCTACCTCAAATATTTAACTTTCAACGGTCTACCTAACATGCACTAAATCTTCTATAATAATTACATGTCTCACTATTCTCAAAATAGTTATATATGTGAGGAAAGAAAATGAAAAACGTAACTATTCCAATTCTCGCATGCAAGTTAATTTTCAGTATTAATGTTTCATGAGCTTCTCTTTTCCGTAATCTAACATTCTACGAACTATGTGTATACTTAAAAGCCTACGAATTTACTAACCAACTCAATTTGACAATAAATAATCTACTTATTATATTATTAACACACTAATAATCCTGCGATTCGATAATCACCTTGTAACTTGACAAGCATTTGACTGGCGCTTAAACGTGCAACCTGGAAGCTCTTGGTATAATCATAACCTCTAAATCTATGGTAGACAATAAAAATGGTGCGATCTTTTAGCAATACAGCGTCTTTAGTGACGTGTATCATCTTCAATTCACAAATTAAAAATGAAGCAATTCCGTCGCAATCATGAGGTTAATGCAGAAATTAATTACAGGTACTACCACAGGAACACCAAGGTGTAAAAATAAATTTCACTCAGCTATCGGCTTTGAAACTTCGTCCTATAAATTCCTATTTTTAAGAAGTATTATTCTCATTATTCTGTAACAGTAACTAACGATAAACCCTCAGCTATCGCCTTTGCAAATTTGTCCTATAAATTCCCTTTCTTATGAATTTACCATTATACAATAGTAACTAAATGATAAAGGATTTATAGTCGTTTTCAATGAGTAGCATCAAATACTGTACATCCTATCGCCCAGACTGCAAAAATGTTATAAAATTCAAACAGCTTGAGATACACACAAAAGATATAAACCAAAATCATAAGCTCTGTGAAATTACTAATGACTTTGCAGAGTATATGCTTTAAAGCACCAAATATGACTCGATGTACCTACCTGAAGACGGAACTAGCAGGATATGAAAATGTTGCTAGTTTATGCGATTTCTAGTTTTACATTGTATACATTCATTTGTATACATTTAGTAAGCAGCAATTTAAGGATAGTAGAAAAAACTTATTTAGAGGAACGAAGTTATGAAAATTCACCACGACTGAATCTTAACATTCTGCGTTGAATAACATGCGGTTAAAACCACATAAAATCAAATTCACGAAGGCCTGCATACGGAATACTGCCTCAAAAAGTATATTTAGATTTTCTATAGTGACCTGCACTGTCATCCCGCTTCGGCGATGAGGGAATCATTTCATCTTCATCCTCATCTTCTTTATCCTTGTGCGAATGGGTGTAATGGTAGGTGAGTCCTGGCCGAGTTTTGTATCGAGCTCCACACACTGTTGAAATACAAGAATATCATAAGATATCAATTTATACCTCTTACACACAAATATTAATTTTTAAAACATTTTAAAATAATTAATAATGCTTGAATCTTACGGTCGCATGCAAAAGGTTTTTCAGCGTCAGTAATAGGATCATAGGTGATTTTTCTTTTGCTCCCACGTCCGGCTGTAGCCTGAATAGGGGAAACATGGGGGAACTAGATTTAATGCAACAATACTTAAACAACTTTGTAATTGCAACTAAGATGATTCATACAATGTCATTTATGTATTAGTTAATAATTACAAATTAAGTTCATTTTATACATATAGAAGTTTAAAAGCTTACCCCACGAGGAGTTTTAGGAGTTCGGGGCGGTTTTTTCTTCCTTTTGCTGTAGCTTTCTTCGTAGTCATAATCAGAATCTGCATCTGGTTCATCGAACTCTCCAGCATCAGGAATATCCAAGTCATCGTAAAACCAAGCTTCTTTATCAAATTTCAGGCTAAGTTGCTGTACCAATGAAAGATATAAACATCACACATATTTCTTGAAACTTATACAACACAATTTTATTAATGATTATAACTTTTCATTTGCATGAAAGCAGAATGGAAGTAATTGATAATACCTGTTTGGAGGTTTCATCCTTTAGACTTATAGAGCTATCTTTACTGTCTTCATTATGAATGGAAGATGGACCTGGTGTAGAGGTAAAAGCCACATTTTCTACAGTAGTAATAGAATGCGCATCCACTTCTTCTCCAGGCTCCTTTCGCACACTGAATTTATAATTAAGACATCCTTAATTTAAATACAGTTTACCTAGCTTGTATTCAAAAATGTAGGAAATTAAAAAACCAAATTGTATTTAATTACCTCACAGGATATCGTGGTTGCATAAAATTATTCAGATACTGCCTTCGTTTCTTTTTCCATCTTTTTGACGGATACGTGTAAACTTGACCTTCTTTTAAACCAGGAAGTCTTTGCCTAGCTTCCATCCATAGATTTGAATGATTTTGTGCAACACCTAGCGTACACGCATAAAACAATTGATTATAAAAGTAATCATCACTAAGCAATGTAAAAGTCCCGAGTATCAGAGTACGCAATGCACAGTCACAGGACTATTTCTATTAGGTACCGTAAAGTTTCTAATAACTCCCGGGCCTGTGGCTAACTTTGACGTAACTCCCGGGGTCTTTAATAACTCCGGCGGTCTTTTTAGCTTTTTAACTATTCTTTCCTGGATTGACTAGCACTTAATTTTATGCTCATTGCTCAACAACAACTTAGTACAAGTACAACAGTATAATATTAAGAGTTCAGCATACCAGTCTGAGAGTCCAAGAAAGGCAATCGCATCGTTCGCTCAACAGCAAGCCTTGCATTGTAATTCGATGCATTTTCAATCGCTTCTCGGTACGACGGATCGTTAAAGAAACTGTAATTAAAATATTTAAAACATGACATTATTAAAGGAAATAAACATAAAATTTGCTGCAAAAATTTACAAAGTGAAAATTTAAAACACATGCGGAAGTAAAAACTCATAACTAGCACTAGCACTAGAAACCTTTGAATTTTGCTGACGGCTGCAGGGTTGAGAGCAATTTCAGCACTCATTGTGGAAAACGCCTTGGATATCCAAATCCAATTGTGTTGAGGAAGATTTGACACGATTCAGAATAAATAGCGAATGATAGATGGTTGTTAGTGTGGTGCTGCTGCGGTCACATTGTTTCACATTTAACATTAAATCTTTTTTGTTCAAGTGCTGAAACTATCAAGTTTCTCAGTCAGTTAATACGTTTAAAATACTTAAAAAGAGCTATCCTACAGAGCTACAGACAACAGTAGTTGTATACACCTAGTTTTTGTTAGAAGTGTAAAACTCCATTTCACAAAATGAAACTGAGCACATCAATATAAAATTAAATGTATTCGAGAATTATTTCCTTCCTTAATAAATATTAAACTAGTTTTTATATATTAATTTTAAAACTAGTATTAAACTTCTTAAATCTGCGGTAGACGCAGCCCCAACCCTAGACCCTTCATTTTGATTTCGTGTCCTTCTTCTACAAGTCTACAACACACAATTCACTTAATACTAGCCTGGTTGGCCTGGCTTCCTTTTTGTTCATTTCAGCGCTAGCGTCAATTGAAGTCAAGCTCAAGCCGCTGTATCACAATGAAATTCCCCGAAGGGGCCTTGCGACTATTACGTCGTACAGTCTGGGGGAGGTGGCGTCTCAAAAAAATGAAGTCGTATCCCTTATATTTATCATGTACATACGGATTTGTATGATATAATAAATATGGTGCATGGGTGGTGTAAAATTTGAGAAATTTCTTATGACGCAATAGTTGCAAGACCCCTTATACAATTTTTGACTTGCGTGGGACACTGTCCATATAGATGATGTTATTTATGAGGCAGCAGAGATAGCAGTATTCTTCATATAGTGCATATTCACTTCAAGCTGTAAATGTGCGTTTCAGGTCGCCAACTCAGTTTCACGTTCACACAAATCCATTTCATCTTCCAACCAAGCACCTCCTACCTCGTTTCTTCACGAGGTCTCACGAGTGTGTTGGCGGCTGCATTTTTGGATAATTAATAATAAAACGAATATAGAATAAATTGTTCATCTACAAGTTCAAAAAGTTTAAAAGTTGATTTAAACTTGAGCCCTGTTGCATGATTAGTCATCAAAATATTTATTTAAATTTGTGAAAGTAATGTATGGATGGTGCTATTAATTTATCAATTTATGTTTAAGTACCTATGTATGCTAAATGTAATGTAATTGTGGCTTATTTATGATTTACTACTCTCGTAGTCGCAGTATTAATGATTAATCGTAACTAAAGAGAGGCACCTTATTAGACTATGAAAGAAGAATGGAACAGTCAGTGGACAAGCTTTAGTTTTAATTCCCAAATTAGGCCAACTACGATTTCAAAGTTACATCTAATCTACATATGAACGACGATGGTGTTGTCACTCGATTTTCATAAAAAGTTAACGCGGTCAATCAGTTCCCTGATTGGTCCGCTGGTTTGAACTTATTGGGAATTATTTCTAAATCCTGGGCATTTAAAAGTAAATCCTTTTTCTGCTAAAGATTTAGTTTTAATTCCCTTAAGGGAATTAAATTTAATTCCCGAGGGAATTAAAACTGAAGCGTGTCCACAGACTGGAAAGTCTGATTGAAATTGACAGACTGTGAAAATGATTTTTGGTATTTTCGTTGAGATTTTTTTATTACTGATTTTATTTTAAGATTGCGTTATAAAAGTATCAGGCGGAGTAGTTATTAATAATTATGTCAGTAAAGTCACATGTAAGATTATTCTAGCTGCGGATTGGACTTAGGCCAAACACTGCCGATATAACTTTAGGCAAATTAAATGAAGTCGACAAAATTCGCTTAAACAAAGTATTTGTATGAATGAATATTCGGCCTGGGTAATTAAATGCTACCTACTTTTGATTCTGTTCTATTAAGTAATTGTACATTTTCATTGGGTTCAGCTTTTGTTGAAAAACTGTCATAGAACTACTACTGCAGCTCGTTTCCTGACCCTTGAAGACTTACGAGTTCTGGACGCAGGAGGGACAGTGACTGGGAGGAGGAATGAGTAGATTTTCTGAGTTTGGCTTTGGACTTTGATAATGCAGAGGACTCCGATTTCTGGGAGAACCTAACAATGAGAATGAACCTTGAAGAGAGACGTTACTCATGCCAACCCCATCCTCCTCACCCCCTTCCCCATCCGAGGAGGAACTCTCGTTAATATCTTCTTCATTTAGACTCACTCCGTTTTATCTGCGTTGTAAGAACTTCTCGAGATTACAACAGCAGGGTGACCTCTGTGACCTCATAACTTCGGAAATAATCAATCTACGGTCAATACATGCATAACATGTTGTGGGCCATTGCAAAATATACAGGAATAAATGTATTTTATTATTTTGTATTATGTTTTGAAAAAGATATTGTGAGTTACCTTAAACATAACTGCTATGGGAGATAGCTCAACTTTTGAACAGAATTACAACAAACTTTTTTTTTGATTTTTTAATTTTTTGCATACAAACTAAACTAATACTAAGGAGTGCGAATCTGTTGTCAGAATTCAGATCCGATTAAAGTTAACTGAAATATAGTTAAATCTGCATATTCGTGCGCGTCACTAAGTAGATGACGATGCATTTTCCTTCCCCAAGAGAGTCGTCATTGCTCGCGTGTTTGTGCTCGTATTTTTATTTACAGCTTTACTTTTCACTGTACCCCGAAGTACACCGGCGGGAGCAACCACGACTCTCTTGGAGAAGGAAAATGCATCGTCATCTACTTAGTGACGCGCACGAATATGCAGATTTAACTATATTTCAGTTAACTTTAATCGGATCTGAATTCTGACAACAGATTCGCACTCCTTAGTATTAGATTAGTTTGTATGCAAAAAATTAAAATATCAAAAAAAAAGTTTTTTGTAATTTTGTTCAAAAGTTGGGCTATCTCCCATAGCAGTTATGTTTAAGGTAACTCACAATATCTTTTTCAAAACATAATACAAAATAATAAAATACATTTATTCCTGTATATTTTGTAATAGTCCACAATATTTTATGCATGTATTGACCGTAGATTGATTATTTTCGAAGTTATGAGGTCACAGAGGTCACCCTGTTGTTATCTCGAGAAGTTCTTACACGTTTACGCTGCTGCGTCCAGTAACCTCGGATGACCTTGTTTGTAAATATTATATGATTTGGTAGAGAATGTTTTAGAGTTTATGTTCCACTTCGTTTTGTCAAAATCCGTTAAGATTTGCGCATTCACGAGACGATTTAGTGGCACGACTCGTGATTTTGTACCTTACATTACGGATTACGGGTAAAAGTTGTAGAATTTGCTAACTTTCAATTTTGTACTTTATCTGATTTATAACTGACGCAAATGAACAATAATATACTGTTCGACTCATTGATAAATGCCAATTTTTAAGACCAGAGGCCAAGAGTTAATTTATTGAATTTATTGTTGTAAAGTAGCTTCGTAATATGCATAGCAGCGGTAGACAGTTTCAAACGACTTCAACATTGTGTTATGCAATGGGTGGGGGGGGGGGCACTGAGCCGGAGCAGGAGGCAACATCCACTTCCGCTTCTTGTTCCTCAGGTTGGAAATCTTTATCTTTACTGCCGATGAGAGTCGTTAGGGACGAGTGCCGGGGGATGGGGTCATCATGATTTTGAGCTCATTTAATTGGGATGCATATTCTTGTCCTTCATGCTCCTTCATGTCGACTCTCGGAGCTGGGCATCTGAATAAAATATCGCCGTTGGAGTTCTATACGAAGCGTTCCTTCTATTAACGAATATTCTAGAAAACTACTTACTCAATCCAGATATAACCCGACACACTTCCCTAGTAGATGCAAATCGTGAAGGGATATGTTACAGATTTGGCTACCTCACAATTTATTTAGGAAGTGAATACTGTGCGCAACGGCTGTTCACAGAGCGGAAGACAAATGTTGAAGACTGGGTCATATTCTGGCTGGAACTGGGATGGCAAGGAATGATTGCCTGGTCAATATTTTATTCGTGGCATAATTATGGAAATCCTTCGTGTCGAAGAGTGGCCAATTTGAGCTACGTACTCTATACTAGTCTGGACAGTGGCAATGAGTTATATTCTATTGTTTTTAACTTTATTTGTAAATATGACTTAAACTGTAATTAAAAAACTCAGGTTTCTACACGGGCCAGTGCATAGAGTCAAGGAATCGCCCAATTCCAAAGAAATAGACAGTAGTGGTAGTGCAGATAAAAACTAAAAACGAGCTAGCTCGTAATAAAAAAGGCGATGTGAAAACTCCAGTTATTGAGAATACATCAGAATCTGTTTACCTCCCAGACTTAACTATAGCATCCCTGTTTTGTGAAGCAATTAACTTTAATGGACTTGTAGTTTTTATCTTAGGCAATTTGCTAACAGGGATCGTTAATTACAGTATTATTACTAAAGATGCTTGACCTATTATGTCGGATGTAATTTTGCTGGGGTATGCTAAGGCTGTTTGGTTTACCAGCTTCTTTCTGTACTGGTTTAATATTCGGTTGAAATTTTGGTAGGCAAAATATCGGATAGGCATCAATATTGATTTTGAAAATATTCTGTGTAGTACATATATCACAGTCTACCAAGAGCATTTTTAATAAGGTAATACAATATATAATATTATTCACTAATTTATGACGATAATATTTAAAAAATATAATATATATATTTAAAACTACTAAATTATGAATGACGAATCAAAATACGAATTACGAATAACGACAAAGTAAAAGTAACGTAATTAAATAAAATAATGTTTTCAGTCCCTTCATGTAATTTTAATGTGTAGTATGTATGTATCCTGGTCGTATATTCGTAGAGAAATGCTTCAAAAAAGGGAGTTGTTCTTAAAAATTCATTTTAATTTTATTTCTGAATTTGACTTTCGTGAAGAACTGAAGAGGATGATAACGACACACGAAGACGAAGACGAAACAAAAATGTTGAGAGATTTTTACTGTGGTTTCTTCTCCTAGGCCAAGAAAGGAACTGCGGTTGTGACCCTGGAATTAAAATAAGCATAGTTTCAACAATTAAATCATAATCACTTCAGTACAGCAATACGAAAGGGTTCGAATTCCTACGTGTTTCTAAACTAGCTTGAGATTGTGTACTGCGATTTCAATTCAAAATCAGAATTTGGTCCTTACTTGTATGTGATTTCAGGGATCTTTTCGTGAACTATGTCTAGATATCTTACTACTAGTCGCTAAAAGTATTTGTTTTATGATGTGAACTTACCCAGGATGACAAGTGTAAGTCCAATAAACCAAGCTCCAATGTACCTAGGTAAGGAGGTATAGATTCTCACCAAACTTTGCAAATTCCACTATGTCTTCGACGAGAAACAAACTTCAAACTTCGGAGTTTGGCACGCGTGGCATTTAAGTAATTCATAATTAATGATGGCCGTGCTTAATTCCTGTCCTATTTCAGTCGAAACCGCAAGATCCAAATCCAAATATTCTCTGAAAAAAACAGACGCAAATCCAACCCCAAATCAAAAAAGGTACCTCCTTACATGCATATAACATTCTGCCGTCCATCAAGATTTTTTTGTATTGCAAGTTATTTTCTTCAAATAAATAAATATCTGTCTAAGCACTCGCTCAAGGAACTTTAATTCCACTCTCCAATGTCGTCGAAATTCAGAGTGAATTTATTCAAAAAGTTTAGATTGTGACGTAAGGAAAGACTCACTTGAATGGATGACCATCTTGAGTTTTTTGAATTGAGAACGCTCTTGTATACCCGGAAAGCCAAAGTGCCTGACAGAAAAGCGAAGGACGTGTAGCCCACTACACTGATGAGTGACAAGGAGGTCAAGGCGAGGATGACACTGACAACTAGGAGGACTCCGAACTCCAACGTGAGAATAATTATTGCACATAGACACGAACACCCTCGCTCGACCCTCGGACTCAGAACGATGAAACAATCCTCAGTTATTACATTTTGACTTTGACAGTAGCAATCTATATCTTGCTAGCTAATGATTATGATTCAAAACAGAGCAAAATTAAAATATTTCCAGAGGCTCACAAACAATATGTGATATGAGCACAATTTTTAAATATTAACTGATGATTGAATTAATTACTAGGCTCAAGTCTACCTCAGTGTTTCATGGAAGTGGAAAGAAAAACAAGTAGCAGTCAGTGTTGCGTTGGTTGAAGTTGAAAGTGTAAAATTAAAACATTTGTAGAGGCTCACACAGTATTAGCACAATTAAACGTTAAATAACAATTTAACTAAAATAATTAAGTTGAAATTTATTAGGAATCACTCAGAGCCACCAGCCACAGTATCTCTTCTATTTTTTCCAACCGCCAAAATACTCATATTTTCGCTCTTATTTTTCCTAATTCCGACGTCCACTTCTTTGGACGTCGGCAAGGAGGAGTTTGGTTGGTCGGAAGATGAAATGGATTTGGGAGCTTGCATAAATAACGTTATGGGTTTTAGGGGGGGTAGGGGTCAAGTTGCCCTATCCTTTTACATGTGCGTACATACCAAAAAAGGGGGGGTAGGGGTCAAAATTACTGATTTTTCCATAACGTTATTTTTGCAAGCTCCCTTTGTGAATCTGAAACTGAGTTGGATAGTCTGAAACGTACTTGCACAGCATGAAGCGCGTATGCACTATATGAAGAATACTGATCGCTATACTGCCCCATAGTTATTGGTAGGGCCAGTGGTTCTAGTCAGGTATTGGTGATATCCAATGTTAAAGATGCCGTTTAGACAATGTTAAAATGTTGAAATGGGGGTGGGTGGGTGCTAAAAGAGTGAACGTTTGGGTAACATCATTTACGGATTCTACCGATTTACTGAGGAATGGGATTTTTATTTTTACTGCCAATACAGATCACCGCAGTTCAGCGCAAGAAGGTTGTCACATGTACAACGCGGGATATTTAATATTATGCAAATTATGCTACTCGTGAAAATCGTGAAATAGTGAAATAGTCATTTATATAGTCAAAGTTTTCATTGTTATCATTTATAAATTCAAAATTACTACTTGTTTACAGACTTTTTCGATTGAATTTTTGCTCGTGTACATTCTCTGGTTTTTTTTTAGAATACTGTGAATCAGTAAACTGTGAATTGCGTTTTAATATTGCTTAGCATTGTGAGTAGTGCGTACATAAGTAATACAGGGGGAGTAATAAGTTTTTACAAAAATGTATTTAAAATTCACAATTGACTTAATACCTATGACCTACTAGGTTTTAGTTACCATTAGCCAGAGCTTGCAATAAAACTAACAATTTTGAAATCTTCATAAAAACTGTTTGTTTGTTACTGCTTTGTACTTGTGCCCCAGTTCTTGGATGCTATTATGCTATAATTTTGACTGAAGTGATTGTGACCCCTTGTTGACTGTCAACTGACTGTTGACTGTCTGCTGCTACAATTTCAAATTTAGCATTCGGCGGATTTCCAAATAAATCCCAAATTATAAATTTCTTCTTAGAATATTTTACAGTGCAGAGTGCATACAGCTTTGTTTTCTGTAAATTTGAGGGACATGGCAAGTTCGACTTCCCCAGGCGGGGCATCAGTTTCCGGATCAAGTGGAGGAGCGGGCAAGTCCAGTACAAATTCAGGGGCTGCTGCCACAGCAGCGGCTGCAGCGGCTGGAAATATTGATTCACGTGTAAGTTCATATCAACCTCTTTTGCTTCGCTGGATAGTTGTCCGTATATATAATTGCAGAGTTGAGTTTAAATATTGAATTGAAAATAGTTGACAGCCATAGTTGATAGTCTTAGTGTAATTCGGATATTCCAGCAAAGTCCTGAAATTCTAGATGTGGAAAGCGGAACATGGGAGATGGCTATGAATAAAGGTGAAGTTGGTAGTGTGTAGTGTGAAGAGGCTATGTGCTGCATCACCCTTCACCCTCAGAGAAAAATGTGTGATACTGGTTAAAGCTGCAAATTAACACGACACAAGTTAAAACTATATTGTATTTTATGGCTGAACAAAGTTTTAATAAAATTAGATATTCAATTTATATCAAGTACTTTTGACGTTCATTGGAAGATTGTTTTTCTCGAAAACAACAATAAGCAAGTTATAGGTATTTTTTATTGCTTATTGTGCTGAAAAATAAAATAAAATACTATTGAATGTTGAAGTCAGAAAACCGAGATAGGCAATTGGAAGTTCATTTTTGCAAAAGAATGTGCGCAAATCAGTTGTGAGCTTTTTTAAATAATTTCAAAAATTGTGGAGAGCCATAACTGGCGGATATAATTAACTATGAGTTGGAATTCAGAAACTTCAGGTTCCCGAATTCGATCTCAAAGTTCTGAAATATTCACTATTCACTTCCACCGATAGG
The DNA here is from genome assembly GCA_949802685.1 of Dicyrtomina minuta. NCBI lineage: Eukaryota > Metazoa > Arthropoda > Collembola > Symphypleona > Dicyrtomidae > Dicyrtomina > Dicyrtomina minuta. The sequence goes on from OX461811.1 coordinate 28,430,810, forward strand.
TAGGGAAACCAGCGGTTAATATGTTTTAATACGTCTACTACAATATTTTTATTACAGCAACAAATACTAACGAGAAAGCAGCTGCAAGACTTAGTTAAACAAGTAGACCCTAATGAGCAACTGGATGAAGATGTTGAAGATCTTTTATTGAGCTATGCGGATGACTATATGCAGGACATAATCGAAGGTGCATGTGCCCTAGCCTCTCATCGAAAAGCCACTACCGTTGAATGTAAAGATGTTCAAGCTCATTTAGGTAAGGGGCTTTTGTACTTACTTTATAAACCGCTGATATTGTTTATTAAATGTAGATTAAATAGTAGTTATTTGTTGACTGTTCATAGTAAGCTAAAACATGAAAAGAAAATGAGTTTAGTAATATAATTACTAAGTCTGTTTGTCATTACAGAACGATCAACGAACGTATGGCTCCCCGGTTTTGGAACTGATGAGCTTCGTCCGTATAAAAGAGCTCCTGTCACGGAAGCACATAAACAGCGAATGGCTCTCATCAAGAAGACTTTAAAAAAGTATTAATGCAGTGTTAAAGTAGTTATGCAATGTTTTTTTAATGTCAAGTCAGCAATTTTTGTACGGTCAATTTTTTTTTACTTAAGTACTGCAAAACATTCTACAACTATACATATTTCCTCTATTACTGAAAAATTAAAACTGGCCACTGAACTCAGAATAAAGTAAAGACTTGTGTGTGTTATTATGTAATGTTACAAACTTATTAACTGCAATGTACTAAATTGCAATCCGGGACTAATTATTAAATTTAATAAATAAATGAAATAAATATTTTTAAAACTGAATTTGTTTTGTTTGCGTTCTTCTGCTGAGTGAAATAGAACCACCATTTAATACTTCTGTACTTATTTCTATAGAACACCAACAACTACAATGACTCCTATACTTCAAATAATAGATCTTAAGAAATTTGGCTGATCTATTTTTCAACTTCAGTTTGATGTATTCAGTATAATATCTTTACAAATAAATGTTCATAGTTATAAAGATGATAATAATTTCTTTTAATTATACTTGTATATTTTATTAATCGAACTCGACATCATTATACTAGTAATAAGATATGAGACAATAATACATATATAAATTTATCTGGGTGCATGCATCTTGACAACTGATCAACTACTACTGGCTACACCGAAAGACTTGTTGTCCTATACCATGGCAACAGGTCGTTTTGCGTAAGGCCTAAATTAAAGTTATAGTATAAGGGTAGTCTGCAATGGGCCTATCAGTGGCCTGAGCGGCATTTCACACAGTATCATACTGTGTGCGATCCCTTCAAATACAATACAATACAATACAATATATAAATTTCCTCTACGCTATAGGGGAGCTAAATTATATGTAGTTGTATACATAGTACCGAGTTAAATTTCAATTGGGGTTTAGTATGCGTTGGTCCGACGACTTCATTCCTTTAATTAAGATGCGGCATACAATGCAGCTGACAGTGTTTATAGCTCTTGCAGTATGTTGTTAAGAATAAAGAAAAGTACCGCCGAGGTTTTGAGGGTAACTTTCCCTGAAATGGAGAATAATCTGACGAGATGATTAGTTTTGAATGTCCACTGGCTACTTACTATGTATTTGAACCCTTTCGTTGACCTCAATAGATCATGCAGTTCTGGCGAAATTAATTAAACACCGAAAAACAGTTGTTCTAATAGAATAGAATCACTTCACGAGTTTCTCATGTCTCAATTTGTGAAAAAAAATTGTTTTTGAATGCATGAGTCCGATACATTGGTTTATAGAAACTACAACTTTTATTACACGGTCAGAGTAACCTCGTTAACATTTGACAGAGCCCGTCCACGTCATGTCACTTGTACGGCATTTAACGTGGAGTTAAATAGGAAAAACCTGACTTTTTTATGAAATATTGGCGTATATACAATATATATACATGTGCAAATCTACGCGAATTTTAAGAAACCTGCTGCGAAATATACAGCATATTAAATTTTAAATTCTACAATTATAGCTATATGCGTTATCCTTAACTTTGACCCCACACGGGTTCAAAACGCACCGGATGTGACTCGGAAACCATTTTTGAAGTTGGTACCCGCACAAAAAATCCATTAGGTCAAGCTTCAAAAACATTTGAGACTGGGAGAACAATTGCATGACGATTTACTAAAACGTCATGATTTTCTTCATGTTAAAAATATGGACATGGTATATATGTAACCAGATTTGATTTGACCACCATCAATGCACTGTGTTTTTTAAGGAAGCAATAAATGTGTTTTTTTTGGGTGTCCATTAAAATGCAAACTTTAGCCAAGATATGCTACACATTTTTTTACAGGTTTTTGGTGTACCCAGATGTTGCTGATTGCTGATGAATTATTTAAAATTTGGTGTTGCCCATTTCCCGCCAATAATGTTTTGCATTAAATAATTTAACTTTGCGTAAACGGGTGAGCATGTCATCTGAATTTAAAAAAGCCCGAAGTCAGTATCCAAGAAGTGATAAAACACAGTTCAGTTCAGTTATAGTATTTATAGTTATAGTTGTAGTATTTCGGTTTGAAATAAAAAGGATGTGCTTTCAACACTTTCAAGTGGCCCTACGATGATTTCTAAAAAAAAATGAGCACCACCACGCTGTTTAGATGCGAGAGGACCAGTCGTATGGACCAACACTTAATAGTTAATAGATGAGTGCAAAGCAGGGGAATAGTAAAATTACAAAACCTAAGTATATGCCTATGTGTTTACCGAGTCACAGCACTTAACTGCATGCATGTGCACACATGAGTGTATACTTAAATACCATGAGCGTTTTCTCTATTCATCGAAATATATATTTACGTCGCTCACACCTACCTAATTTAATTCTTATTAAACTCTTCTTTAAGACGATCCCAACGCAGGAAAAAAGTACTTAATGTTTTATATTGTTATTTTGTGCGTCCTTTTTATTTTAACAGTAGTAGGATGGGCTTTCCCCTAAAGTGTCACCATGTTGCGTTCCTTAGTCTATACACTAATTAAAAACGCCCTGTACACCGCGCGTATTTGCTAAGAATATGACTAGATTAATTTAAGAAACTTATAGGTAGGTATATATTTGTAAATGTAGAAGTACAATAAATTGTAGACACCAGTGACAGCCAATATTTGCATAAAAATAACATTGATAATGATAACAAATTTAACACAGAAAACAAAAAGCACACACATCCTTTAGTTTCAGTACCTACTTAATTATGACCTATTATGAGTTGTATTGAACAGGCAGTAAAAATCTGGCACCAGTATTAATAAGTAATTGCCTACAGGCTACAGGTATGCGCATGTATATCAGTGGGTATAGCAACGAAATAAACTATTTATATAATTAGGTAGGTAGGTACCTTTCTATTGTCATAATACGTGTTACTAAAACCTAAAACATAATAATACTTCACCTCTGACTATGAAATGAATCAAAGTCTCTCTCGACGCAGGAGGTACAGGAAATGGCTGAGTAAATAATATTTCTTGTAATTACCCTATAGTATATTCTTATGGGCTATTAGTCACGTCCATTTAAAAGAACGGAATTTGGCAATGCTACAGTCTAATCGTATAAGTACAGCGATACTGCTATACCCAATTCGACGACTAAACTTTGAGTAGCAAATAAACAAATAACCTTGAAAATATACCTGGAAATTATCTTGAAAAATCATGGCGTCACAAGCACAAATTAGGATAAAAATGGAGTCGTTTGCGAATAAAAGTGTCAGTTGTGTCCATTTGTCAATCCGTTGTCTTCCCTCTCTGACTGAACACCCGGACTCCGCATTAACTGATTTGATCACCGAAACTTGCTCAATAGCCAACCATTTCCATTAAAGTAAGTACCCATTTGATCTCTTAATAGTTTGAACTAATGTAATTCTGGTTTTCGAAAAAAAAACTTAATGTAATTTTATATACATACATCTTAGTAGTTTTGGTCGTTTAACGATCAGTAGAGGAAAACGCGGTGGTCAACTCCATTCTCCTATAGTATACAACATTTTTTACAAAGTTTTCATGATTTCATTTATTTTGATTAAACAATCTGTAGATAATTATGTCTATAATTGAAAACACGTGGTATATGGTGGTGAAGCTTGTGCTAACAACTATTATTGATTTGTGCTAAGGCTGTCTGGTCTGCTGTGGACGAAGAAGGGAAAAGGGAAAAAGTTGTGTGGAACAATGAAGTTTTTGTCAGTCCTAGTTTTGGCTGTACTGTGTGTGCCGCAAATAGTTTTCGGATTGAGCTTGAATGCTCCAACTGAGACAAAAAGTACTCTCCTATCCTCCCTCTCATCCTCAGCCGCCGATCTCAAAACTTCCCATAATCAAGAAAGTATCAATGATGAGCAGACGACTGTTGGGATCAGAGCCATTGGACTCCCTAGTTCTCCTGGAATAAATCAGCGACCACAAGTTCAACCAGTACCAGTCATGTCACCATCGCCCAACAACAACGGTGGAAACATTCCACAGCAGAAACCTCAAGTTTTTCCAGCATATCAACCTGCCCCTGTCCCTCCTCGACTTTCCACAGATGTACTACCACCACTAGATCTAGATGAGGACATCATTATTGAAAGCGACGATCCAGCTGTCAAATCCAAGAGGCAAAGCAGCAATAGCGATCGGCAGGCAAAATTCTTCATCCCTTCAATTAGTTGGGGTGGCTGGGGTAAAGAACACATAGTTATTTATACAATTTTTTTATACAACCAAAAAGATGAAATCCAAAAAATTATTAGAATTTCGTACAAATAGCTTAGACAGCTCAGTATGGGAAAATAATAATTAGTTTTTAGGCATTCATAGATATCAATTTAAAATCGACTTGTTCGGGCGTCTATAGTTTTAGACATTTTCTACGTTTGACGCTTGAAATTAATTAAAGTTCTCGACGGGTTACTTTTATACTGAGCTGAATAACGAAGACAGAAGCTTTCATTTTTTCTGTTTCTGATTTCTGTAGAATTCCGATTCAGTGTATGCTGACAGCAGAATGAAAGTTCTACAAGAAATTAATAGTTCAAGTGTGTCATACGGGTTCCCGTCCACACACATTATACATTACGTGTATAGCCATAGCTAATATATTATGCGCATTAGATTATTTGAATTATAATTCAGATTCCGAATATGCAATATCCCGCAAAGTTTTTAAGATGTGTAAACTTAGTCAGTAGCCCTTTAGGCTGAACTTATTGATATTGATACCAATAACGCAACGTGTGGATAAATCTATAAAATGAGCCCCAAGCACCCATATCTTCTCTTTTGCAATCAAGATTGAAATTGCATCTACATATTTTTGATATGTAAAGTGCATATTATGTAGTATAGGTGTGCCATAAGCGTCTACGGTTGAAGTTCTACGAAAGTGTCAAGAACAATGACGTGAGACTATACATTGAGCCCTATATGACAAATACAGATATTACATAAAAGAATAAATCACACCTTGTGTCACGGGGATCTTTAGGAAAAGTAACGGACCGTGATTCTGCAAATGTAAAAATTTCCACGTCGACTTTCCATTCTGCCCAGCTTTCACTTTCCTATAATATAGTCTGAGATGATGTAGGGCGTCAGCTGCAGTGGCTTGGGACTTGGGAGTGGAAAGTGGAAAGCAATCCTAATAAACTCACTCAACTCGACCAACATATAGGACCATCATCCTCCCGATTTCAAATGAGATCTTTCCAAAAGCAGACAAAAAATATTACTTTTTTTAAAAAATAATATTTCCGCTTCCTTTCAATTTGAATTGAGTTGAGCTCATGGGATGTGACTCAAAGAGCCGAGCATATATAAATGCTTGTAACGCAGCGTGTAAGTCTTTTGATCTGTAGGCATTCTAGCGAATCACCGTCGTCCCCATTGGTTTGGATTGGTGAAGATGAGGACAGAACCATTCGTAATTCTCTACGAGTAAATTCTTCATTCTTCACCATTACGCATTTCATAGTTTTGTGGTTGTTGTCAGTAAATCGTTTCGACGTTTGACGTTCAAGGATTAAAGTTTACGTTGTATTCCCACATCCTATAGAAGACAGGGCCGGGGGAAGAAAGAGCTGCTGTAGGACAGATTGTAAGCTCATTATACATGTCCAATACAAGAGCCATATAATCCATTAGAATTTGGCGTGTGATTTGATGTGATGCGATGTTAAAGTCTCCTCATCTGGCGGCTTTTGCTTTTGTCCTCGAGACCACCACCGACATCGAGTACCGACCGTCCGTTGAAACAGAATGAAAGTGCAAGGGAATTGCAGTCGTTAAAAATAATATTGTATATATAGACACAAGCTTTACGAGCTCTTACTACATTATTACTGCTCATTTTAGCTTTCCTCCTTTTTACTTTACGATTATAGCATCTGTAAAATGCAATAATGATTATTAAGTAACCAGCTGAACACTGTAGCTACAAGTGTATGTATATACGTAATGTGAATGCCTTTTTTTTGCAATTTTCATTGGTTTTCATATTACTGCCACAAGTACCACACCCTTGTTTCCTTGGAAAGTTTGTCAAATAGGTGTTTGCAAAAATTATTGTTAGCTCAAAACATTAAATATTTGGCAACCTTGACTTGGATGTCTTTATTATCTTCTATATACGTAGTCACGTATTTACTCATTAACTCCTGATTTCACACGCAACGAATCACTTATAAATAAACGCGCGCAACTATTAATTATTGTTTATTTATTAACGTTGGTCGTGTATTTACGTTAGCAAGTAGATAGGGGTACTAGGTAAGTTATTAAACGAGCCAGCAGTGTGTCGAAAAGATAAAAGACAAGTGTTTTAGTAGCATCATTATAGCATGAGGTGTTAATATAATAAACTCGCGGACAGACGGTGCTAGGAAAATAATTTTAAATTTCAGTCCATCTAAAGCGTGGGACATAATATATTACGCTTGTGGTACATGGAAAAGTAAAAAACGAAAAAACGAAAATTCGAACGACGTATAAGTTTGTTTTTCAAAGATGTTATGTTGAGTGTAATATGCTAAACTGAACATTGTAGTTTCCGTGCGTCCACTTTTGTGTCTTGAAATAATTTAATACAGCACATAAAGTATAGCAAGTACGCTTACGATCGTTAGATATGTCTTTAGGCTGTGCACTGTACACGGTGGCACACACACACCATAGATAGGGATGCGTAGAAAAGTGAGAGAAAGAAGTCGAGTTACCGAATAAAGAAAGATAAGATGAAGGAGATAGGAACGTGCATACCAAGAGCTTCTATTCAACGCATTATTTTTGTGTTTTTTGTTGTTGTATAATTTATGTACCTAGAAATATTTCTAAACTAGAACCAAAGTGGTTGTGGGCACTGCAGCTAAATTTTATTTTATTTTATTGTAATTCATACACTGACGATGAGAGCTTGAGGGAATGAGGAGTCGAGGAGAAAGTATAAAAAAGGAGTAAGAAATATCACAGACAATTTTTGTGTTTCAAATGCTGAGCTGAAAAAAATGTTGATCTGGTAAAAAATGAGGCTAAAAAAAAGAAATACAGAGGACAGTGAACATTCACATTCAAAAACTATGAGAAAGGAAAAAATATATAAACCCACACGTATCTTCTGCATGGTTGAATATTTTTTCCTATAGTGAATCTACACACACACATACACAATATAAGCCGATCCCGACAACGACAACTGTACACTGGCTGCACTGCATGCATATAGCGTACAACTTTACGATACGATGATAGCAATGGTTGAGTTGAGAAAGAGAAAAATGCTATGGGATTATTGTCAACCCAGCCAAATAGAGTTGAAGCGATGAGAAACATTTCTCGTCTCTGGTCCTTTTAGTCCTTAAACATAAATACGTGGCACTTTATCTACGACCCAAGTCAGACTCCCTTTTTGACAAAACTGTACTGGCTCACTTAAGACTTAGGCCCATCTCTGTAGAGAGAAACTACTTAGGTTAGAAGGTATAGTACCTACGAATAGTTTCGATATAATATTGAATCAAGTGAGAGGCTAAGATTATAGTAGCTTAAAGGATCCTCCAGTTTATTCCCATAGTACACATTTCCGAGAGCGTTACGTGAACGAGCAATCTATGGAAATGATTCATTCGAATTGCGAACATTTTAAAGAAAATCCCTATGCATACGCATATCATTCTATACATTATCCATTATTTGTTCTTGTAACAGTGATAAAACTATCATGTATCTCTATGTAATCTGTACAATACAAAAATACGGCGGTGGTTGAAAGACACGCCAATGATTTCACTTTAAAGCTCTGGGTTTTAATTTTCTACCAAAAAATGTTACGTCCAACCACCATTCGCCATGTGAACACATCTGCAAATTTTCATTTTCATTCCACGTAGGGCTTCTAGAATGCCGCACGAAACACACAGAATTTAAACTGTAACATGGAGGTGTATAAACTGCGGGGTTTTGATTACCAAAGCACATAGTCATATAGTCTCAGGCAGCCTTTTGATGCTCTCTTGTTTGAAATGAAAAAAAAGGTTTTATTGTCAATGTCCAGTACACCACAGTTACAGTACCTTTAGACCTAGCCACACTAATATACTTGTGTAGTCGAATATAGCCCTTATGTCCGTACAGTTCATGATATAGGTCTCTCAGGGATCCTAAAATAAATACTGTCGCTCTGAATTGTGAATGTGTGCATGAGTGTGTGTGCTCTCGCTTCTGTCCTCTGGATCTCGTTGTAAATCCCGATAATCTCAAGGATCAGAGCACTTTACCAAGTTTGCACTTTATTATACAACTGTATACCCTTTTCTACTCAACTGACGTAATCACCCACCACAAAAAAACTGCCAGCCAGGGACAGGGACGGAAATCCTTCCGCTCCTTTTATGTGTCTTTGCCTTTTTGTATGATTAGACTCGTCTTGAATGCGACCGATGAGACGAGTCGTTAATGTCTAGTCTACTAAAAGTAAACATGGATGACAAGGCTGGTTGAAGCCTTCCTCAAAATCAGAGGGAACAATGCTCGTTGTCGTTGTCGTCTCTTTTTTTTTGTTTTTAGTTCTTCGCACTTAAAGCCTTGGTTGGGACTTTGTTTACTTTATTTTATGAGGTTTACATTTTAACTTTGCTAGATACATAGCCTATAGATGGACACCTATTTGTATTTTACCAATCTTTATACACTTATACTTATATGTATTTACTATCACTATCAATCCAATGGTCAGACTAAATCGAAAATTGTGATACAGAAACTAATAGCAAGGATTTTGCGATAGCTGCTGAAAAACTGGAGCTTTTCGTTCTTTTGTCCTGAAGCAGAATGCAATGACTACGATTGTGACGATACTTATCAGTAATGATGATGATGCATTTTTTTTATTAGGAAATAATAATAATAATAACCACAATGCTCAAAAACCCGGGAGTTGCTACAGACCAGATAGTAATAATAATTATTATGGAAATACAAATTATCCTGGAACTGGAACTGGAACTGGAGGGAACTACTACTACACGAATTCCCGGGTTAAGAGGCAAGCCGTAGCATACTCAAATGGAGGGGCTCAGCCTTACTACACGAACGGAAATAATGGTGGATTTGGAAGTTGGGGTAGCAGCGGTGGTAATGGTGGTGGTGGTGGCAATAATTATTATCCTGGAAGTGGGAATAATGGGAATGGCTTCTACAATCCGGGATCGGGAGGGCAACATGGAGGAAATGGTGGTGGTTCAGGTGGAAGTAATTACTACTGCAACCGTGATAGTGACTGCTCTGGAAATAAGAAATGCTGCTCTCGTCAATGCAGGACCCCAGCTTTCTTTGGTTAATCAGGTAGGGGAAACCAAAGAAAAAGGCCTATACAAAATCAGTTATCTCCACCTGCTCTCAAGTCTGGGCTCGACTTCCAATATTTCGAAACTTGAATAAAGTTTTAGACTTTCTTATACATAGACAACTTTAAGGATTAGTCGATTCGGGTAATTATTATCTATTGGAAACTTTCTTCCCCCTCTAAGACTTTAAAAGCTGTACTATTGTCACGTATTAACTCAATATTCATTTTCATGTACTACTTATCGTTAGACTTTACTTTGTTACACTGAATTCCCAACCAAATTCTGTTCAGGAACTTGAAAACGGTAATAATAATAATAGTTATTATTATTGAAATGAATAAAAACAAACAACTATTGAATATTAATGCTAAACATGCTTAAAAGCTCATTATTTATAGTGCTGTTTCTTGTACCAATTTAGGACTTATATAACTATAGTAAATTACACTTGAAATATAAATAGCTAAAGTAGTCATAACAGTCTATGTAATATAATAAGATAATAAGACAGGTTCTTGAAGATCATCATGAATGGATGAAGTGTCGGCAGAGGGCAGAGACAAACGACACGGAAAATTGATTAATTAGCCAATTAGCCACAGAGTAGCTGAAGATAAGTGTGTGAACGAGGCTAGATTGAAACTTCGGAACGATTCAAACTTGAAACATGTAACGCAGTACATAAAAGGATTAACTATATATCCGTCTGCCGTATATAGGAAACGTGTGTGGGATCCATAGATGGTTGAGGGCTCGGTTATCACAAGAGGCAATTGAGTTTCAAATCGATTCATGCGACTTGATCATCATTATAATTGATTAAATAGTCAAAAACAATTACCTTCTATAATAAGAGCGGTAAATTAGCAATAAAGTAATTATATCACGTATCGGTAGTTTAGATATACATACTACTTGATGATGATGGTACGCTTCAAATTCCTAGTAACTACAAAGCCAATGTTTTGACCATTCAATTTACGCCTTACGGGGATAGCGTATAGCTCTGATGTGACAGGTACTTCTAAATATTATTACAAAAGCAAAATATTCCGTAATGACAGTACCTTTACATATTTTGAGTTGACGTAATACTTATTCCACGGAACAGCCGTAATTCGAATTTTAAAATCATTTTCATCGAAAACTTTGATTAAAAATAAGTTTTACAGTTAGTTATTAGTTATTATTACTTTCCATCCGATTTAAAACATATATATTATACTGCTCCATTAAATTGCGTTTGGCTTTAAAATGGAAATCAAAATATTATTAGCAGTAGCAGTTTTAGTTTACAGTGCTTGTATGTGTGGTCATGCAGCACCCGCAATTGATGGATCAGTACAAGGTAATTTTATTATTAGCTTTCAAACTCAAACTAATATGTTCCTATTTATAGTTGAAACATTAAAATCAAAAAACGTTTTCCAATAAGTTTTACCGATTGCATAATGCAGTACGAATATGTTTTAAGTTTCGGCAGTGCAGATTAAAAAAAGGAACGTTAATGCATTTAACCTATGTAATTAATTATGTTTTGAAGAACTAAATAGAATTGGGAGCAATGAATTATTAGCTGAAGAATTCTCGTTCACCTCGTATGGAATCAACTTTTTTCAATTTGCGGGCCGATTCGGGGAAACTGCAAACGCTTTAAGAGAGATAGTAAAGTTTACTAATGCTGAATTAAGCAAGATTCTAGTGAACACAACGCAGGAGATTCGCACTGAGGTGATTAGACTATATGAATGTGCATCTGCTTATAAGTACCCGAACATACAACTGAAATAGACTTGGTTGCTCTTACCCTTATATGCACGCATAATCATACGTAGATTTTGTCTTATCGAATGCCTTGTTTAGAGCCGAACAAATTCAAATGTGTGCAACAGTGTCTATATGAAATGTTATACATTTTCCTCCCGGGCATCTCCCCCTCCCGGACATTTTCACCCCAGAACATCCCCCGGGCATTTTCCTACCAAATCTTACAGGGGATATTTTTCTTCATGTATCAAAATCACATAACTAAAATGAGCCAGTGTTAATTTACAGAAAATTGTATTCGTAGATATTTTCAGAAATATGCTACAGTACTAAACTGAAGCACTAAAATTCCCCTTTTCCCAATTGTTTTGTGAAGTAATGATTACCTAATTATTTAAGAGTAAAAAATTTAATTTCAATATAATTGCAAAAATCATTAGTCGGGCCTCAACGCAAAAACAATGCTTGATTTAAATACTTTCAGATTCACTATGCCCTAGAGGATGCCATCGCCAAAACTCAGGTTATTCTTAGTCCAGTTCTAAAAAGAATGAATACCATCCTTACTTTAGTTTCTGGAGCGGACTCAATTAATGCCTTGAGCGTTATGGCCGATATAATCCTTGATCTGTCTCAAAGACTTTGCATAGATGTGAGAACAAGAAAATAAGAAAATAAAAAAATATAAAATATAAAAATAGTTATTATTCTCTGGTTATGAGTCTAAACAATATTTTTATTATTGTTGCACACTCTTATACATAAATATATTGCTTTCTACTATTATTGGATACATAATTTTATACTACTAAATTGTATAGATGCAAACAGCCAACAAAGGACTTCAGAAGTTGGCACAAGAAAAGATTGGAAATATTTTAATAATTACCATGAGGGTGAGTGAATTTTAAATGACTAACTAACTAGTACTAAGGTGCGTAAATGTGATCAGTGGCCGCCGTTCAAATATTATCGCCTTTAAAAATCTGTGCGACTAATACTCCAACAGCTTATAGTCTCAGCTACCATCACTTGTGATTTATCAGCTTTTTTCCTCAAAAACTCTGGCTATGTAAAATTATGAAAGTTTTGAGTACTTTTTTAAATTTTTTTATGCCGATCACATTAAAGACCCTACTTTACCATTACCTTTAAATGTATTTAAACTAACTGATCACATTAAGGGCACTTGGGGCGATGTAAGACTTTTCGAAATTGTTTCGAACAATGACCTGTACCTCTTGCAACTTTTAATTTTCGACACTGAGTATTTTTGTGTACATAAAGGATTAAAAGAGAAGTATAATGACAACTTCTTCTTCATTGTGCGTCGGCTAGGTAAAAAGTTATAGATTTTCAAAGTCAAAAAAATGAACCTGATCACATTTACGCACAGTACTATATACTACATGTAAAAATAACAGTTTATTAGCTCGAAACGTTGTTAAGGGTTGTAAGGGTTGTTGTTAAGGGGCCTTGTATTTGTTATTTCCTTCTAGGTTGGAACTGAAACAGCAAAAGCAGTTATAGCTGCATTGAAGAAGTTAATGATTCAATTAAAGGATGTCTTGGGGCCGTTGGAACAACAAATGTCGATAACATTTGATCTCAGACACAAAGAAATGTCAATTCCGTTACTTGACACGCTAGAAAATGACATTACTAATAAGGATATCGATACTGACTTTTTCAAAAATCAGAATGTTCAATAATTTTACTATGGTCTGGTCTCACCCAGTCCGATGACGGACCAGACCTTACTTAACCATATTTTATGGTCCGACGAGTCCGACCATAAGTAAAATATTTTGCAGATTTTAAGAAAATAAACCAAAAAAATTATATCAATTAACCTTATTGTGCATATTTATGTTTATTACCTATGAAGTAATCAACCGTAAGTACGTGTAAGTAGTTAATTCATCAGGTGCTTCGGGAAAAATTGGATAATATAAAATCAAGATTGAGTGATACGTTATTTTGTAGGGAATTTAATTAGCTGTATTTCCGTTATGCATTACCGTCACAATGCTTATCAGACGCAAACTTAATTAACCGTTTTCTCCAGTTTACTACTATTTCAAACAGAAAACATTAATTAAATGTGCATAGTATTTCAAAAACAAACAAAACAGCAATTTAATATTAAATAAATCAGTAATCATAAATAAACAAACACTTGGGGTCCTTCAACTCTACTACTTGTTTCTAAGATTAATGCCGTTGTAATCTGAGGAACAAATAACGAGTAAATAACTATAACGGGATTCTCGTTAGAACAAAATGGGACACCGATACCATTCACTGGCAGTACCAAGGAAGTCTCTGGAAGTGCAGGATCCAAAATGAAAACAACTGAAATATTAATTTTTCTTACTATTAGCTTCACAGCAATAATTGCTGCTCCACCCCGAGGTAACCGTTTACTGCACTTAAAACTTGTATCTTTTCACCGTTGAATTTGTAATATTATTAATTATTCCACTAAAATTGGAAATTCCGAAAATTCAGTGTTTAGGAAAAAAAAATTAAAAATGCTTTTATTACGCAACAGATGGAGAGGAAAAATCTTTACTAGTTGATGTAATTTCCGGCAGGATTGGTGTTAACATCTCTTCTGTCGTCGCACAAGCTCATGCTACGAGAAAAGGTCTCCAGCGAATTACACAAGAAACCAGGTTAGAATTAGAGAATATTTTCTCACCTTATGGTCCTGAGGCTGTATCTGAGGTACGTTCGTTAAATAATTATTACTATTTGAAAATAAAATAATTATGTAATTTAATTACAGAGTATTTTTGTTCAAAAAATGATTTTCAATGAAGCGTAATTTAATATTATAATATTTAAAATTACAGCTGCGAAATATCACGGATGATGCAATTGCCCAGTCCAAATCTATAATAGAGCCGGTGATTAAACTTTCAAATGAAATTCTCCAACTTATTGGTAACGGCACGTTAGAAGATGTCAAGGAGATTGAAAGGACACCTACAATACTTCTCATTATTCGTCTGTGTCATAATTTAATCGCAGTGGTATAATTATGCAACAATATTATTGCAATATTACAAGTATTACTAATACGTGGAGGTATATAACAGTCACAATGCAAAAAAATGTATTTTCGTCATGCTTCTTATCCAATTTTTGTTATTTAGTTTGAAAGTACCATCTGTGACCTCAAGAGTCTCATCGCTAACACCATTTACGTGATTCAAAAACTGGTTCAAAAAATAGCATGGGTAACATAATTTTAAAGACTTTTATTATTTTGTTTACATTTTTTAAATAAACTTTATAAAATAGTTCTTAAATTATATTTACAATGCACTTTGGGACAGGTGGGTGATAAGCTTGCAGCAGCTGTGAATTGCTTATGTGCCTTGGTACTACCAAGGGCTGCCAAGGAAGTTCAACCCCTTCTGGAAACCCTAATTCCTGTGCTTAAACCGCGGGAGCCTTCCGAAGATTTTGAAGCATTAACTAAAGCTATTCTTGGATTAAATGTTGGTGTTATTGCCTCTCAAATCAATGTTTCCCTGAGAGGACTTCATGAGTTGTTCAGATCTTCTGCAAGTGAACTCAAAGAAATCCTTGTGAGCAGTGGAATCGATGCTAAAACAGAAATTGATACAATTATTAGTGATGCGAGAGCACAGGCGGAAGCCCTATTGAGACCCGTCACACTTTTGATTGACTTAATTGTTGAGCTACTACCTGCACGTGAGGCTCATGGGGCTGGCTTTCATCGAGATACATTGGACACCATAATCACACTCATTGTTAAGTTGATTTCAAGTTCTATGGAACAATTCAGGCAACTATTGGTAGTCGATACTATTAGTAAGCTCGTTGAGGTTGCTAAGCAGTCTGGAGCTAATACTACAGGAAAAATTGAGGTAAGGCCTTGTAACATTTTTAAATGCTCAATTTTAATAGGCAGCGTGTAGCGCGAAAAAGGAAATATTCGAATAAAACTTATTGTCACTTGTGTTTAATTATTTTATGTTCAATTTTAGGAACTTGCTGGACGAACAATGACGGAGGCTAAAGCATTGATTCGACCTTTGTTTAAACTCCTTTCTCCCATTGCACCTGACTCCGCGAATAAGATTCATGATGTGCCCGAGAAAACATTGATAAATTGTTGACTTAATTATAGGGGCAAAGGGTACAAACATGTTTAGGAGCCTATCAAAGCAATACCCGATTGTTCAAATCTATTACATACATATTTATTATTCTATTTTATTATTTGCGATCTTATTTATTTGTTACATAATTAATTATTACATAGATTAGTTTTATTTATTGCATTGTTAAAAAATTTTTGGGATAAATTTATAAATAAATGGACATACACGTATATACAGAATTAGCTAGCCCACGTAGCTCAATACAGGCACTAGTCACTGCTTACTGTGCTGTGTGTCTAAAAATCTGCTATTTCAGTGAGTGCTCGCCTTAGGTCCGTTGAGCATTTCATCATGTGGAACGTTATATATGGGATATATGACATAATTACAACCGTCACGTGCACGTTACTGCATGGTTTTTATTACCAATTAATTCTTAAGTACAGGCACCAGCCACGAACTGAAAATTCAATCCCATGATTTCCCCATCGGCATCATAATTTTCAAATTAATTTATACGAAACTTCAACTCTTAACACATTATAATGCACTCGGTATACTCTTTGAAGCCACAATAGATACATGTCCCAAACGAAGTATCAAAACCAAATTGTAATGAACTAATTTCTAAAACCTACAAAGCTGATTAAGACTGTTTAGGACCTGCTGTGCGTTGTGACACAACTGATGCAAGGTTTATAGTTGGCGGTCGAATGTATTTTCTGCATTTTATCATACTTCAATAAAAAAGCTAAATAATTAATTATAGCAAGATCGCTATTCCAAAAAAATAAAACTCACAATGGTATTACTGCCTATGCATTGCTGATGGGGAAAGCCCAGTGTCTTTTAATGCTTTGTGATAAATTATGGATAAAGAATCATTACAAAAAACATAATCGGTTAGTTTTTTCAGTTCCGTTACGTTCTATACAGGATTTGCACTTTTACCTTAATGATACAATCATATTTATGCTAGGGTAAGTTACACAACTCGAGGCACATTATCAGGGCAAAAATTCATAGTAATATGTATACTTAATAATGATCAATACCATACAGCATCCTCAATACGTTATCAGTTGTCGGTGAGGTCATACGTAGGTAATAGTAGTTATACATGAAAATTGAACATAATGATCAAGTGCCAGGTGCTAATTTTAAGACAACATAACCACTTGAAAAGATAATTTTGAACGAAACAAATAACAGTTCGAACGCGAACAGGAACGAGCAGAATGATCGCAATCCCATCCAATAATATCAATAATCGATAACTTTAATTGCGAATTAATAAAATTGACCCATGATATGACTATTATCGAACAAGTGAATTAAAACTTATTATACTATAGAGAGGTCAAAAGTCGATTATATTTAGTGGTATAAAACAGATGACATTCACTAGAACTTATTTAGTTGCAAAGTCCGAATACGGAATTTCTCTTTCCAATAATTAGTGTGAGAGTATAGCCGATATTTCTTTGGAAAAAATGAAGGCCATGTTATTTTTTGCTTTTCTTGCCGTCGGTGCCTCAGCGGTCGTTGCCGCGCCACATAGTAATTTTAATTTTAATTTCAATTTAAGTTTTTTGCTACACACAATTTCGTTTTTTGAATTTTTTAAAAACATGTCGGTGCTGAGCATAAATAATTAATTACTTAAGTAGCTCGCAGTTTGAATTTAGGTTTGGCAAGAAATTCAGATAAATATGCTATATTTGGAATAAAATAGCTTCATTTGCATTTTGCGATACGATAATAGTGTGCTAAAACTTTAATTTGAAAGCCAATTATTGTTCTTTGTTAAAATAGTTAGCAACGAGGTATCAGTTGGAAATGGACAGAAAAATTTGTTGATTGACATTATTTCCGCGCTCATCGGAGTTGACATTAATGCTGTCGTTGCACAAACTGAAGTTACAGTCGAAGGTCTTCAGCGAGTTCTAAAACAAGCTGAGGTTGAACTAGAAGATGTTTTGGTTTCCAGTGGAAAAGACCTCGTCTCTCAGGTCAGTGCTTTTATTTCATTAGAATTGTAGACCCAGAAAAATCAAAGTAAAGGCATATTTATACGTATAACTTACTTATACATAATTTGATAGCTTTTTAATTAAATTTTATAATCCTCTTTATGAAAGGCTCAAGCAATCCTTGTTGATGCCGCTGCTAAAGCTGATGTCATTCTTGACCCTCTTGTTACGCTTGCTGAGCGAATCCTTTCACTCCTAGGAATTAGCCGCGCTGAGCGCATTGGCGAGAAAGACATCATCGTTGACCTCATTGTTGCTCTTATCAGCCGCCTCATGGAAATGGTTAGTTAATTTTTTATTTCCTAGAATACTTGCTTTTCTAACTATGGCCATAATATGGGGAAAATTAAAACATTAGCGCGTGTAACTCAAAATTTCCAGGTTGAAGCAGCACTCATGGAGCTCCAACAATTGTCTATCGACACCATCCTTGACCTTCAAAATCTCGCTGCACAAGTAAGCACAAATCCTTGAAATTTGGAGACTAATAAATCTAACGACGGAAGGGTCAGAGGTGGTCCCGACAAATTGGACTCATATATTTGTTTTCTGAAATGAGCATGTGAAAAAAACTAGATTTGCTTAAGAACATGATGGGAATGGGCATTTCGGCTCTCTAAGTCAGATTTTTTAAAGTATGAATTTTGTAATGGTAACTAAACGGGCACCATATTTATTTGACCATAAAATAAATTTATACTTCTTTGGAACCCTGTAGCTCCTACAATTTTCGACCGATTTTTAAAGAAAGTGCAGTTTTGTAATTCGCAAAGCATTTTCTAAAAAGTAATTTCTGGGTTTTGAAATTTCAAAATTTTTAATTTTTTTAAGAAAATAAGATATTTTTCTTGGTCCTGTGTAATACACAATTATTACCAATTTCGTACCAATTAAGTGCCTCATTTTCTTAAAAAAATTAAAATTTTTGAAATTTAAAAAACCAAGAAATTACTTTTAAGAAAATGTTTTGCGAATTACACAACTACACTTTCTTTAAAAAGTGGGCGAAAATTGTAGGTGCTACAGGGTTCCAAAGAAGTATAAATTGATTTTATGGTCAAATAAATATGGCGCCTGTTTAGTTACTATTACAAAATTTATACTTTAAAAAATCTGACTTAGCGAGCCGAAATTCCCATTCGCATCATGTTCTTAAGCAAATCTAGTTTTTTTCACATGTTCTTTTCAGAAAAAAATATATGGGGCCAATTTGGTGGGACCACCTCTGACCCTTCCCTCTAACGAGCAACACGCACCAACGTATCCTCACTGATTTTCCCGCCATATTTTTTTTTGAAAAGAGCATCCAAAATAACTTAGATTTGCTTAACAACATGGTGCGCTTCGTGAGTTTTTTTCGATAAAATTATTTTTCGAAAGAACGAAAAAGGCCTTAAATTACATATGTAATGGTTTTTTCATCCACATAATTAAATTTTATTCAAAATTTTGAAACTTTTTTTTTTAAATTTTTGTTCAAAAAACAATTTCAAAGTGTAAGAAATACAAAAAAATACAAATTTTAAAAATTTGGTTTTTCTAAATTTTTTGTTGATATTACAGTAACGTGCTCTAAAATTTATGAAAAAACGAAATTTTCAAATTTTCAAAATTTTAGTTTTTTTGTGTTTCTTACACTTTGAAATGGTTTTTTGCACAAAAATTTCAAAATGTGTTGGGTCAAATTAAAGGGTAGTGCTGATACAGTTGCTGCCGTCAATGAAGTGGCTGTTCGTGCTCTTATCGGAGCTGTTCTTGAAATCCAACCCCTTCTCGACCTCCTCGCTCCACTTCTTGAACCACAAGACCCATCCGACATCATTAATGACTTGATCAAGGCAATTCTCGGACTTGACATCCCTGCCATTGCTACTCAAGTGGATGTGACCATTAATGGTCTCAATGCATTGTTTACCTCATCTTCGGAGGAGTTGAACCAAATCCTGGTTAGCGGCGGAATCAATGCCCAAGCTCAAATCCAAGCAGTTATTGACAATGCTAATGCTGAGGTAGAGGCAACCTTGAAGCCCCTTGTGGATCTGATTAACCTAATCATTAGTCTTATCCCTGCATCTTCACAAGGAGCTAGAGCAATGCAACGAAATTTAATCGGCGACATCATTTTAGGACTTTTCCAATACATTGACAACTCAGTTGCAAGACTAGAACAGATAGTCGTTGACACTGTCAATGAACTCGTGCAAGTTGCTGTCCAAGCCGGAGCTAACACAGCTGGAGCCATCGAGGTAAACTGAACGCTTCTTAGAATTACTGTAAAATAATGTTGATTTTATTATTATTATTATCATCCTATTATGATTAAAAATCCTTAATCTGTGACATGACGCTATAACTTTATTTTTTATTTTAGGACCTTGCCCAAGAAACTACTGACAAGGCTCAAGCTTTAATTCAACCTTTGTTAGACCTCCTTGCCCCGATCCTTCCTAAAGCAAATGCTTCCATTGCTCATCTTTTAAAGAAACGTTTACCTACATTAGAATACAAAATTGAACGACTACAAGGAAGTTTGAAGCTTTTGATGGAATAGCAGATTCACCAAAACCAACGGAGCACGCTAAACCTGTGATATATATTAAACTTAAAAGTTTCTTGAAATAAACTATGTAATTATGCAATATGTATAAATACTATGTATATGGTGGGTGCATTTATTCAAATTAGGCTCAGTCCAATAGTAAAATTAAATTATTATAAGGCCCACATGTTTATTTCATTATTAGCGCAACCCTCATTCCACGTAGACTGACATCATCAGTTATGCAATTAAAAGAACGCAGGGTTAAAAAATTAGAAAAATCCTCTATGAATAGAAACAAAACATGCGGGCGAGATACTTTGAATTTAAATGAAACATGTAAAAATGGAAAGATGAAGAAAGGGGCACTTCACGTACTGAATTATGCAGCGAGCGAGCGTAATATTATGATAATCTTGCATATCAACTCCTAAATCCCAACCCCAATCATAAATGCGACATCTTTATATTTATTTCAAGAATTATTATTAATATCATGAATACACAATTTTCGATTTTATAAAGGTTACGGACCTGAGGAACGAACAAAACGACAAATAAAAATATCTGAGGGTTAAAATAATTCTGACACAAAAATTACCTAGATACATACAGGACAACAGAACATGACATGACACAACTAGCCAAGAAACTTAAAAACTAATAACAAATCTAGTAATAAATGCTAACATGCTATGTAAAATGATATTGTACTGACATTCGATGAAAAATTCAACTATTATTTTCTAACAACAGAATAGCATATAATGTATCAGTGATAGTCAAAATTATTTAAAACTAACATTTTTTGTGAAATTGGACGAAAATGGTTTGTTTTAATAGCACACAACCAGAATTTTTTTTAATTCTAGAATTAAGAAGTACTAATTATAACTTGCTACGTGAAGCTGATAGTCTAATTTACCTTTTGGTAACCGAATGGATAATAAATGTGAAAAGTTTAAGTTATAATTACTTTTAGTTAATTAATAACAGGCACGATTTAACTAAGTATATTGTATATGCATTACATAACACCAGTAGTAAACTTTTTAAATGCCGCTATTTGTAAATATTATTATTGGCAAGAATTCTTAACTTAAGTTGCAGTAAATGTATCATCATAATAATATAGAAAAAACTACTCAATTCCAATGATTTTCTTCCTGTAGAAAGAAGGAGCACATTCTATACATACATACATATGTAATTAATTGTAGTCTCGAGACCAGCACCAGGCAATTTTGTTTAAAACTTATTTTTAAATAATCATACAGTGGTAGTGGTAAATCTACAGGACAAAGTTGAAGGGGAAAGAAATTAGGGGTATTCATAATCTCGCTATAACTATTTTTGGCACTATAAGACTTTCGCACTATAGCGTCACAAAACAAGCAGGATAAAGCGCGATATAGCGACTTTCAATTGTCGCCATGGAGACGGCATCTTGACTACATTCAATGTTAAGTGGGTTTTGCTACAAAAATAATAAGAATAGATGTTTGTTTATAATGTTAGCTGAATAATTCGTTACCTATGGCAACAATAACAACACGAACGTTATAACATATTACAGGATGGGGCGTTCAATATTCTAGACGACTTTGGCGTTATAGTGCAAAACTATTTAGCGCGAAAAATAGTTATAGCGAGATTATGAATACCCCTATTATACTGTTTGTAGAAATTCCAACCGAAAAGAAATCATATCAAGTATTCACCATGCACATGTTTTAACATAATGTTTACAATACCATTTCTTTCCAAGCTGACTTCCACACATTGCTTTTATAGATACATTTCCAACTCCAGCAACACCAAAAAATCACGAAAAAATAAAGAAGACTGTAAATTTGGTTGAAATGGGTAACATGATAATATATGGCTAAATAATTAATACTGTGTGTCAATATGAATTACGAAATAAAAACAGATTTTTGGGTCATTAAACTCAACCATTTATAAATATGTACCATCATAAAATATCTCTAGTCCACCACAAATTTCCAACTCCAGATAAAGCTGTATGTATAGTATAATAAACAACCATAAAACCTGACGGAGAGCAGAAGCCTCGAAATGTGTAAATACAATACACCATATAAATACAGAAGAGTAATTAAAATTCATGAGGAGAACTCAGCTGACAGTTCACCTTCCACATATTTATAATCCCTCCTTGTCTAACTGCAGTTAGAATGTAAATGACGACGTAAACAAATACACCCGTCAAATTATTCTTTCTGCAGAAGGAAATGTACAAACGAGTGAACGCAATAAATTACGGTGAAACTACATAATTTAGGAGGCAGTGTAAAAGACTTACTAAAACTTTAATGTAAAAAAAAGAAGAGGAAACTTGAATAATATGTACACTGACTTCCTTTTAAGAGGGAAAACCCAAACCAAGACGAAGGCCAGCTGTACTGTAACTGTCTAACTGTAGCTGAACTGAACTGAGAAAGTGGGGAAATGCACTCTATAGACCATGTACGCACGTCTTGGACAAGAAAAACGGAAGACGATAGCAATAATTCAATGCTTGTAAAGAATTAAAGTGACTCCCAGATAAAACCTTCACAACAATGTCTCCAAACTTTTCCCTTTTCTCTCTCTTCTACTAACATCTCTAATTTATATCGTAAATGTCTTACACTTAAACTCTGAATCTATAATGGACAATGTACACATTGTAGTAAGAAATTTATGAAGCGCTCATCTTTTCAAACATGCCACACTTTATCATCTCATAACAGCTAAGCACAATGATATTATTCCTATATATGTATGGTAGAATGTAGAATATAATAAAATACCATTATGTACCATATATATTATTATGAGTAATGAAATAACAACTAGCGTTAACCGAATCATATAATAATTGAAAGTCACATAGTTCTCCAAACTAACTCAAACTTATATCCTTATACACAGTTCCATATTCCGCATACTCGGGAAGAAAAATACATTTTAGTTTTCGTCAATATATGTAAGTAAAGTGTAAACCTATCTATGTAGTGTATAGCTCTTGCTCATAAAATGCTTTTAAGAAAAAGTTTATATACATATAATATAATATTTTATACATTAATACACGCATGCATAGTTATATCATGTGTATTCGTTAGTAACACCTAAGAATAACAATAGGGACCCAGAGAATACTAATAGCCACCATTATATTTTACGCGTATAACTACTCCCTTTCATTTAAAATAACAATGCAATATGCCTCGTACAAACAACACATGACAGATAGTACCTTAGTACCCACCTACGGACAGCGGGATCCGCATGCTATATGTAAAATGTAATTATAGAGTTACAAATGTACAGACACAGACAATGCCGCTTCCTTGAATTTTGAAATTATTTAGGCTTGTTCAAATTGTATGGATATAAATTGGAGCAGTAAATTATATTTATATAGGTACCTACGCTTTTCCTACATGTTTCTGATTTCTGATCATACAGTCGATAATAAAGCTCTATTCTCTAGATACTAGATGTGCTCGGGATTCGGAATAGACACGCAATATTTTTCTACATACAGATATTTACTTAAATGGATGAGGAAGCTCGCGATGAGGGAATATAGATGAGCTAAAATGTTAGCAAACAATATGGGGAAGAGCAGAGGGAGAAAGTACACAGGGAACGCCGAGTAGTCTGACTGCAATGGTCCTAGAAGGAGATACTTGAGTAAATAATGGTACAAGATAAACTTGTTAGTGGCTCAGAAGGAAACTAAAATTGAAGAACATATAATATAGCACGGACAACAAGAACAAAAGAGGAGACTTTAACTGGCTAGATAAACAAGTGCACAATTACTCAATACACAATAAAGTTTTACAAGGTTCTCCCTATATATATATATGATACATAATCTGTGTCTGTTAGATTTGATTGTATTTTCTGTTATTATGGTATAGCGGGTAGTTTCCCTCCGCTATCTCCTACTTTCTCCTAGCCTTTATCATCCCATTTCCCATCCCAATTTGAAACATGCAGATCGACCAGTCGATTCGACATCTTACTATTGTATTTTTATCATATCATAATATCATCATACCAACAAAATATAATGTTCTATAATTTTTGTGCATCAGCAATTTTTGTTTTGCTGTAGTATAACGTAACTATGTATTGTTTATATATTATGTAATATGTAATATACTGTACATTGAATAAATGTGATTTGAAACAAGCTATTCATACTCTTATGGGTATTGGCCTCTCGCAAATTCGCCGCTTTCCTGTTTTTTGTTGTATGCTTTGTTATGGCTGCAAATATATTTGAGAATACGGATATGGATACGGATGTTAGTTGGTGTTGGTCCTGTTGGTAGTATAGTAGTAGTACGTGCTTTCTGTCTTGTATTTTTGTGAGTAGATATTCTCTATGCTTACCGCTGCTCCCCCCACCACCACCACCACCACCACCACCACTATCATCATTATCATTATCATCATACTGCTCCAAGCCAAACGTGGATCGAAATTCTTATGAATAAAGAGTCTTCTCCACCCAATCCTCCATGGTGAATGTGGCTTCATTCGTAGAATCCACGTCGCGTTCTTTGAAAATTTCTGTGGTTGAGAATAAAATGATATTATTTGAACGTACTCGTGCATCACATCAGGGACAACATCAAACGTCGACGCCACAAATCCATTTGTGTCTCGTCCTCTTTAGTTTCAGTTTCAATTTGAGACGACGAGCGTCAAGAATTCTAAGACTTGTACTACTATGCAGTCAAATCCGGTTACGAGGGAACCCGTGGGACCGAAAAATCTGCCACATTGCCACACACATTGCCGGATTTCATTTGAACCAAGTAAGGGAATTCCCTTTTACGCGATTTGTAGGTGTAAAATATTCGAGTTCTGCATGTCCCAATAGAGTATAGAATCACAGTTTTCCAGATTAACTTTCCCGTAAGCATAAATACTGTAGTGGCATTATTATTTTTTAAGGCCAACTAACCCCTTTGCATGTTTAAACTATAGCTGACCCCGTGGTAAGTGAAAACTGTGATTCTATTCAATTTTATTGGGACTTACTGTATTGTATTGACGATTCAGTCAATATATTTATAACTCTCCACATAGCAACATTCAACTAAATATTTATATCGCTGGAAAGAAATGTATCTTTCATTTTTCATTGATTTTGACGCAAAGATAAAATTATTTGATGAAGATTAGAAAAAACTTTCTCCTCAGCATTTGAAAATACATTCAAAATAGAACACTGACATGTGTGTGCATAATTGGGATGAACCTTGTCTAGGTCGAAATACATTTGGGAGTGCTAACTAAAATTTCGGATTCTACTAACTGAAAATTGTCCGCAAGATATTTGGTGGTTTTACCACCACTGCTTTATTTTTCCCTTTGGTATCACATCTAGCTGACTCAGTACATTTACAGAATTTTTCTGTAGTAAAATATTCGATTTGCAATGATTTTTTGGTTCATTTCCACCTAATTTCCTGTATAAGCAGCGCAAAAATCCACAAATATTTTACGATCCTGCCCTTATACCCGGAATTCCCTTATAGTGGTTCCCGTGAATTTTAGTAAATTTAGCACTACTGAGATAGCAGGCCGACCCAAGACTGAAACTTTTGGCCCTTATTTACCGCTTCCCTTATAACCGGATTTGACTGTACTACATTTGGTTACATTTCAAGTACTGTAGTAGGTAGGTATTATGTGTAGTAGGTAGAGATCTTATTTGTCAAATGCAGTACATGCAGTAAGAAAGAAGAATCTTTTAAGCTTACCGATCATAGCCTTGAGCTTGACAGCACACATGATGTAGTCGTCAAACATAATCTGACCATTTTTGTCGCCATACCGAAGGACGAGTGATTGGAGGACGTGATTGTTCACATGGTAACCCGCGGACGTCAAGGCTTGACGGAGCTCGAACGAGTCCAGATAACCAGAATTGTCTTGATCAAACATCTTGAAGACGCTCTAAAGAATTCAGATTAAAATTCGATTGGTTCATACATAACAACGACAAGGGAACGACGAAATACTTTTGTTCCGCGGAGCCCATCTGGACCGAGGATTTGAAATTTGAATTATTCATTCATAACTTTGTGAGGAGCTTCATTTTCCATTTCTTTGTATACCTTTTACATTTTTCTAACCTAGAAAACTACTGAAGCATTTTATCTTCATATTTTTATTGAAATGACAGATGCCATACTGCTCTCATATAGGAAAATAGAAATTATCTTACACACTCTTTTAAATATATTATTCTGACATTAGCAACTCATTTAATATTTAATCATCAAATTAAAGTACCTATACCTCCAGATAATTTACTCAAGATTAAAATAAGAACCTCCTAAATGGATTACAAAAATGAGAAAAAGTAAAATCCAACTTTCTACACAAAACCAACTCCAAGTATTATTCCTCAGACAAACAAAAAGTGTAACTGACACCGACACGACGGCCATTCCTCTCCAGATTATTATTATTACTATCCGTCAAAACAAAAGTTTCACTGTCAGTTGAGCCATTGAAAGGCGTCCAACTTTCTCATAGGATGAAAATAAATTATTTTCCCTTCCTCACAGTCTGCCATCTCGTCAAAATTATTTGATGATGGATTAGCGAAAGAAACAAACGGTGCTCGCTGAAAGGATGGCAAAGAAAGAAAGACGAAGAAGAAGAAGAAGAAGACGAAGACGGTGACGGAGAGAAAATAATATGTTCTGTATAGCCCTGCGCTCAAACTCAAACTTATCTACGGGCTTACAGTTCATCAGTTGCACAAAGAGTAACACAGACACATATACCGGTGCCGGTACGGAGGAAGACTATAGATGTAATGGACGGGAGTTTCTAACGATAAGAAAGTAAAAGACAAACTAACCTTCCATGTTCGAATACTTTTCCACAGCTGAATAAATTCATCCAGGCCCAATTTTCCAGTTCGATCCACATCCATCAGGGCTACCATCGACCGGCAAACATCTTTGCTAAAGCCGTCGAATTCAAACTCTGTATATCAATCAAAGCAAAAGCACAAGTTAGACCAGGACCAGACGCATACATACATATTGTATATGGGATACTCTCCAAGAAAGGATTTACAAGTAAGGTACCGTACTACGTCAACTTCAGCTACGTGCGATAGTGATAGTATTAATATTAATAAACAAGGAGCTACCGTTCACAAACAACAGGGTTATACTTCCTAAAGTAGTGTTTAATTATTTCAAAAACATAGTTATTAATCAAACATCTAATACTCAATTTAATTAAAACATAGCTTACGTTCATGTAAGTTTACGTTTCTACCAACAACACTGAAATACTACAATTATTTTAAATCTGTGTGAAACTAATTTCCACCATCTTACTACAACATGCAAGAAAATACTGAGGGATTAGTACGGATTACGGATTACGGATTAGTGCAGATTATATAGTAGATATAGCTTGAGTTTGCTGCCGGATTTCACAATCCGTATATAGAGTATAATGTAGCATAGTATAAGTATATAGCGCAGCTTTGGCTTGTCCTGCCCATGTCCATGACAGTTATTGTTAGCGATGCTTCACTTCAATAATACGTGCGGTTGCGGTTTTAGCGCTATTATCTATTGTCTACAGTAAAATGCTCTGCTTTTTATTCATGTACGGCAGTTCAGTTGCAGGTTGCAGAGAAGAACAATAATTCCTTCAAAGTCCTTATGGTCTTGTATCGGTTTGTATAGGAGCCCAAATCCGCCTGACTTCTGAACACTCAAGACAGTTTTATGTGTACCACTTCCATTTAAAGTGACACAGAGGAATCCGTATTTCAACACCACTGACAACCTGCAGCCCGGTGAATGGCATTCGAGGCCGGATCAAAACATCAACATGAGGCGTTAGTGGGTCTCAAACTCCTAAATTCAATGCACTTTGTATACCCAAGACTCTACTTAGAATCAGTACACGCATTCCATTACGTCCGCCTCTCTCGCTGGTCGTGCGTGCCCAAGAGCCAGACAGATTTCTAGAGTAAGCGTACGTGCACACACGGGACCAGGACCAGACCAACACATCTCTTTAACCCTCATCTCCCTCCATATATGGGTGTCAGTAGTGTAGTGTCACTTTCCCTGGATTCTGGATTTGGCGCTATAAGAACTGAACTACCTACTAGGCATACTATACTATAGGAACAGGACAGGCTGGTAGGCATAGGGAATGAATGGCATGGATGTGATGGGACCAAAAGATAGATTACCCCGCAGACACTCAAAGCAGCACATAGTGTTTAATGTGATAATGTGAAAGCTATGCTTTCCCTTTCCTTTCTATGGAGTGTAGTCAGTGGAAAACGTAATCTTTCTCGCTTCACTAGCCACAGCTTAATGCTCCACACGACACCACAACTCGAACAAAATATTAGTATGGGCGACGAGTATACAGGAGAAGGACGGAATAAGCAAGTCAACATTTCATTCAAGTCTGAGCTAATGAATGCATGGGTAATTATGTATGTTTCGGCTACGGAAACTGTAAACATGGTCAGAGCATAGACCTTCACATAGTCCATAGTACGCGACGTAGGTACCTTGTACATACGTGGAACGTGAGTTTCTGTTTTCTACAAACTACGGTGCGGTGTGTGGCTTCTGCCAAAACTTTTCAAGCAGAATGAAGACAACCAAGAGGACATCATGTGATTTAGAAATAACACTTATTTCAGAGGACAGACACAATACGGGAATTCAAAATGCATAATAAAATTGTAGGATAGAATTTGAAATTAGGGAGCAAGCCGGTACGCGAAGGCAGGATGAGACTGTCTGTCATATACGTAGAGGTATATTTACTTATATTTACATATTTTACTTTAAATCAACACGTAGAAAGATTATTATGCAAAAAGTTTGGAGGAACGCAACGTCATGTACAGTGTACTACTGTGCTCTGTGTACTCTTTCAATGAGTGCTTTAATATACGTATGCAGCAGTAGGCAATAGCAATAATGCCCAAACACACACAAAGAAAGCTATAGGTTTTGGCAAGTAGTGAAAGTTGAGGGAAACATTCACTTCACGCTGTCACCAGCTGTTCAATCTTCATCACCCTCGCAACCACATGATTCTAATTTTTCCTCCCTGCCTTCTCCTTGAACACCTTCCCATATCTCACACGTCTATCACTTATTTCCACTTCCACCCTCTATAAGCTGGAGAGATAGGAATTTTAAAAGTAGGTACATCATGTAATAATGTATAATATATCGAAATCAGGATGTCAAAATTGTAAAATGCTCAAAAGGTACTAAACGAAACAAAAGCGAAGCAGCAGGCATTATAAACCCACAACAATATACCCCACCACACTGTTACCGTACACATCCAAAATAGTGGAAGCCGAAGCTTCTCAATTTTTTGACATCCTGCCAAGTTAGTATTCCTCTTTCTAAACACAAACACGGGCACACGCTATGCAAAAATTTATGAAACCATAATATAAACAAAGGAAGAATATATAATCCAGTTTAATAAAATCAAGATTTAGATTCAGCCAAAGCAAGCCGTGTGCCCCCGTAGTTTGGATTTAGACTAAACTCGGAGACATCATTGCTGTGCTTTGTCATAACTAGGTTAAGATCGGCGAAGATGTTATAAACTACCGTCGGAAGAATATTCAATCTTCAACTTGTCCCTTTAACTACCTACGTAATATGCACCTACAAGTCCCAAGAGAAATAACAATATCGGGCTTATAGCTCTTCTATCTACAAATTCCAACATGTTCCAAGGAGTAACTATTAAATACTTCCCTACACCATCCTTTAGTCTTTAACACTCCCACCAAAAATATTTCTTATGTTTCCCGAATTTTCCATGTTCCACTCGGTCCCTTCAGTGTGGTAGCGGCAGTGGGAGACTGAAGCTGGTATAGTTTGCTGGTTTAGCACGTAGCAAAGTCAAACTTGTCTTAAATTCCTAGAATACTTATTCATAAAGTGAAAACTTCTAAGAGAATATCCGTGCCGAAGAATAATGTGGAAGCTCTTTGATATTAATAATCAAATTCTATAACTCACAAGCGACTACCCAGCACGAAATTAATATCTCATTCATGCTTCCTCTGGCTCTCAGCATCTCAATCTGAACATTGAACATGTTGCACACTCACACACACTTACACACACATTTCCGAGTACAAGACCCAACAGTCCAAGACGCCCATATAGCCAGACCCAGACCCAGCGTCGGCCATGTAAACTTTTAGTCGCTAAAATCTATTTCCTGAGAAACTTTCTTGAGTCATGCTCAAAATATAACAATAGGTGTAGGTGTACGTTAGGGAGTTGAAAATAGTGATATGCCTATACTCATGAGGACGACGTACATAGAATATAAACTTACCTTAATGGAATGCCTGTGCGTATACGGTAAAATAGTACTGGCTAGAGGTAACCAAAAAAATATTGAGGGAAAGAATGGGTAATCGTTTTATATACTATACTGCAACGGTATGACTTCATACAAAGTTCATACAGCCATCGCATCGTATCGTGGAGCTTCTGATAGAAACATGTATAATTTTTGAAACGGAACAAAAAACTTTCAACTGCTCCGACGACCCTCCTCGCTCGCAGACACTCTACAAGTTGAAGTTGAAATCGAATAAATATAGAAATAATTACAAAGTTAACCAGCTCTTCCCTATCTCCTTCCTCCCTTGATGTCTTTTTCCTGTTCCTTCCCAGTCCCATCAAATCAATGACGCAATTATACTAAATTAGGTAGGTACTGGATTCGTTAGCTACTACGCAGGATATATAAAACTTTATGGAGAAAGTTTTCTAATTGAAAACATTTAAAGGGGAAAAAGTTGCATAATTACAATTTACAATTCAAGTTTGAAAAATTCCGGGGATGCCGGATGATGGGAGTCCATTTTTATTGACAATGTATGTAAGGTACTGCCTATATGTACATATTAGAAGCAAAGCACAATAATATCATGATGATAAGGGGATACAAAAGTCAATATATTGTGGCACTACAATACACTACGATACTTCAACACTGATATATTATAAGGATTTTATAAAAGGGAAATCCTAATCCCACCTAAAAAAAGAGGGTCTGTTGCACTTTTTTTTTGACGACGAGAGGATCACATTTTACAAAAATAGAATGAAGCCTTTAGGTACATTGTGCAAAAGGGTGAGATAATACCATTGCATTGTAATGATGTTACACAGACGGGAGATCATACTGTATGCAGACAAAGAAGCAAGCCATGGAAAAGGCAAGCAGAAAATAAATAATCCCTTACCATATATACGGTACAGTTACGACTAGAATACAATTCCATATACAAGGTAAGCATGTAGGTATGTGAATTTATGTTTATATAGATATTCTTACCCAGTTCTATAGAGTGAGTACCCGCGGGCACAGGTAGAATGAATCAAAAAACATTAAAATGATTTTTAGATTATTCGGCCCGATCCAGATAAATGGCAGGAGAAAGATAGAAACAAACACGGAAAGCGTAAAACAATTAACATAATTATTAATTATTATACAAAAATCATTATTAAACCTCAAATAACATTATTAATGTGATGCCAAACACACACATGTCAAAATATTTTATTTGCACGCAGCGTGAGACAAGAAAAAAACGCTCAGACTGTTAAGTACTGTGCAGTAAAGTATAGTTACTTATATGAGTAAATTATGACGCTCTTTATACTATATGCATCTAGGTTCTTAACTAGACAAAATCCCAAAAAAAAAACATGTAATGTAGTAAACACATAAAAAATGAAAAACCATGCACCCCGTGCTTGTTACATATAATTTAGGTACAATAGATATGTTTGTATGCTATATACATGTAATAATTCGAGACATAATGGCTAGTTGAGATTGCACCCCAGCTTCGGCTATATAATCAATCAACAATTTACAAATTCAATCAGTCTCTTAAATCAAAATCCTTTTAAGATAAAAGCCAGAGATTTCCAAGGAAATTCAAGCCATATTTCAGCGTCAACAGTTAATAGCCTTTTGGTATTTTTTTTACCAATTCAAAGAAGTATGTTCTTGCCTCAAATTCAATTCAATTCCTTCACAACACCCTCGTGCGAATGGTGTATATACATATACACAAGTTGGTAAGTACCTACCTCTAAAGCTATAACATAATTTAACCCGAATTGAATATGGCACCCGTGTATTTTTTTAACCAAAAAAAGGAGAGAGAAAGTACCTACCTACCTACTTCGTTTTCAAGCCCCTTAAGAACTCTTCAAAAATTTTCAAATATTAACTTAAGGTATATACCCCAAACCAAAATAAATTCCCTATACGTATTATAAACGCTATAAACAAATATTCCAGTCCATCGTCCATCCCCATATATCCCAAATCCCATGCAATCCCTTGACCACGTAAACTTATAGAAAACCCAATGTAATTATTATATCCACTCCAATAGCAATGATAAACGCTCTCGTTCCAAACATTTCAACCAACGCCATCACTAAAAACGCTTGAAGAATGGAAGAACTCAATCATGGCAAAATATATTTTAGTGATATGGAAAAAAATTAAGGGACCAGGGACGGAATGCTGGATAAAAATTCTTCAAAAAAGTTCTTCACAGGCTATCATCATGCAACATTCCACTCGGAATTGTTATGTATATCAATACAATGTAATGTAATAAAATAAAATCGAATAATAGTAATTTCACTTAATGCTTCAGATATATAGGTAGGTACAAAGTTAAAACCGTAAAAGACGTACCTCGTTTGAGGGCCAGATCCAAAACTTCTTTAAGTTCCGCCCAATCGATCTCCATATCATCACCTGCCACAGTTTTGAAAAATTCTTCAATCCTCTTATTCTGCTCATCCTCCTCCGGCTCTGTTTCTTTAACCTGTCCATAAATAGTATCGAAAGCATTTTTAATACGAGCCTTCCTCTCTTGGTCTTTTACATCATTGAGCCTATTTGGATTTGGATTCCGAGCCTTGACGACGTCAGACGGACTAAATGACGGAGTCGGAGTTGGAATATCATATCCACCAGGAATCACAACATTCTCTACATCTCGAATACATTTATTACACATAGGACCCAGGAGGAAAGTTGCGATTGTCGTAAGGATCCATTTGAGTCGAGGCCCAATAATGGGACGATCCGAACCAGAACCAGAACCAGCTATTGCATAAATATCACGTAGTTGATCCATACCCACTCAAAAGAAAAAAATCTCAAGTCATTTAAGGAGAGAGCCGGACATTGGAACCACATGATAAAGTAATATTGCAGCACCAGCAACACACAAAGATTTCACGACACATACTTAATGTTAAATTCTCCCAAAAAAATACTAAAGGAGAGAGAGAGAGAGAGAGAGAGAGATAGAGGTAGCAGGAGAAATTGAGAATCGAATTCTTATTCGAAATCGAAACAGACACAGAGGAGATAGAGAGTGAGAGAGACTGGTAGACGAAAGAGGGAACGATGACGAAAAAAAGCACTTGGGCTAGCTCAATATTGACTTGCTTTCAAATTTGAGAAAACGACGACAATGAAATCTTTTTTAGAAGATTCCTTCCACTTCCATTTTCCCAGACTCTCGCATTAGAGTCTCTTCTCTGAAGCTTAAGATGAAAGGTGAAAGCAACTGACAATTTCACATATTATTTGAAAAAGACATTTAACATTTACAGAGGAATCTTTTCAACATCTTCAGCTCCAGACTTTCCAGTCAGCCAGACACCAGTAAGTAACACGAGCACAAAGAGAGGATGTTAGACATTGGAAATATACATGTATATAGAGCGAGGCGAGAGATACAGAGAGAGACAGAACACACAGAGGAGACCAGGACGAGAAAGTGAGAACCAGAACTTAGGGTCTCTTGACAAGAATTACGTTACACTTTAGAATCAAATCAATGTAAAAGATGCGATAAAATACAAAGGATGAGGACATTCTCTGTAACTTTTTTCCCACTTTCCTCTACACCTTCCCATAGAGAAGGGAAGGGACGTAATAAAACTCCCTACCCCACATCACAATTCCATACGTTTCAAGTGTACCATGAATAACACGCAGATTTATACTGACAGAAAGACACATGGGAACATCCAGACTATACTCAACATACACAGCATGAAACTACCGACTACCGACCACCGACTCTGAATGTCGTACAAGGTCTGCTAAGTATTAACCATCTATGCATACACACAAGAAGCAACAACAACGACTTCACTCTCAAGACATTTTATATCTGCAGTTAACTTAAAGCCGTCTTTGCATATGCGTCAGCACACAACATGAGAAAAGCTCGATCAACACAAAATATTGATTAGGACCGACAGACAGACAGAGAGCGAGAGAAAGAGAAAGACGTATATGTAGAGAGAGATGTGAAAGAATGTGCTACACAGGCTGTAGCATTAGTTTCAGGAGTTATACACGCTACAAATAAATCTTACAATGAAAACTTGAGACTTGAGACCTCGAAATTCGTACGAGTTTCTTGTCCCCAGTCCCCAACAACAAAAGTTCTTGTTCTATAATAATCCAAGGCTAAGGGTAAGGACAAAAAGTAATCCGATTTGGAGTGAAAGCTTTCGGCAGTCAGGCAATATATGTATAGCAAAACCCACATTATATAATTATACCTTTTACGTGTGTGATACAATGAAACAAACTAGTAGAACTACATCACCCCTACCATTGTTAAGGCACATATAATAAAGAATATACTAAAAGTACTTGAGAACACTTTAAGTACGCATACGTATCTACCTACATTACCTAGGTAATTCAATATAATATGTCTACAGAGTAAGCTCAAGCTGAATTGCATACAACTACTGGATTTACGCTCAATCCCATAACGTATAAAAAGCAATCGAGACTGTTTTTGAGAGTCAAAGTCAAGTAATACAATTCCGATGCTTACAGCTTTAGGCTGTTTAGAGCTTGAGCAGTCAACTATTAAGAGCTGATTCAACTAAAGATTAAACAGTTCATTAAACTTTTTCCTCACTCCATTCTATATCCTATACACTGCAGTCTAAAGAACTACGGGTAAATTGCCCCGAACCGTAATCTGAAAGCGTGTAGGTAGGTAGGTAGGTAGGTAGGTGAGAAAAGGAAATCCGAAAAAAGTTCTTAATGATGTTTTTTTTGTGGGTTTGAAGCTCTCTCTCTCTCTTTACTCCTTTCTTTTTTCAATATTTGAATCATTTAAATGCAAAATGAATGAGCCACGAGAAAAGTTTACTTCTCTCTTATCTTTTATCCATATAATGGAGCATAAAAAAGACAAAAAATAATATACTATCAATTCCCACCATGAAATTATATGTGAGCACTCAACTAAATTGTCTCAAAAGTCTAAATATAATTTGTGAGCGTGGTGTAATGTTTAAATCTAGTGAGGATATTTTTTATTATAGCAGCTTTTCAAAACAAATAAAAAAACACCATTGGATAGAATTTATACATAGCTATTCGATATGGAAGCAAACGACTTTCGTAATGCTCCATACTCCCATACAAAGAAGACTACTATACAATTTTAATAATGTTGTCACGTACTCCATCCCTTCATAAATTACATAACCATGAATATATATATGTATCTGCTTACAGAAACAAAACTCACAGATTTTTTTAAAAAGATTTATAAATCAAGTTACAATGCAGAGACGGAACGAAACTTCACTATACTACACTAACTTGATACTTTCAAAGATTTTAATATTATTAAACCCATAGAAATTTTATTTTGTTGAAACTAACCACTAATCCATTTTTCAAATTACATCCCTTCAGATAACTCAATTTCGTTTGGTTTTGGGTCTTATTATTTTTAGAAGAGGATGAGACGATACGGAAAAGGAAAAGGCGAGCATAAGCATATAATACAGCGTTTGGAATCTGACAAGGAAGACGAGTGAAGCATTAGAGCTGTAAAAGATTGCAAATCATAAATCAAGCACGTCAAAAGTGAGGACTACAACAATGCATCAATTTCATAATATTTTCTCGAAGCTTTTACGAATAGATTCCTATAGCTTAGCTAGACAAAGTAGAACTACAATACAAAATATAATACAAGACATGCCATAGCATAGCCGCATATTATGCCAAGATATATGGTTCTCGGCATTTCTCGGAGTAGCAGATATTATAAAAAAGTAGCGTCAACTATATATCAACTACATACAACATAAGTGCCTAAGTAATATTAGTACTGGTTATGGTTTGTCAGTTTGAGTTTCATGCACTACAAATAATGTTACATTATTAAATTAGGGGTACGTATACTTACAGTGAAAGAAGAAAAGTTAATTTAAATACTAGGTTTCCATGCACTTACACTTCCAGCAAGATTTTTAGACGAAGAAGCTCCCGCACCAGATTTCGAGGATCCTCCGTGAGCCTAGCAGAGTTTTGTTTTAAATTTTACTGCCAGTTGATTGAATATTAAAAATGTAAGTAGTAATTTTAGTAATCTATTTTTTATGGTGCACTACCTACTACCTAGTACACTACCAATTACAACTTCTACTACAACATTCAATTTCCAACGCATGCTATATAATAACTACGACTGATTACTGATTACTAACTAACAACCAATAATGAGGCAAATTCTATATATAGGCAGTTGGCAGTTACTCTACAAGAGTTTGCATATTTAATAATCAGTTTACTAAACTTTAACTCGACATGACTTCCAATTTTAACATTTAAGAACAAGACTAACTACGATACGAGCTGAGAATACGAGTCACGACCATATTATGCTACTAGTGAATTTACAGAAAATTAAAAACAACTCTAAATTTTCATGCAGTACACATGTTTGGAGAAAGCGCACGTGAACAAGAAATCCTTGTCTTTTTTTCGGTACGGAAACATAACACGTGGATGTGGAATGTAGCCACCCAACAATATATTCCACTGGCACAATTAACGAATTAACATTGAAAAGAAACTGAAACTTCTACACCGCAGCGTTTAATAATACTTGAATTAAGTAGACATGTACTCCAAATAAATTAAAAAGCCAGGTAACAAATAACTTTTAGGTAAAATTATAAAATATTAAGTTCAGATTTCACCGTGGGCTAATTACAATTGGAATAATTCTAACTCTTGGTGTTCTCCGAGGTGTTGGAATTGGGTTCCATTGCCGCTGAAATAAACGATCTGCACTCCAAGGGCAACACATTTCAAACCGAACTGAAACTATTTTTCGTGCCACAGGCAGTTGGCACTGTTGGCAGTCAGCACTGAAACTTTTTAGCAAACCAATCCAAAGTTTGTTTTTAAAAATTGAAACAAAATAAAAAGGCTAAACTTACTACTACTGCTAAATTCAACTACAAAACAAGAACAAGAGTAGGAGAGTAGAGCCCTCCGGGCACCCGCCTAGAAATTATCTCTTAAAAAGCAGCAGAGCACACTACTTGAAAAGAAGGTAAATAAACTTCAACTGCCTACTGGCTCAATACCCCTATACAATCGTATAGCCTTCAACTTTAGAAGGGATGAGTAGGTGGTATACTTTTAGCTGGCAAGCTCCTTTTATTTATTGAACCATAACCCAAGTAGGTAGGTACGTCATTAACCTAAAAATATAAAACTATGAAATTCACAGAATTTAGCTTGTGAAGCATACGATTTGTCCAATCATACAGAAATATCTTCAGTAATCCTACAAGCCATCCCATAACCTCATTTTTTGTGCGTACGATTTATGAATGTAAATCTGAATTTACAGAATAAACAGACGCTTATCCCTCCGACTCTCCGACAAGTAGTGTAAACACGAGGAACACGGGGTCTAAAAATAAGAAAAGTATTTCCAAGCAGAAAGTTCCCCCTAATTCTGCGTGACATCGACATATCCTAAATCGAATCACATTTGAAAGATGGGCAACTAAGCTAAAACTGTCCAAAGCATAATCTGATTTCCTAAAGTCGAACGTCGACGTCGACGTTGGACGGAGGGACATACATCTGCATCCAGTTGATAGTCGCAGTCAGTCAGTCAGTAGTCCGTAAGCCCGACTTTTCAATTACCTCATCCTCTTTTCCGTTGAATAAAAAAAAGATGAAGATGAATTATTTACGAGGAGTAGCGACTGACTATAGGGCCACTATGTATGACACTCAAATTCAATATTTCTAGATAGAATTAAAATATATAACGATACGTTTTAGTGTCACTTGCCAATGATCATGATCATACAGTAAGAAACTGCCTACGTGATAGGTTAGTTCAAGTAGGCGAGCAGAATCGGAGTAAATAAAATGACTCAACTTCCAAGAAGCGCACATCGGTACATATATTATATATTATATAGGTATAGTTAACCCCTCTCTCACATCCGCTACAAATTACCAAAACTCACTCAAGTCACGCACAAATTTAAACAAGACTCGGATCGGAACATAGCGGTTCCTCGTTGGTATGATTCTTTTTCCATCTTTCTTTGCCCTAGGATCATGCATGCAGTGAGTGGGGTAATGCAGATTTAAATTTTAATTTGAACAACCCCGAAGACTGAAACCATCCACCGCAGCAACGTCAACTGAGTTAAACATAGACAAGTTAATTCATTCAATTCATTCAGATGACATGAAAGGCATTCGTATTCACATTCCATGAACAAACCGTGATGACCAATAAAATTGCACGCACACGTACACAAGTCATCCAGAATAAACTGGAGCAATGATAAAATGGGAAATATGTAGAATGAAGTATCTACATAATATTATTATGTGAGGAGAAACTTAAAAGGGAACTGGAAAGTACCTACGACCTACGTGGTGGTACATTACCAAGCAAACATGATATACATATGCACACAAGATTCTGTAACATCAAAGTTGCTACTACCTTCCAGATACTTCTACAAGGGGTAATTACAACTCGGAAACTCAAAACTATAAGAGAACACAAGACTTTCCATAATATTATATACAGAGTTGAAAATTTTAGATTCGTGAGAGCTTGGGACTACACATGCGGGATGGAAGCCTCATTAGACTGGAGTAGCTACTTCACTTAATTGGTTTCATAACATGTTATTTACTCTTCAACTTTGACTCATTACAAAAAAACGAGGATCCCCCCGATGACTATAGTTATATGTATAGTATTAACTATCAAACTGACTGCATATCAATACAGTGACTTAAAACCTAGGCTTCCGATGCCCAATCTCTTCTGATCCTGCATTTGGAAATAATTACTACGATACGGCCTAAGCTGAATATATAGCTTCATAGAATTTTAGTAAATTAAAAACGGGTTGCGCCGAGAATATTTCTATACTTCTACATCCTTCATCGTCAGATTCAATTCTCTACAAGTCGAGTCGACTGAATTTCTTCCTACATCCGATCCACTTGGAAATTACACCTACTGTTGTAGAATGTAGATAGGCATAGGAACTCCAAGTAGGAGGATATAGGGAAGTTGAAAGTTGGCCTGACTCTTACAAAGTAAGTCTCAAATTT
Source organism: Dicyrtomina minuta (assembly GCA_949802685.1). Lineage (NCBI taxonomy): Eukaryota > Metazoa > Arthropoda > Collembola > Symphypleona > Dicyrtomidae > Dicyrtomina > Dicyrtomina minuta. The sequence goes on from OX461811.1 coordinate 28,470,753, forward strand.
TACGTCAAGTATTTGCTGACAGAGCAATTCTCCTCAAGGCTATAATATCTCCTATAGTTTTAAATTCTATCCACCTATTCAAATATCCTTTAAGAGACATCACTTGTCAAAGTTGGCGATTGTAACACATTAGTTAGCTTTGTTAATTTCAAATGCTGTATATTATACTATACATAATTACACTATAGCCTTTAAAATTCGCTGGCACTGAAATTTTACAATATCACTGTAGCAAAAAAAAAATTAAAATAGGATCCCTATAGGTGATCTTGCAGCCCCATATATTAGTATATTAGTAAAATAAAACGGGGGACTGTCGCACTATTTTCTATTATTCCTATCCTTTTGAAATTGTTTTCAAAATTCAATTCGAAGGATTAAAAAAACGACCTTTCAATTAGTTACCTTGTTGCCTGTAACCAATTACATGTCAGCTGTCAGTATCGCCAAGTAATAACGTGCTATCTCATAAAGTTTGAAATCCGTTAAAGAAGCAGCCAACAAAATTTATTTCCCTGTCCAGATAGATAGGCGCCGAGTTCTTTTATCATCAGATACCAGATGAGTACTCACGTGCGCTAATAAAATTATCCTACGAGGCAATATATTCTGATAAAATATAGATTTAAAAACGATCTTTTTAACCCTTCCAAATATCATAATACTCAAAAAATGTAATTGAAAGCACTAAACTAAAAAGACAGTGCAGCGGAGGGGTGGATAAAGTAGAAGTAGTTATGAGCTGCTAGGCTGCTACAACGAGTTCATTTCTAGTGCACATAATATAGGATTCTTGAAAAATAAAAATCTCAAAAATAAATAAATAACAAGTGCAAGAACGTGGAAAAAATGCATGTACGTCCTGAAAGGTACTAAACAGAAATAGGGACATTCAAAGAAACTCTTCAAATTCCAGCCCGTTTGCGTGTTTTCTTACTTTACTTTTACTTGGATAGGCAGGTTATTCCTTACTTTATTTTAGAGGGAAGCTGAAATATATACTTTTCCTTCACTATCTCCCACCCGACCATCTAGCATCTGACTCTGTCTTTTCCCATAAACTCGAAAAGATAATAAAAATATCCAGTATTGTCAATATGAGCAGACAAATAAAATCCAAGCAAAAAAATATGTTGCCTTTACATAATCTAACTTTCAGCCATTTCTACTCCCTTATGTATATTCAATAATATTTTTACTCTCACTGTATACAGTTTTGTTTGCTAGAAGCTACACATATATATATACGATTTACAAATATCTTTGAAATGCCGTGCCATTCGAATCTAGCAATTCTTTTCACTTCCCTCTCTCTCTCTCTCTCTCTCTTTCAAAACACAACATACAATATCCGTATCGCACTGTACAAATATACCAAACAATGAACAATATTATTTATGTTGTTGGCCAAAAAAAGGTTAGGACCACGTGGCCTTTCCTGGACTAGTTCCACAACCAACAGTTGAGAGATCCAAGAGAGAAACATTGGCTTCTTTTTTTCCTGTGGTCCAGACTCCAGAACAAAGCACCATAGTCAGCATTTTGGATTCTGGACTAAAACAGGACAATCCTGCGGTTCCGTCCACAAGGTATAGAAGTTACAATAAGATTCTTGCGGTCTGGAAGTCTGGAATAGTCTGGATTGTGTTGACCACAGGATTTCAAGCCCCAACTGAGACCATTTGTGGCCTACGACATATAAACAGCCATAGCGCATACTAGGTAAGGCACCTATACTGACAGTGCAAGAGATAGCGAAGGAATTTGCGATCGCAAACCGATTCCATGGACGACCACTTCCATACTTCCATTCAGATGTCTCAACCGATTTCTTTCTCAACATACTTTCATGGATTTTTGCTCAATCCTATCTTTCCCTTTCCAAAAACGTAACGTGTATACTTGAAGAAAAAGAAAATGCAAGGCATTTTTTTTTATCTTATGCGAGAGTTTAAAAAAAAACTTGATTTTGAAGACGAAGAAGAAAAAAAAACTGGGAAAGGCACACACATCAAACACAAGTGAACGTATAGAAATCGAGATATCTGGATCTGGAGAGATACGGAAGGAAGGAGGCTGGAGAGACATACGCTCCATATAATTATATGACTACGGCCAGGAATACCACCTACATATATCTATACGCCCATGTGAGAAGTAGAACCAGAACCGCGGGAAGAAGAGAAGCATAAATCCTGACGCCCATTAATTCCTTCAGTTTTCATCCAGCCAAAAATTATTTCCCATGTGTCTTCTCCCCCCTGTGCTCACTAGTCAGTACCTCCGATGATAAGCACGAACTCATCGCATTATTCTTCCCACTGTTTTACACTCAGCTCGACCTTGGCCATTCATTTTTTTTAAGTAATTCTTTCTCTCTCCCACTATACTCACAAGCTTATGTAATTTTACGATCCAACTGTCTTCATTTTTTCCAAGTCATTTCCTATTTAGGCACGAAACGATGGGTACTGACGAAGAACTCTGTCTGAATAGAGCCTCAAACACGCCTTGAGTAGAATGACGTCAAGAGGTAAAAGTAAAAAATATAGTCCATTCAATTAAACTTTTTACTCTGTCTCTCTTTCTCTCTCTCTCTCTCTCTCTCGTTCTATATACATGGAACACGTACACTTCTAAAATAACACCCGCGCTCTTCCCCTATAGGCAGGTACTCCTACGGCCTACGGTTATGGTTACGGTTGAACATATTACTGTGTGCAAAACTTCCTCTCACGCTCACAAGACAGAAGGGAGCTTTCCACTTAAATTTTCATTTTCATATACAAACCATATCCAGCGTCCTTTTTTAATCTATTTCAAGAAGATGGAATATGGAACGTAGGAAAGGAGAACTATTAAGAGTATAAAAGTTAATAAAAGTGTATTTAGGAAAGGATCTGTCTCTCATTTGAACTGATGGGAAAGAAGATTGTAAAATAGCGTCAAAATTGAAAAAAAACGTCTCGAGTCTAGAAGCTCATCAGCTTTTCTTCCGTAGATGTCCACGTCCACGTTGACGTAGAGGTCGGAAATGAAATGAAGAAAATGAAATGAGAAGAGAGCATTTAACTCCCTATTTAAAGCAAATAAACTTGTTCTTAAAAAAAGCTGACTTTATTACAATTTAGTCGTTTATAAGGTGTTGGAGCTCAATTTGTGCGTAGGTACGTATACATATAGGCACTTTTCATCTCAACTCATCTGGTCTCAACCAACGACAACGACTCCCAACTTTCAAGACATGCCAAAAAGGTAATCACACTGGAAACATTCATGTGGCCTATACAACCATTCCAAACCATACCATGCTCATGTTCTACAGCTCACCCAAGAATGACAAGCAAACCACTCACTATGATGTATTGGGATTTAGGAAAAATTAGCTAAAAAGAATACTTTAGACTGGGATCTTATAATTAGTAAAAATGAGTAGTGTGGTAACTCGAGTGCATTTTCCAAGATGTGTTAACCACAGCCCATAGAAATTCAAAAAAGAATTTTTAAAATTTTACCAAGCTGTAACTCCACCTGCTTTGTGTGTCCGATTTCAATAAAACTTAAAGTTTTCCAACTTCTAAAAGTATTACCTAAAAAGCAATTTCTGGAATTTTTAAAATTCGAATTTTAGAAAGTCCAGAGAAAATTCTTTTTATAGGTAATACTTCTTGGAGATTGGAAAACTTCAATTTTTACCAAAATAGAACGCAAACAGCAGGAGGAGCTAGAGCGGGGTAAAATTGTTAAAATTTCTTTTTTTGTAAATTTCGGCGGGCTTAACAAACGGCGCAAAATGCACTCCAGTAACTACGCTATTTGTTCTTACTAACAAGGGAATGGTTTCACATGTAACCCGTCGATTTCAAAAAGTTCTATCTACAAAAATCAGGCTACTTTTAAATAGTGGGGATCCAAAGTAACTTGAGTGCATTTTGCGTTGCCCGGTCACAATAGCCCGCCAAAGTTTAAAAAAATTCAAATTTTAATCCTTTGCCGCCCTGTAGCATCTACAGTTTTCATCCGATTTCGACGAAATTTGACGTTTTCTAACGTTTAGACTATTTTTCGAAAAGTAATTTCAGGATTCTTCAAAATTCAAAAATTTTCATTTTTTCGAAAAAATGAAAAATTTCGAATTTTGAAAAATCCTGAAATTGCTTTCCAGAAAAAACCCTAAGGATCAGAAAAAACAAAATTTCATCAAAATCGGACAAGAACTGTAAAAGTACTAGGGCGGCAAAATATTAAAATTTGAATTTTTTTAAACTTCGGCGGACTATTGTGACCGAACAACGCAAAATGCACTCGAGTTACTTTGGATCTCCACTATTTAAAAATAGCCTGATTTTTGTAGACATAACTCGTTGAAATCGACGGGTTACATGTGAAACCATTCCCTTGTAAGATCCAAAAAAAACTCTTGCTTTTACTTTATAACTTTCCCTATCTATATCCCGAGGCAGCATAGTAGGTAGGGAAGTGGTTTGCTTGTGAGTACTCCACAGAAGAGAAAACAGAACATACTCTGCAAGTATACTATATTCCCAATTTCCAAATCACCCCTTTATTATTATAGAATGGAAGAATTCCCTTGATATTCCGCTGGAATTCCATTTTACAGAGACCTACAAACCTGAAGCACATGAGCACGAGAACGAGTTCCTGTAAACTTGAGAGAGAGACACACACACACACAAGCACAGAGAAATCCTGAATTGCTTGGAAAATCCAAATCGAGAATGCAATAGTCTATACTTCTTTCATTCAATGAAACTTCTTCTTTTCCCAGCCCTCGCCTATCCTATCGCAGCATCTCTCTATTCTCTGTTCTGTTCGAGAGATCTAACTCAAAACCCATACAGCCCATTTACCTATTCGCTCCCACCCTTTTTCTTACTTGTCTTCGTCAATGGAGCGAGATGTATACATTTGGAAGCTAATACGATTTGATACTAAAATACCTTTGAACCCCCTATGGCACTCTGCTTGACGTTCCCAGGCCCAGGCAGACAGTTACTTTCCTACTGACTGAGAGACCGTACCCTGTAAACTGTACATGAATATATACGCTCGTAATATAGCTTCTTTCTATGTACGATGTAGATACTTTTCAGTCCTTATTCACAATCAGTAGGTTCATTCCTTCAAAAGAAAGTAGAGGTATAACTCGGAAATGAGTGAAAGCCCAAAGCTTGATGTCGTCACTACTATACATTTTGCATAAAATCTAGTGATCATCACTGTCCTCCCTAACATCCATCCTGAGGCACTCAATTACATTGAAATTCACAATGAAAGGAAACTCCTATAATAGTACTTGTAGGTATGGGAACTCTAGTAAGACATCCGCCGAAAGGAACTGTGTAGACTGTATAGACTATATTATGTCGAAGACAAAAACAGAATATATAATAATATCAGATTCATACATCCATTTGGATTTGGAGTAGAAAGAACTGAGGAGAATACGGAGAACATCTATAATAATCATAATAATAGTAATAATTTTGATGGCTCGCCGTCTCCCCGAATTTTTTGAGCCTCCAAGGTGATTCCCATTCCACATATAGTTAAACAACTTGGAAAATATACCCTACTACTACATACGCCAGACAGACTTAAGTCTCTATGTCAACCGAAACCGACATCGAAACCGAATCCGACACGCAACCCGCACTGACGGCGTCGATGTAGTGTGTGTCGCCGATCATTAGTAGAAATGAATGAAATTCCTTGACACCCTTCCACGTAATATGAGATAAACTGTAAAGATGAGTTTCATTACTTGTTATATTCACTCTGTACTACAGATATGCTAAGAGAAAAGATTTACATTTTAAACAGCATCTTACCCTTTCGTCCACGTCACCGATTCCAACATCCCCATCATTTTCCCTAAAAGAAAGAACGATAATAATAAGCATCATTTATTTTATTTTCAAAAAAAGGAGAAGAAAAAGTGTAGCACACTATGAATTTACAACAACGTAACGACGAGAACAATCACTCGTTCCTTAGTAAGAGGGCAAAAAAAACAGAGGAAATAATGATAATACCTACATAATACACTCTCAACATTCCCAACTCGTTAGAGGAAAGAAATAGCTGATGCGTTCCAAATAAATTATGAGAGAATTCAAGTCAAAGACAGCCGTCTGTATTTCCGTACTTACGGACAACCAAAAAAAACACTATTGAAAAAATAAGGGTTGAGGCACTCCACACACTGGAATTTGAGAACCTAAAACAAGCTCATAAGATATGGTTACAAAGTATACGGACAAAGTGTGTGTATGTGTCAGGGAGACCCAAGTTTACTCAGCAAACTTGTCACAAACAAGTGCTCTGGGCCTCGGCTTCGGCTTAAGCTAGGAATATAATATATAATGCACATCATGCATATCCCATTATATGTATATTTGAGGGGACCAACAAAGCATGTAAGCAAGAGCATCATAAAGAAAGACGATCAAGTTTTCCGAGAATACACAAAAAGGGAGGATGGGAGAGAGAAAGTAGAAAAATCGATAATCCTACACAAAAAAGATAGTTTACTTAATATATTTTTTTTGCATTGTTAAGGTAGGTACTTGAAACCACAATTTGGATGGGTATTACAAAGGAATCGTTCAAATTGTTAAGCTATAGATGTATACAGGCAACAAAGCGACAGTAGGAATACGTATTCAGTCTCGACCTCAAGGCACACATACGTATACGTAACAACCTTGTAAGTATATCTATTAAAGTCATTATGCACTCCATATCCTTGTGTATACAAATAAGAAAGCAAAAGAGGAAAGTAAAAATCCATTCTAATTCTAAATGTCTTGACTTGATTTCTAAAAACAAATCCGAGGACGTATATATACATAAAAAAACGAAATCAAAATGTTTACTTCATGTGATTCTTGGTCTCTGAAAAGACTCGAATGATGAATTCTCCTTCTTCATTCGGCTCAAAAGTGGATGGAACGATGCAATACGTCCCTGGAGGCAACTTGAACCGGCAAGAAACCTCACGCAAATTGATGAAAGTAGGCGAGCGAGCGACTGGGAACCAAATTAAACAAAATATCATTTATTTTTCGTCAGGATAAGACTTCTCTTGTCCGGGCACACTTCTCTACTGTCAATAATTGGTATACCATTATACCATACACCTAACTATACAGTGGGCACTGTCCCAATTGTTTGTTTATTCGAATAACAGCCGTCACAATAATCAGGCTATTTGAAAAACAGATTCCCGAAAGATTACGGATTTTTTGAAGCATTTCAAAAAATTAATTTTAGTTTAAAAAAAATTTATTTAAGAAAAATGTTACTTTAAAAGAGAAAGTATGTTCAATGTATAACGGCATACTAATCGTAAGAATCTAGATTAAATTACTATTAAATGACTAGAATGCGTATACTGCGCCTAAAAGATTTAGAAGTTTTTGTCAAATTGCCAAAATAAGTTTTTTCCCCAATCCCTGAAAAAAATACGTAAATAAAATTTTCAATTTTACAGGTATATTTTACACATCTACATACTATGCAGGTAGGTATGTAAACTTCAATCTAATCTATAATCTTCCTTGAAATTTACGACAATGAGCTTGAAATTGAATTCCATTTTTTAAAATTATCTTTTAGGTAAAAGTAGAAATCAAAAATACCTGAAGCGCTGTACTTGAAAAATTTCATTGGCAGAGGCTTGGCCATTCCTTCCGGGTCACTTAACTGTAAAGTATGTACAAAAAGGAGCATTCTCAAATTACCATACATTATTTGTTTAAAGCTTAACGGGATTAAAGGACTCTTAACGCATCCCATTAAGAATGGAAATTAGAAATCATTACATGGACCAGCTATAAATACCCTCATGTCATGGACTACAAAACGAGAAGCCCATCTAAAGTAGCCACCTGCCCAAGTCTATTGGGCATCATAAATTTAAGCTTCATTAAGAATGCATTACAAGGAAGCTGAAGTAAATGAGGTAAATAATGGTAATTTAAAATGTAAACAAAGCTGTGGATTGTGATTGTCGGTATGAAATTTCATTGCATGCATAGTAGTGCTTTGATTCAAGCGCTATTGAGGTATGTATGTGGTAGTCCAGAAGAAGTTTAGTCCCTTGGCACAAAGGACTAGTCCAGAAGCCCAGGATTCTTCTGGACTAGTCCACAAGGGTAGTCCAGAGGCTTCCGCGGCCTGTGGACTGGCCAGTCCAGAAGCCGATGCAATGATATAGGATGCATCATTTTAATACATGTAGAATTTATGAATATGCTCAGTAAAGGCAATTAGATGCATTAGATACAATGTAATTGCATTTTAAATTTAGATTCCATACGTATCGTCAGACATTAGAATTAGGTGAATATTTGTATATCCCTATGCATTAAATACTAAGCAATACTTGCAAAAAATAACTTTTAATATCTAATCGCTGGGGTTAGTTTTGTGGACGAGGATGTCGTTGAGGCAGGTGAGAAGTCAATACTTATTCCCATCTATTATCTTTGCGTATATTATTGAGCCTGTTGTACTTGCGCAGTAGAACTCGACGTTGCTTTCTCATTAAATGCGATTCAAATTCTGGAACAAAAGTTAACGGTCAGGCTTCGTGCTACGTGGGACGATAATAAATAACTACCTTGTCTTCACGAAGATTCGGGTATGTGACTAAAGAGTTCAAATAAATAAGAGTGTGGGATGTTAGTGTGTTGACGAAAGAGTGCAGGTACATAAGAGTGCGGGATTGTTAGCGTGTGGAAGAATGAGTGCAGATTCATAAGAGTGCGGGATGTTAGCGTGTAGGCAAGAGTGCACGGCAAGAGCAGGCGTGCTTGGGTGAGCGGTTAGGACTGCAGCCTGGAACGAAATTTCCATTCTCAGATCTGGCTTCAATCCTCGGCCACTGCAATCGTATACGGCTCTGTGTTGTATGGTATACGTCACTGGATGGTTGATTGAAACACAATCTCCTTCGGTGCTCCTTAGTGACCACTACTTACTGTAGGGGCCTAGGGAATGAGACTCCTTTACTGTGGAGGAGGGGATGGGATAGGTGAAAGGGTAATATGACCAAGACAATCTAATGCGGAAGCTTCCTATCTCCTCTTTCACAGCGACTGGTTCAGTCTGGTTGAATGAACTTCGATTAAATCGAATTAATGAATATTTATTATTATTATATTACATTGCAACAGAGTGTGTAACAATGTAAATATTTAACTACCTACTTTTGCTTTGCTGAGCAAATTTTGCATACATCTATAGTTTTATTACCGTATCTCACAGTTGCATAATTGCACTAAATTCAAGATTATATTATCAAACTTGAACCAGATTATTGACTAAATTAATTATGTATTTTATATTGACTGGATGGCAACTCAGGATATAACTCCGATTATCAGCTTAAATGAAGGCTTGCTATGTTGAAACTATACTTATTATTAACATATTTTTTAAATTCTGGTTTCTCCGGGCAAGTAATTACAGTTTTCAACTCCTGTATCGCGCACTCTTTTGTCGTGCACTCTTTGGTTCAGGCCTTTCAGTCAACACACTAATATCCCGCACTAGTTCATAGTAAAAAAGGATCGTTCTGCAATGGGCCTATCAGTGGCCTGAGCGGCATTCCAGTAGCTTCATGTTACTGGATCTCCTTCAAATACAATACAATCCCGCACTATTGTGTATGGGAACTCTAAAATGTTTACTCTTTTGTCTGCCCTCAGTATTAATATGCCAATTTTAAGATCTTTCAAGTAATGTATTTTAAGTCACACAATACTCCACTCATTGGTAATGACGCAATTCTTATTGTAGTAACACCTGCACTAGTCAGAGCGTGAGCTATGTCGAAACGTAAGTATACCGTATATCAGAAATATCACATACGAGTTGTAATATGTCTTAGGAAAAGCAACGCACAGCGAAACTTGGCATTATTTTGAACTTTTATTACCCCGTGTCCATAAACTGAGGCCAAGTGTTGGATGCCATTTTGCGACTAATTACTACTTGTATTGGTTTCACCCAATAATAATACCTGACGATACTTATGGAAATTTAAAATACATTTGCATTGCATCTAACATCTAATTTAGGTAATTGTATTTTTACTTTACGCCTTTACTGAGCATATTCATAAATTCTACATGTATTAAAATGATGCATTCTATATCGTTGCATCGGCTTCTGGACTGGCCAGTCCACAGGCCGCGGAAGCCTCTGGACTACCCTTGTGGACTAGTCCAGAAGAATCCTGGGCTTCTGGACTAGTCCTTTGGGCCAAGGGACTAAACTTCTTCTGGACTACCACATGTACACGTCGTAGGTATTTAGGTGTTTTCTCGTTTAAAAATCCCTGTGCAGCTTTTCCCTTTCTCCCTCCATGGATAATTCAAACCCAAAATACATGTATGTACACTCAAAGCTAAGCTAAAACGCAGGGTTTCACTTTCTCCATGATACTAATTACCTTTATTAACGATCTTAGACTACCCAGTCCACAGTGACAGTAATGGTAAGCTTCGTGAAAATCGAAACTGTTTCACAGTATTATTTGAGTTGGATTATAACACTATAAACGTACAATGTAACTATCAATATATCAAGAGCCAGTTTCCGGTTTCAGTATTACACCAGAAAGTTTAGTGGGCAGTGACATTATACTATGTACAAAGATCTTGATGACATCCTACCCTATAATAAGATTATGTATAATGGCAATGCAATGGCACGGCTGAAAACCAAACTACGAGTCAACTAAAGTTCTATATAAACTTTGTAAGGGCCTATTGATGGTTAACGGCAGTCTCGCCTAGGATTATCTGTAGCGTAACGAGCATGTAGGAAAACTTTGCCAAGTCACCAAATGACAGACTTCAATTGTGTTTACTTTCACATTACATGTAATTTAACTCGAGACATTTTTTGCAATTGCAACCGTACCTGACTAAAACGTATCTGTTTATATTTTACTGATTTACGGGCTAATAAGGAAAACATAGGCAGGCATCAACACAAATGTAAATAGTTGAGCGCTTTTTTGCATTTCCATTATACAGTAAAATAAACTGCCGGGCTCGCTGCCACAATCAGTTTTTTCATCCCCGCCAGAAACATACTTACCAACTAACCATAACAATCAAACTTGAATGAATTTTGCTTTTTATAGAATCAATGTGTATGCAATACGATACACACAAATTTTTAAAATCATGAGTCTGACCTCGTGTTTTAGCGTTTTAAAAATAGAACAGTGACATGATTCTCACAAATTTTTTAACAATTCCAACAGATTTTTGAATACGAACGAAATTAATTTTAAATCATTCTATAAGTTTTACAAATGAATTCATCGGGGATTCATCTGTGAAAACACACAGATAATATCCCACACACTGCTGAACATTCTAATCAAATTCTGTGAATTAGACAAGTTATACAGATAGTGAGTTGATAATTTTCTTTTCTCTATTTTGTAATCCAAAATCCAACGTTCAATCAATGCGTAGACAAAGGAGCTTTATATATACATTTAGGAATAAAACTAGGAAATTCTATTGGAACTCTGAATCTACAAATAAATCCAAATGGAGTGTTCCAAGAATTTCTAATTTCATCCAGGATAAAATGAAATTGTAAAGTCAAGCGTTCAAATAATTTCCCCAGATCTAAAAAGTGAATTCACCCACGCATGTTTTTTTTCCTTCATAGAATTTTTCTCTACAATATAATATATAAGAATTTTTCAATTTGGATTTCGGAAAAAAGCTTCCAAAACTTGGAACATAATATATAAATCTTAATCTTATAAGATAGGCTTTCTCTCCATTTGACTATAAAAAAAATCGATCAATGTTTTCCACATGATTTTCTACACTTTCTTTTATCCACTCCACTTCACTCCCGCTCCTTTGGTTTCTCACACAGAGTAGGTACACAATTAAAATCAGCTATGCATGGGACTTGGAATCTTCTCAACTTAAAGTCAATAACGTGTAAAAGGCGGAGACGAAAGACATAATAATGACTAGGTACATACTATTTACTGATACGCAAACTTTGACTGAGATGCTGTTATGTAGCCACAGCCGCATCTCGCATGAGAGCTCCCACATCCAACTTACATGATAAATAGCAAAACCAATAGTAAGGCACTCAACACCGAGTTTTCGTTGTGCTCGTCGATTCTTTTGCATAAGTGCAATAATCACGGTGCACTTGGAGTCTTCATCATCTTCGTCCGCATCCTCAAGCTCAATGATGTATTGTGGGTTGAAAGCAAACGTGTCTGAAAGAACCAAGAGAGACAACAGTGTGATATTTAGGTACACAAGATGTTTACATGAGCGAGATGTTTTTCTATTGTGTACTGTAGTACACTCTGCGTGCTCTAAAACTTCATTGTTGTGCTAAACCTATACACATTTCCCTTTGTAGGATACAGACGAAACAGGAATATACAAGCTTATTATTTGTTCTACAGAAAGTATAAATATATAATAAGGACCAACGTCAACGTGATTGCATCCCACAGGAAGTAATGGGATTACTATATGCATTAAGTGAGGCATTAGTTCCTTAATCCTACAGCATTACTTTCCTAACTGAACAATTTATATCCATTTTCCATTTTAGGAAATGGGCTTCATTCTAATCTAGGCTATCGATCAAATCCTTCGTAATACCTTGGTCTGAATTATTATCATAAATCTGTATATCCTACCTAGCTATAGCTTTTATCTCCGCATCTATTTAGACATTTTTAAAAAATTGTAAATTTAGGGAAATATACCCACCTAGATAATTTCGACAACCCCCTGCCGTCGCCCCACGAATCCAAGCACCTTCATGGACACTCATTTCCCATTTCTTCTTCCCTGCCTCCTCCAACTCTTCCTCTTCCAATGAGTCTGGGCTCAAGTTACAAATTTCCACCCTTTGGAAATGTCGAGTAAAATCCTTGAATGACATCCAGAATTCACCGTCCGCATCAAAAGTCAAGCCCAGGTCTTCCTTCGTTTCATCTTGAATAAACTGCCACTCTTGAGATCTGTTCGAGAGAAGGAAACCATGCTCGGTACATAGATATAAGACCTTACCGATTCTATTGATGTCTACGCTACATGAGTAGTACTATCTACATCCACAGTACGTCAAATTTATCGGAGAAATAACAGAAAAGTGAAGATCTTCTTACCACTCAAACTGTCACTTGACGCTCCATTTTTTTTTCAAATGAAAACAATTCAAATAACACAAATCAGATTGATTTTTAAAATAATTACGAAGCATCTGATAAATAGTTTCTACCTACGTAGGTAGGTAGGTACATCTTAATTTTAGCAATTCAAAGACCTATTAATTTACATTGTATTTGCTTTACTTTACGATGTCTACATTCCTTTTTTTAAATTTTGCGACTAGATAATGTAGACTACTGCAACTCTCTGTGTGGCTGTGTGTAGTTAATACCACAATGTCTACAGAAATATTTGACTGTAGGGAATCCTGAAGAAAATACATCATTCATAAATCATGAGGGCGACTAAATACACAAAAGATTTTAAACAAGAGAAAATTGAGTTGTTGATATACATCTGCGAAGCTGAGCAAAAAACACTCAAAGTCTTAAAAAAAGAATGTGATGCTTTTGAAAGTTGGAGACTGTAGCGCGGCATGCGATAATATCTGTACAGTCAAAAGTAAATATCCCCAATCCATGGTTGTCAATAGTAATGAAAGTTACTACAGAGTCGTGTGCTGTAGTAGAGTTCGTACGTGGTATGTAGTATGTAGTAAAAATGAGAATTTGAAGAGATGTACACATTATCAAATATTCTTACCCGTCACTCCAAGCTCCTTTCCACTCAGCCTCATTTCCCCATGGATTTCTTATTCTGAGTAGAGGGATTTTGCCGGAAACTCTTGGAGTTTCAATGTCAACCAACTTGACGTCTGTGATGGAGTAGGCATGACCTCGAATAAGACCCATTGGAGTTTCCGCTTCTAGTACATTAGGATCCGGCTGAAATAGGGATTAAAATCATACATCTTTAGAAATACATCATGTAATCCTATAATATGTACCTTGAAAATGGAATGTTTATTAGCTCCCATTGCTACTGAACGGGGCATAGATAGATAGGTCTGTCTACATATGTACAGGCACAGTAGGGAGCAGACAGTAGGTAACCGTCACATAAAACAACAAACATTTCAGTCCTCATTTACACTGTCCAAAACCCATGTTCACGTTCCACATTCCACACCAAGATTTTTTACATTTCTTTTTACACTATGATTGTACGCTATGGAATCGAGATGATGATTTATACGGCCGGCTCCTTCCAAAATTAGGATGCTGAACTGAGAAAAGCTTAAATCTCTTGATACCTCCTACGCTTCCTATACTACACCTACTACTCCGTTTATTTAAATACTCAAAACTAGAGCGAAAAGGACCGCAGTGCACATTACATTGGGACTTGGAGCCTTGGCCTTAAGCCACATATAGCATGCCTAATAATGCATTCTGATTCAGTAGAAACGAGAGAGAGAGAGATAGAGAGAGACAGACCAAATGGAAATAAATAGACTGATTCTTTCCAACCATCCAACGCCAATCAATTTTAATTAGATTTAATTTTCGGTGCATCATGCGATCTGCATATTGAAATATTTCCGCATACAAGCATGTTCGTGCATGGAGCTACACGAAATAAAGGGCGGGTGTACTACAGTAGCTATAGTAGGCAAGTATGTACAGAAATCAAGGATCGCATGCAAGATTCGCCATTGTCTTGAATCTTATTTCCATTCACTGAGTTCATATCAGTATTCAGTAATAGTAGGTATTACAGTATCAGTACAAGTACTTTATCGTTTGTTTAAAGTAAAATGAAGGAAATGGTTCGAATTCCTTCGGTGTGCTTTTCACGTGTGTAGCGTAGCTCTGTAAAATGTAGATGCATGAGAAATTCAAAAGTGGGTATGCAAATGTCATTTTCCTCCAGAGAAAATAATATGATAGCGTCTTCCAAGAGGATTGTATCGTATTGCAACATTTGCAACGTATCGTGTCCGGACCCGGACCCGGACATAATATACTCCATTCAGATCTATAATCCGAACCCGTATCCGAATCCAGAAGCAGACTCCTGTACATGAGACAATCTAATCTCGTACCGCTCATATGTTTCTTCCCTCTCACACAGTAGTGCACACATACTGACAATAAGGCTCTCTGACTCTACAAATTGGAATGATGCGGTGACTGCGAAACTCTGCTCAACCTTTTTACCTATACACACGGATACATGTGTAATAGGCACACTACACACTGCATAAAGTCTGTAAATTCAAGTCAACCGTGTGTGCAAGATTGAATTGCTAATGAGACACTTGAAACTTTGTCGGGACGTCGGGAGTATGAAACCTTCGCCTTGGCATTCGCATTCGTATGGGCACATAGTCCAAAACCAGCAGATGGGGAGATGAAGAGACAGAATCGACAGAATGGAGCCTACAGATGAACGCAGAATTTTAAAGTGTATGTACAACATAGGTACATAGTACATAGTCCTCGGTAACCCAAGGTACATACATCTGTCCAAGTCCATTTTATTCTCACAATTTTAAAGCCTCTTCTGTTACTAAAACTATCTTTCTCACGATCCTCCCACTAATACTATACACATTCACAAAGTTGGTCTTCACCTTTGACAAGACCAATATCTGTACAAGGAGGTAAAACGTGAGAAAACCAATGACGTCGAAAAACTTTCTCTAACTTGGAAATTCTTCAGAGCTTCCTTCTTTTGGTTAACAAACTAGGTACTCTCTCCCTCTCTCTCTCTCTCTCTTTTTCTCTTTTTATATATTGGGGAATCCATTCAAAGTTTTGACTTTTTGAGCCTCACTCATTCATGTTATATCTATACATATATGCAAACAGTGGCAAACATGGCTTTTGCTCCAATAATTTCTACACATGTACCGCCATACTACATCGTAACTTCAAAAAGACACCGCCCCGCACCAGTTCCCGGCTGTCGGTTATCTGTATGACTTTTGAGAAACATGATAACATCATTTTACTCATGAAAGTAAAAGTGAGCAACAAATTCAAAATTTGCAATGGCTCAATTTATTGAGTAAAATCATAAAGTCAATGTGAAAGTTTCTACGTGCCATAATAACCATCCTTTGTGAATAACTACATACATATATATAGGTAGGGAAAGACACGCGACAAGAGCCGAGGCCAAGGCGCACATCTGCTGCTGTCTGTTCAAAAAGTCGAATCAGCTATCAACTTCGAATCCTCTCCTACTCTCCTACTAACTACTACTCACACAGGTGGGATTTACTACTCTCAATTAGAAGCAGATTGTGCTAATAATAAAGCAGTCGTACTTTGTATGCAGTATATAATTGGCTCATTAGAGTTTTCCTTGACGTCGCACCCCAAGGAATTACAATGACCGAGAGGAGCTTAAACAATTTTGGACTCTTCAATGAAATAAAGTTACTTTTGGGCTTTGTTAGAAAATTTGTAATACATAAATTGGGCCCATATCATCAACTACCACATAAACATATTAACATGGACTTGACTGAAAACTTTGTTCGTCCATTCAATCCTACACACAAAAAATACACGCCTTTTTCTTTTTTTTAGTAAATTCGCAAACTATTAGTAGCTATACATACCTAGTAATTCTATTTCGCTTCGAAAAAAAAAGGAAAAGAGTTGTTCATATTTCTGCAGAGTTTCCATGTAAATATAAGTAGGTATGTAAACGTCATTAATAAAAGGGAATAATATGAAAAATACAGAGGAAACGACAAGATTGCCAAGACAGCGAGAAGGAAATTCCCATCTGTAATACTTACTTCCTGACATGTTTATAGAGGCTATGAAATGTGGAATGTGAATGGGAAATAGATTTGATATTCTAAGGTTAATCCAAGTGTAATTCTTGGAGAATTAAGAGATATAACCCGAGCGACAGCTCCTAAGCTATAAGAAAAGAAAAGGGGGAAGAAAAATAAATCTTACCTCAATAGAACAACCCATAAATGATGACCTTTCGTAAGCTTTGGAAATAATCTTGTATAGATTCGGTGGACCATTCTCAACTTCATACATTTCAGTGACGCCACCGGTGAAATCCTCCAGAGCCTCACATGTAGTTCCTCCTTTCAGAGCCTCGTACGATCCATGCAATCTATTATGGGGAGGAAGATGGGCAAATACAGACAGACAGACAGAGAAACGTGATGATCATTAGGTCTTCGTCCAATTCAAACGTCAGTCACTCTCCTCATGAACAAGGCTTACATGCGTACGTACACACACACACATATATACACACAAACAACAGCTACACCGTAAAGCTTCTCACAGTGCCGAGACAGGTCTCGATTATAAAATCCCGTCCCTAAGGGAATACCGGGACCGGGATGCACTGGGATGCCAGACCACTCCTATGTACCAGAGAGGCCCGGCCTCTAATGGAAGCTTAACGGTACTTCTAAAAACACGTTGGGTATTTGCACTGGGCTAACAATCTTATGATACAGCCTACAGGCTAAGCTATCGTTTTTCCATAATAATAAACTCCAGCTCGAGCCATTGTCATTTTTTCAGTATAGACAGAGCGGGATATATACTTCACGTTCGTATAAAAAAAAGTAAACACATCTAAGATCCAATACAATGTAAGGAAAATATATAAACACAAAAAATAAATACTCCTACCTACTGTAGTATTCTTAGCTTCAAAACATATAGTGTCGTAAACCGTATTGTCCTGCATAGCAACGTATCCCATATCCACGTACACCATCAACCATAAAGAAAATGTTCTTTCTCTCACTCAGATTTCCGGCTTCAATCCACTGGCTAATATAATAGAATCTCAAAACCTGTAACACAACTATATGCCTATCCGTTTAGCGTACTATTATTACGTAGAAAATCCCCAAGTGGTGAGTTTGGTTTCCGTGTACCAGCACTCATCGCTCATTTTTGTACATTCAGCTCACACACCAGTATAGTACACTGTGAAGTGCTGTGAAACCGAG
Source organism: Dicyrtomina minuta (assembly GCA_949802685.1). Taxonomy (NCBI): domain Eukaryota; kingdom Metazoa; phylum Arthropoda; class Collembola; order Symphypleona; family Dicyrtomidae; genus Dicyrtomina; species Dicyrtomina minuta. Next base: position 28,488,855 of record OX461811.1, read on the forward strand.
CCTCTATAATATACCTAGGAACTGATTTTGCCTGTCTATATACGAATCATCCATCTTTGTTTCGGTCCACGGAACTTGACTCAAATACTATTTTGACTGCTCTGATTTTCTTATTTTTAACTGTTTCTATTCTATCAGCTCGTAGATATTCTCAAATTACGTTACGTTTCCCTGTGGTATTTAGAAAATGCAAGCCTCACAACTTTAACAATATATGCTAATTACCTCATACCTATAGACACTTGATTTTGAAACTACTGACAAATTCACTTAAAAGGGATTCCGCGGGGCCGACCAAATCTGTCCCTTATAACCGAATTCCCTTTTAACAATTTAAGGGATTTCCCTTTTAAACGGTTATTATTAAAATAAAAGTTTCATATTTTATTCTTTGTAAAAGTGTAAGTTATTTACAATGTTGTCCGTGGATAGTTATTTAGATTAAAAAAAGTCAGTTAATTCAGTTTGTTTAGATTTATTTTGATTTTGATGTTTACGTACACATAAGCTTAAATTATTATTCATTTTATATTTTTATCTTCTTTTTTATCTATTTTCCTTCAAAAATCGCTTTTAAGTGACTCAAAAAACCAAAAACGGCAAAAAAAGTCCCTTTTAACCGGATAATCCCTTTTAGCGGTTCCCTTATAACCGGATAATTTTTAAATTAAATCATAGGCTTGCCAAACAAACTTTTTAAATCGGTCCCGTTCAGGCAGTTTTCCCTTTTAAGTGAATTTGTCAGTAATAAATTTCACTTATTAATTGAGTTTTAAATAGAATAAATAAATGTATACGTACTTCTTTTTTTAATCTAAAATTATTTGAAGACAAATTCGTTTATAATTTAGTAGCATTTCAAACCTAAGTAATTAAAAGCTGTGTTTATCAAACCTAATTTTGATTGAAAACCTAGTTGAAATTTTTATTTTTATTCATGAAAGCTGTAAGCATTAAATTACAAAGAAGAAAGCGACGCACAGAATAACTTTTCCTAGCCATGAATGCTCTACCCCTGCCCTGTTTCGGGCAATAATGAATGGGTATTTGCTTTGATGATCTCATATGATACATCTCCTCGCTATGTTATAACAAACAAATTCCGCCGTAGGTTTTTTAGACGAGCGCGCGGTATCCCCAGGCTTGAGTCTTATTAGTCTAATAAAAATAATTTGTAGCATTTGACTTAACTTTAGATGGGTCATGGGGAGGGGAAATTACAGATATCCATATACCTACATACTTTCTTTACTTTTGTCTATTCTATCTCCCATCCAAGGCCCTGTACTTACAAAGTTAGATTCGACTTTCCCTTTTATAGGTAATTTATATCTTTTGTCGTTTTCAAAACTTTTAAGAGTGGAGGAGATGGAGACTCACAAACTATCTGCTTAGCTTTGACTAGTAAAGTAAAGTAAAGTAAAAACTAACTGCATAAAAGAATTTTTATTCTAGTTTTCATAAGTTTCGTCAGCCTTGCTTGATGATAAAAAAGACAGCGAACGAAGAAGAACAAAAACTGACTGCATCTTATATTCTCATCTCCCATTTTTTAAACTACTATCTACACATAGTATGTAACCTGGGAATACTAGTTATATATATTATCCCTATGGTATCTACAACTTTGCATCCTGAACCGAAACCAAAACCGAATAACGGAAATAGAATGCGGAATTAGTGTCCATATATACATACAATAAGTAGGATTTCCTGAGAGAGAGAGAAAAACTTTGTAGTTTAAACTTTTCAAAATGCATGATATGCAAATTAGTATACATATATAGCTACACAACTTTATGGACTGGCAGAGAATACGAAAATAGGAAAAGTATCCTTTGACTACTTTGACGTCATCGTCATCCATATAGCGAGCCGCGTGTCGAAGCCCTAGGAGAGTTCATAAAATCTGAGCAACTACATAAGTGGGGGGATTAAGAATATTTAATTACACTGCATTCAGCTCACGGGTATTTGTTTTTCTACGTCAATGTAAATACCCATCTACCTACATATGGGTACAGGATGTTAGACACCCAACTACTTAAAAAGCTTCATCTATAAATCATGAACGGATACTCGCACACACACACACACAAACACACGCTCTCGCAAAAACAAATCCGAGATACAACATAAGCTTAAGCTTTAGCATCAATAAACTAAATGGAGACTTGTAAAAATAAGTAGCTACATATAAAAAAAAATAGAAATCATGACTACTTGAATGATCTTATAAAAGCTGCCATGGAAACATTTTTGACAACAACAAGGGCAGAGTCTACTGTAGAAACTACCCAGACCCTATAGCCCAGATTTCAGACTTTACAAACAAGGAACACACATTTACACACACATTTTATTACTCTCACTTACTTAGCATAGGCTTTCTCGAGTAAGGCACTCCAAAATTCATTGCTATCCTCCGAATGCATGAAGACCAACTTGCCACCATAAGTTGGGAGCCGGTCATCCACGACGACATCCACCCAACGTCCATACTGCCAAAATCTGTCAACCAACATAAATACTGAAAATCAGAAAAACTTTTATATAATATTTCATTTCAAAATCATTCTGGATCGATACAATAAAGCGTACTACGGAGTGTGCCTCCTCACACTGGACTGGAACTGGAACTGGAGTAGACAATTTTCAGAATTGGAATTTGAACATGTCAATATAGATTCAAATAATTTTTATAAATTGTAAATTCCTAACCAACTACTATCTACACATATATGTGCATGTATGACTATCCATCTTTCAAACAGGATTGGCGAAATAAATTTAAGGTTTTTTCCAGTAATGTCATATAACATGAATCATAATCCTATAGAAACAGAAGCGCAAATAGCATTGGTGCTCCCCCCTTTTTGAAGGAAGAACGCAGACTGTAGTAGACTTTAAGATTACGTTGGTTATTGGAATTCCGAAGGAATCTGAAGGATTAATTTGCTCTCTTAGACAAGATATATAATATAACTAGCTGACCCAAAGCACTACAAATATTATTATCTTTATCCCCTCCCTCATAATTCCTTCCAAATCAGATGAAGATGAAAGTTTTTATTTTCTCCATAGTCAATTATTTATACTCTATATCTCTGTATATGTGTAGCCTCTAGAGAGTGTACTGTATGAGAGTAAAAGACAAAAATAATACGGCAGCTGGTAGTAGTAGTCGTACTCGTACTGGTCTGCTTTCCCTTCTTAACTGTAATGGGTTTGTTTGATGAATTCTACAATTGTACGAGACTCTGATTTCTTATCTCTGAGGTATACACCTAATAGAAAACCATCCAAATCCAACAAACTCCCATCCACGTCTCTCCCACATGATTGCTTTCGTAGGTAGTTTCCAAGCTTTACGATAACTACTCCTTACAGTCGAATGCTACTAAATTACCAAGACTAGCTTATACTTTAAAATGCTATAAATAAATAAATGAATTCCCACAAGTATTAACATTTTCGATGTAGACACATCTACCTAACCTACTACCTACGTGGCTAGGACTCTCGCAGTCTCGCCCTTTCATATACATCCATACAAAACCAAAAACAATTTAAGATTCTTTCATGGTCTGGTATGTACATTTACCGCTTCAATTTTCGCCGGTAACGAAAACACCCACGTATAGTATTTACAAAATACAAGTTATGAACATGAAATTATCTAAACTGATTGACAAAACATTGCACGTGCTTTTTTACAATTTATAAATTGCGAAGACGTGCCGGAAATGTAGACCACCATTTATGAACAAACTAAAATAAGTATCTACTACTCCTTCTCATGAGTATGCAATGCCTAGTGATCGAAACAGTCTAGTCCTGATTTTATGATCTGGTCCGACTTTGCCGAACCAGACCATTTCGAACCAGTAAAGCCTGATACAAATTTAACTAGGGAATTTTACTTGAAATTAATTTTTGGCGGGGATTTCATGAATAATAAGTATTACTGAAAATGTGAGCTTCATCCCAACGTTGCAAAATAGTGTAAAAATAAAAAATATCCTGCGCGATTTCACTTTTGTAGCTAAACAATTCTTCATATTGTCGTACCAGACCGTTTTTTCTGTCCGGACCGGACCAGAGTATTTCGATCCATAGTGCCTACAATATATAATGCAGTGGTTGTTTCAAATTCAATCTGAGTATGAGCTCATTGACAACCCAATTTTTCGATAAAATAATCGAAATCGGATTTTGTCTATATTCACTGTTTCCACTTCCCACGTCGTATAGTACATGAGCCATCTCACGAATATTATGCATGCATTAACATACGAAACACCCTTTCGAAATTGCATTAGAGAAGATTATTGAGAGAAAATAGGGATATACAGACTAAAGGAAAAACACAATGAGCTTCATTGTGTGTCTATTTCTCTATTTATTTCACAAGTTTTGGCTCTTTCACTTTGAGCTGAATAGTAGACAATAAATGTTGATATCACAATATACGTTTACTCTGGAGTGTGTGCCATCAACTAATAAAACATGAAACTCGCAAACTCCACGGAACAATAGATATTCTAGACAGTCACCCAAGGAGAACGAGAAGGGACCTAATTCAGCTGAGCATGAGGTCGCGAATTGAAAATTTAATTTACTTTCCCTTCCAAAGTTTCTTCGACTTTATTGTCACGGCCAGTCGAGAGGGAGAGACAGGAAGAGAGCGAGAGCTTGAGATCTGTGAGGGAGTGGGATCTGTTTGAGTTGGAGTTGAAGTTGTAAAAGTTGAAGGAATATTGCTTCTCCAACTACGTGCTTCAACTAAATTCAAACAGCCAGAGTCTTGAGTTCTAGAAACCGAGAGGGAGAGAGAGAGAGAGAGAGAGAGAGAGAGAGAGAGAGAGAGAGAGAGAGAGAGAGAGAGAGTCGGAGAGGTAGAAGTCAGCCAGTAAATAATGTCATCCCTGAGATAGAAAATGTTGGATACCTTAGGTGAGTGGTTATGTTGTCTGATATAACCGTTATGGTTAGTTTATGACAACAAATCAGGATAGCTACATGCTTCACAAGATGGATGGTATCTCTAAGAATTCCAAACAGATGAAATTTTCGAATTGAATTCGGATCCGAATCCAACTTCCCTCAAACCCACGGGCATGGCCATGACCATGTTCACTTTCAAGTGTCTATGTATCTATATCTATATATTCGCATATACTAATACAGCGTCACTCTCGACTCTCCCTATCTCTCTTCCAACAATTCCAAAAAGGCGAAAAATGCCTGCACTAAAAAAAAATTGAGAAGAAGAAGAAGGAGAATGATGTCTTCCCTATAGGATACATTGAAATTGATAAAAATTTCTGATACATCGTCAAGACAAGGACGAAGAAGGGAAAAGAACAACTCACCTGAAGTGGAAAACACCACAGTAGTCTCCTTCAAATGTATTGTCTTCAGGTACAACTGCGCGAAACAAAGTTTCATTCAACGTCAAGTTAGCAACAGCTGCCAGAAGCCAACAATCCCCTGAAAAAAAAATCATAAAAACTTTTATTAGCGATGTTGTCAAATGCATCAATGACATGTGACCAATCTACGCGCCCTACTTCCCAAATGTTGGAATACCTCAAATATATGAGTTCATTCCAAAGCTCTATGGCTTAATTTGTAAACAGAAAAATATGCTGACATAATTAAATACAAAGTTTGACTTTATTAGGGAAGAAAATTAATTAATGGACTGTAATTTATAACACACAGGACGGTTACGGTACAAAGTGACGACTACACAGTTCTCGTCAGTCTCACCACAACAACAGTAAAAAGTTAAAATATTTAGTTATTTATATTGTGCCTTAACAACCCCTTCAACTCCTCCACCTGTACTATGAGTCAATGAGTTTTACACATAATAAATTAAATCAACAAATTCTTTGCAGAGTCTGTCAGAGTGTGAGTAGAAAGGCTAATATTTGGCGATACACACATAAAAGGAAGAGGCGAACAAAAGTAAAAGTACGCGAACACTGCACTGTAAGGGTACTTTGGGGAGCAAGTAAAAGTTTCCCTCGTTGAAAAGTGATAATGGAGAAAGTCTGGTAAAAGTAGAATAATAGCAGGAAACTAACTAAGACAGACAGACTGACTGTTATTCTGTTGTTGTTGTTGCTGCTGATGTTGTTGCAGGTTGAAGCTATACAGCCGTACTTAACGATAGTTCAAAAAAAACAGAGGAAAGTAAGTTGGTCTTCGTCTTATTTGTTTCTCTACAACTACATACACAAAATATACTCAAGCACACATCCCTTCTGTTTACTCCTGTCCAATTTTTTCCAAGCAGTTCTCGTGAGCTGACTCAAGTTTGGCAGATTGCTCTGACTTAACGCTTTAAAAGACAAAGACGAAACTATGTTGACCATGTACGGCACGCGCACCAAGGGCCGAAGATGAGATATACAGACACGTAGCTACGTTAAATACATACGATACAGTACAAAATTGTGCACACACGCTTCTACTTATACTGTACAAATATACACAGTCAAATATATGAATGGTGTATGGACAAATACATTCTATTGTATTATGTAATAAATTCCTGAGTTAAGAAAAGGACTTTGTTAAGACTCAGCTCATCTCCTCACCACACCACATCAGCGAAAATAGCCTATTGAATTAAATGTGCGAAGAGAGAAGACATATAATTTCGTCAGTTTTTTCTTCTCTCTCCTTTCTTTTCCAGGTTCTAGGAAAACATTACCATGAATAAGAAGTATCACATTAAGAAATGAACGCACCAAGTTCTCCTTGTTTGACATCAAAACGACTTGCTCCTTCCACAAAGAATTGTGGGTCGCCAACGATCTCCTGAAAATGAAATAAATTTTCCACATGTAACACAATTATATACATATGTAGCTGGAATTTTCTCACAGGCTCAAGTCTACATGCACCAAGATGAGTGGTAAGTAGTAAAGTATATAGAGTATGTACTTAAGTACCTATATTATAGTCATATTCAAATCCAAAGTCTATCGCAATTTAATTTAGTGGATTTGAGCAAGCCCTTCGTAGTTTATAGCATGTAGACTCCAATGTCTGTAGAATGTAGATAATATACACTGACAACTGACAAGGGGATGACGCGACATGTAACACCTAGATTTTTAAAAGATACCGTTTCAAAAATTCGGGATAATTTTAAATAGTACAGATCCTAAGTCACTTGAATGCAATTTCCATTGTTCGGCCACAGTGCTTCCCGCCAAAGTTTAAAAAGATAAAAATTTTGATAGTTTGCCGTCCTTTATCTTCTACATTTCTCATTCGATTTTGGTAAAATTTGATATTTTCTGATCGTTAGACTGTTTTCTAAAAATTAATTTAAGGATTTTTGAAAACTTGATTTTCATGTTATTTTCAAAACGAAAATTAATTTTTAAAAATCCTTAAATTACTTTTTAGAAAACAGTCTAAAGATGAGAACAACTCAAATTTCACCAAAATTGAAGAACTTTAGAAGATACAGGGGGGACAAAGTATCAAAATTTTATCGTTTTTAAACTTTGGCGGAACCACTGTGACCGAGCAACGCAAAATGCATTACACTTAATACTTTGAACCGGCACTATTTAAAAGTACCCTGACCTTTTTAAATGGTTCTTTTGGAAATCTGGGTGTTACACGTCGCAGTCATTCCCTTGTGAGTCAAGACAAAAGACTCTCTAATTATAAGTAGTAGTCTCTCCTGATGAGATTTTTTCCAGATGCTTTAATTTAAGATTGAAGTATTGAGTTAAACTGAAGATCTATCGCATGTCTATGTCTTTCTCCTACATCTGGATTATCCCGACTGTGAAGCAATTCTTTGAAGACACTTACAAGGCATCTCTTTCGAACAATCGACTTGCTGGTACTGGTACTGGTAAGGGATAGTGTGGTAATATCGTAATAGGCACTGAAATTACGCGCATGATCGCTAATGAAGTTGTATTCAAATGCCTCTATTGTGAGTATAATTTTATTACTCCCCTTATACAGAGACAGGAGGGAATAGTACCTACTTACATAAGTACACAAATCCATATATACACTTCAATGAAACAAAAGCGATATTAATGCTGGTAAAAGTTTCTACCCTTTCGTTTTTGAAATATGTACTGTGTTTCTGTCAGTATTTTCTATTCTTTTCATCAAATTTGTCCTTGGGTAAGGATATGTCCTGATTCCTGATACTTGTGTACAAAACTGATAAATGATTTAAAATTATTGAAACAAAAGACTCCTTTCTCTCCAATATTCCCACACCACCCACACGTCCTCTACGTAAAATAAAATCAAGAGTCGTGCTTATCACTTATCAGTAGTCCCTATCATTTCATGTCCATTTAACAACTTTTCAAATCCTATTAAAACCTACCTACCTGAAGGAATCAGCTCTAATGAAATGAACAAGCTACATTCAATGTTTCAATGAAGCTCCAAATTTACTTTGGTAGTCCACAGAATCATACTCAATAATAACTGTATCAAAAGAACGTAATGAATAATCGAGATCGAGAGTGAATTACGTTAGCTTTTTGAGATTACAAATTGCGGATGCGGAGCAATAGATACTATACCTTCACAAAAGTAATTTTCCCACTACGAAAGGGTGACCAAAGTTGCTATATTGCTGACAGTTCGACAATAAAGCGTCACACTTGAAGTAATTTTCCTAGCGTCTTAGAAAGTTACGCCTTCCTTTCCTTGATACTACCTATGTATAACTTCTGGGTGTAGCTAGGTATGCATATTACGTATGTACCCACGTAGGTAGGTAGATACGGAATAAAAAGAACGGGACAGATATCAGTAGTACACCAACTGCTGGAGACGATAGTCCCGTCCCACGACGACCTCACTAGTCACAAAGTTAGCGGTGAAATAAACAAGATCTCACAATGAAAGTGACAATTAAAACTATCTCTCTCTATCTATAGCACTGTTCACTGAGGGAAGTCATAAAAGTATACACAAGGATAGAAAGTCCCAATGAGTGAAAGTTATGTGGTGCTACCGAACGCGTTCTATTCGGTCGAATTGTTCCTTTCATATCATGCCACTGCACTGCTTCTGGACAATGGAGGGATGTGAAATGCTAACTGAACAGAGCAGAGCGATGAAAGATAGAGGTGTGTGCGGGGCGAAGAGCTTTAAAAGCTATTACATTATGGAGACATACCAGTGCCACACAATGGGTGCCTCTGTCAGTAGTAAGTCTCTATATGCTTTCCCAGAAATAACTTTCACCTAGGGTGAACATCCTTTGGGCGTTACTTAATACTGACTTATGTGATTTCTAACGAGAAATCAGTTACATACATAAATCCGCTCAAGTATAGTGTCCAAATACACAAAGCTCGTATTCTGCTAGCTACATAGCGAAGTTGCAAGACATTCTATCTAAATTTCTACAATTAACAACTGTTCTCCTGCCTGGTCCATCTCCTGTAATATCTGAATCTGCAAGTAAGTAATTGATGCGAATACTGTAATGTGGGTCAATTTAAAATTCTGGTGGTGCCTATAACCTACCTACGTACGTTAGATAATATCTATATCAACGTAGGTCCGTAGGTTGGTAGATAGAAAGACTTGCACTTTCCATTCTTCCGATTTGGACATGGAAAATAGCTACAAAGGGTTAGTGACTGTAAACACCTATGGGAATAAAAAAGGAAAATCTCTCCCGCCTCTGGGGAAGATTGGAGGAGGTTATTATGCTTCCTCACCCGTATCAGATTTCGAGCAATCTATTATTGATGACAAAAGAAAGTGAGAAAGTGACTTACATGTGGTCTCTTCCACTGAAATGGACGTCTTGCTGAACGACTGAAAAAAATTGTAGCATCTTCAGCCGGGAACTCATTGTCCTCGAAGAGAACACCCTCGGCTAAGCAGCGCTCTTTGATCTTCTCAAAGTCTTGAACTGTCTCATAGCCCCGAGCTCGAAAACCACTTCCACGCTCACCGTACTGTAACACCAAAAACAAATTCCATGTAATTCAAAAAATCGGCTTCGGCTTCAAGCTTTCCACTCTTTTTTTTTCTTTGAAGGTTTTTTTTTTCTTACTTGACTTAAATTTTTAGCTTTTAGAGCTATATATAACTATAAGAAAGAATCTTTATCCCTATGTGCTTTCACCTAACGGTAAGTACACATAGAGTTCTACGCACACACGCCACACCACACCTTCCCTTCCCACAAAAAAGGATGTTCGAAAGCACGCATCCAATTTCAATTACACGCTCCCTAGCTTTTTCTTTTTCACTTTTAAAAGTTTCATAAGCTTATACATATATTTTGTAGTATAGTGAATCCTATTTTTGGCAAAACAAAATATAATAAATAATAGTCATGCATGCAAGTATGTAGGTAGGTAGGTAGGTTAATACTATAATTAATAGCATAAATAGATATATAGCACATAGAGACCGGTAATGTCGTAATGTATTAGTATTAGGCTTTGAATTTTTTGAGGGGGGATGGATGATTCTCGAATTTGAGCATTAACATTTTAAATTATTTTAGACACAAGCCTCGAGCTTTCGAATTTTGACTGCGTCTTATGAAAACATGATAGGTGAAGAGGCTATATAATATATAGTGTGGTATATATTTTATGGGGAAACTTTGTACTTTATTTTAAATTATATTCTTTCTTCATCTTTCTTTTGACATCTTAAAATTTCCCCTGTCAAAACATCACCTTTCATCTAACCCAGCCAAATCGTATAGGTAATAATTTGGTTATGCATTTCAAGTCAAGAAGGGAAGGGAATGCAGGGCATAGGGAAATCTTTTGTAGCTTAACTTTAGTGTTGAAACTTTCCCCTATATTTTTTTTTACAAACTTCTTATGACATCCCTGATCTATTAAGATGGCATGTATCGTATCGTCCCACTTTTGAGGTATCCTATACATGCGTACCTACCTAGGTACCTACATTTATATTATGCTTCATTGGACTTGTATTGCATTTTTATATCTTCACTTTCACTTGGTCCAAAATATAGACATTTTCAGTAAAATCAAGTAGGAATGGATATCCTATTATTACGGAAGCTTACGGAGCCTATTCTTTAGTAGGAGTATCGCAAGTCTCAGGAATATCTGTATATAAGAGGACGACATTCCGACTGCCGAGGCCCGATGATCTATTTCAGAAGCAATCTTCACACTTTTTAGGTATAACTTTCAGTTTCAGTCGCATTTGCCCCTGCTATCCACGTACCTACACGTGTACCGCCCGATAACCTAAGTAAGTCTATTCCCTCTCTGTGAGACATCCTCGGCCTCGCCTTCAACCTTATTATGTCAACGTTGTTTGGATAAGCTTAGTTTTAAAAATAGAACCTTGAAGAACAAATGGCAAAGTTTACTTAGCACGTTACACTACAGACTACAGACAAGGTGTAGCACTTGAAGCATATTTCCGATACCTATTTTCAATTATCAGTATGCACCTGCCTCCTTTCTACAATAGCAAAATTCTCGCCAAAGTTTCTAGGTAGGTAGGTATACATACCTATATAAGCGTGTCTCCATTTGTGTGTTTAGTACGTGGAAAATAAATACGAGTCCAATTAGTAATTATCTTTCTATACATCTGTAATTTACAAACGAGTTCAAACAAAGTGTGGAATTAGTACAAAAAGTACTATATAGTCTACCTACATAAAATATTTACAAGTATTTGCAAGCTGCAAATTTTGTAAAGGCTTCTCAAGACTTCTTTAAATTTGTTTATCCACCAGATTATTTTAATAAGAATGTTTGACAAATAATTTAGATGCATATATAAATCATGGCACTTACTCGGTAGACAATAGTTTTTGGATTTGTACGCAATCTATAAGGCATTTTGATAATTATATAATTGTAAAGTTGATGCACTATTTATATATATTTATAATAATTCAGTATAATTTATTCATATGGACTGAAATAAATTCCAAAAAAACATTCCAGGAGGTACACTACTGGCTTTTCCTTTATATTTTTAGAGCTGACTCGCACTGGGAAAATTAAGCTCTATTCAAAACAATTTCTTGAATATTTTCCCTCTCTGTTAATGATGACTAACGAAAAACACTGGGTAGCTTTAAGAGAGACTCTCTCCGTCTATATAATTAAATCCTCTTGCTATACATACTTCTTGTTTCTTTCCAAATCATTATTACTCTCACAGTCACAACCTAAGTAGTAGTATGTGTGTTTTTGTTTTTGAACCCGCACACTGGTACTGGTACTTCTAACTGTTGATATGAAACGTGAACTTTGTGTTCTTCTGATTGTAACACATGAATACAATGGGCACCCGGTTGTCACACAATCGTAGATATTTTAATTAAGTCTACAAAACGTAGATAGGGCACGAACATAGAGCAAAATAGCAAACAATACGATACTTAATAAAAAGGACCCCTTTAAGCTTTTCTTGATTAAAACAAAAGCTGTGCACTGCAAAAGTTTGATTATTATACTCTTACAGAGCCCAATAGTATCTAACCACAGAAATTTAAAATTTCAGGAGTGAACTCTCACTTCATTCAAGAGTCATGAATGACTTGTCGAAGGATTCCATATCCCAATAACACTTCCACTTGTAACAAAACCAAAAAAAAAATACAAAGTCAACTTGTAATAATAATTATTTCTGTTAGCTGCTCCAATTATAAATATTCGTAGGTACTCTTAAGTTTTTTGGTTTAATAATAGCAACAATCACAACAATATGTGCTTATCAGTAATCATTAAAAAAAATGTATGAAGTGCAGCATGAAATCCGTCATCTGACCCAAATTCTGTGTAATTAGTAACTCAGTGAACACATCCTTATTTCCACTTGCACTGCACGCGGGTTCCAACTTGTAATGTTAAAGCAGTGTACTAATATACTCCGTGTTGTTCTTCCAAAAAGGTAGGTAATTACTTTGGGTAGTAGCAATAGCAATGAAGTAATAAGCACCTAATTATAATAATTTATTATTGTGTATACAGTACACTCTACACTTTTCTACACTTTTACAATTTACAAAACTTTTCCTAGTCACCCGCTTTCATAATAAATTAATTAAGGTAATAATTATAAATGATTGTCGGAGAGTATCTGATTCTGTAGTAGCAAATACACATCAATATGTAATTTTATTCCAGTTGAGATTTGCATTTAATCACAAAAGGTCCAGATTAAAAATGAGAGGAAAAAATGGCTGTAATTATTTATCACACACTCAAAAGTAATAATGGTCTCGAGTCAGGACCATGAACAACACTACTGTCTACTGTCATCAGACCAGATACCCCTCTCGTTCTTTTCAATTTCAATGTGTGGACAATGATGGACGGTCCGGTCTGGAATAATCTGCACACAAACAGTCAGTCAGAGATATCAATAGACACCATCTGGAGCATGTGTTGTCCATACAGTAGTAGCAGATATAATTTATTAAGCATTTAGATTGACACTTCACGCCTTTCCATTTCCACCACCATTGGCTGACCCACAGATACAAATTAATGTAACCCACTAGTACAACTACAACTTCCACGAAACAACCTTCCTCATGATTACGGTGATGATGATTATAACTACGATTATATGAATAATCGATTCTGTTATCCGCTGCTTGTGTAAATACACTGAAAATTCATATACGTCATTCCAAATCACATTCAATCCACCACCGCTTGCACATCCACACGGTTAACACTAAATGATGTGACATAATCACTCGAGCAAAACTCACATGCTCAATACTATACTGCGATGTGATATTACATCAACATGAGGATTTTCTCCCACACTTACGGAGCACTAACTAACTGTAAGGAAGGTCGAGAGAAAAAAAAACTTTTTGATTAATATTATTTTTTTCCCCGCTTGACTAACTCCAGGATCAAAATCCAATTTGTCGAAATAAAAGGACAGGAGGAATGGCTTTGAGTGGTGATATCAGATTAAGAGGAAATCAAGAGGAAAAAACGAGACAAATCAGGGAAGAATATATAGGAGACAATAAAAGGAGAGGGGGAAGTGATGAGAAACCCTTCACGTCAATATCCTAATCTTATCTCCTCCACTCTCCTTCTTACTATTGATGTCTATAGGGAAGATAACGGAAAATCGGAGAGAACGGGAAAGATTTGTGTGACGAAAAAAAATCTTTCTTGGAATTCGATCTTACTTATATGTCAAGACATTCACAGTCACAGGACAGGGGCTATAGCGGGAAATGAGGCGGGATCGATGACTCTCCTCTCTTTTGAACGAGATAACCCACGAAAAATAATGATGACAATAACACGACTTTGCTATTTTTTTTCTGACTGGAGGACATCAACTTTGGACTGATCAAGAAACAGTTAATGATTAATTCCCGTATATATATGTGATGTCAAGGGAGGTTTGTTAAGAAACTATGTGGGGAATGGTGGAAATTTAATAACAATACACAAGACATGTCACAGAGGGACTTTTCTTCTGGAAATGACACTTGGAGGAGAAAACACCTTACACAAGGGAGTGTGTAACGTGTAGTACAACTTTGGCGTGTCATTGCCAACTGAAGTCTCCAGCATGTTTCCTCCCGCTTTTCATCCCTGCTCATCCCAAGTGGAAAACAGTTCAGAGATTCCAACTTCTACGCATAAAAGATTTCGGGCTCTACATAGACCAAACCAAGATCACCACCACTGTCTTCTCGCTCAATGAAAGCCTCTCCCAGCAGAAAGTCAGCATGGAGAAAGAAGCTTTACAATTTTACCTACATGCTACAAATATTCATATATATATACTTAACGTACCTACATCAACATCTCTGGATTTCCTTCCCTCCTAACCTAACTTACTGTCTCCTGTTCTCAAGGTATAGACCTTGCAGGTTGCATCCTAACAACTCAACCTACTACGGTTTCAATATTAGTATCCATCAATTTCCGGGCAACTGGGCAGCTGAGTTGTGAGCAGCGTTAGGTACATGCCATGCACGTGCCCTTTAGTATATTTTGCAGAAATGCATCACATCTCCCAAGACTATTTTTACAGAGAAATAACGAATTAAAAAATTTCAACAAAATTTGATGCTCAGCTTGGCTGGGATACAACCACATAAATTTAGCTCAAGTAGATAGGTTTACATACACATAATAGTAGTAGGTATGTAGCTGTGCGTTTGGCTGACTAATTTTTGCAGATCAGCAATATATCTTGGCTTCAAAAACCACCACTATTTTTCAAACAGAACCACTCGTACTGACTGGTACATATTACCCGCGGCGGTAACACTGGTTCTGGTCCTGGTATAATACAAAATTAAATTGGCATACGCAGTCAGTGTTACATGCTGCCATTACTACAACATAACTACTACTACTGTACTAATAACGAGAATATGGCAGCCATATGGGTAGTATGTTCATGTTCAACCTCCGCAAAGCGTCTACTTTTACCTCTCTCCATTTATTATGGACCAATTTATCTTGGTATGCTTGAGACAGTATTTTCATATGACTAGCACTGATGAGTATCATGTCTAATAATTGTAGTACTCGTTCATGGAACAGACCGCCAAATAATGAAAACGAGCAAAAATTCAGTATCGATTCAGTAAACATCAGAGAAAACAAAAGTGATCTGTGGAGCTACAGGCTCCACCCACCCAAAGACGAGATACCACAACTGAGAGTACCATTTACTGAGAGCCTTGGCCTTCAGCGGAAAAAAATTGATTAGATCGTAACACATGAGAGTAGATGAAATCCGTGCAGTTGCACTTGAAGACTTGAAGTGCTTTTGTCACGTAGCAACCTTATAGCATTTTGCAATAACTGTAATGAGGCAATAACTGTAATGAAATCATTTAATCCATTTAGAGTAACAACCTGCTTTATGGTGTCCATCTTTAATACTTTTATTCCTCATAGCCACAGCCTATACGTGTCCCAGCAACAAACTTATCGCTTTCCAAACTCCAAACTGCTTCTTGAACTGAACAGGTACTCGATAAATGTAATCATAGCTACTTTATCTAACATTTTTAATGAATGTGACTTAGGTAATCCTCATAAACCTCAACTGCGGCTGTATAATTTTCTATATACTACAACAAATAAAGTTTTGTATTTTGTATTTTCACTAGCAATAATATCGATTATAAATAATATGGATAATTTCAAGAACTAATTTAGGAGGTAGAATATCTAATATCATTATAAAAAAGACCTTACTAGTAACAGCGCTATAGGTAAAAGATGGAAATTCCAAAAAAGAGTTAAAATTCAGAGTAAAATTTATTTCTATAGTAGTGAATAGTGGGACAAAGTTACGAAGGCAAAAAAGTAAAGTTCTTGTTCTTACTATACAATAAAATGAGTATAGAGTAGAGCTACGTGCCTAAAGGTACTCAGTACATATAGTTAATAAACTCCTTGTATGCAGTCGTTCGCGGAATGGATACTCGACAACTCCAAAAGTAGAATGGATTAAAGGCGAATTCGGATATACGCCCATGATATGTTATTATTACGTGGAGAGCGAGGAGAGTAGGGAAGGCTTCAGAAGATTAGGAGCTGGGAGCCCAATACATCATGATTATACTCGGGGATGAACGGGCCAAGTTTGCCAGAGCCGGGAGGAGTAGATTGGGAATCCGAAGGAAACCTATATAGCTAAAGAGATATCTGCCAAGAGTATAGGCTCTTATTGAAACAAATAGATATAAACGTTTATCTGTATGAATATATAAGTACATACACAGTACAACCCCTAACAAGGAAGCTATTTTATTAGAGTTAGCTTTAAGTAACAGACTGACAGGCAGATAGGCACACAGTTATATTTGAACATTTTGAACAGTCCCTTCCACCCTGCCCACGTGTCTGGGGAACAAGCGTAATTGCTTAAAAATAATTAAAAAAAATGAAAAATAACGAGTCATTGTTTCGTAATCAGCTTGTTCACTTCTTTACTCAAAAATCCGAAAATTCGAATTTAGGTAAAATCAGAACTATATCATTTCCTCTCTACTATAATGTCTATGTAGATAATGGGGACTGGGGGGATCAATATTTATTTTCTTTTTTTTTTCTATTTTTTTTTCATTAAGCTAACGCTGAAAAGAGTAAACTGCAATCTGTCCAAAACATGTTCATGTAACAGATGGTTGTTGAAACTTGGAAATTGGACTTGCTCGACTTTGGATAATAACAGCACCACCTTGCCTTCCGATCTGTGCGCATTGTGTATTTCAAAAGGGTATTTTACTTTTTCACATTCAGACAGAATTACAGATGATATCCAGTAATTACGTCTCGTGTAGATATTCGCTTCATAGACCAGAGGAGGGGGAGAACGATTTTTCTCCTCAAGAGGATATCATTGTGTTTCAGTAAGAGCGAATAGAAAATAATGACTTGTTAAAAGATTAACCGTACTAGTTCGATTATAGGGGCCGGATCTTAAATAATCGCCGGGCTCCGAGTAATAATTTTGTAATAAACCCCGGGTGCAATTAAATCAGTAAAGTTTTAATAAACTCCAATAGTACATTAGACATATAATACGGAAGACAGAACACAATTAAGCAGTAGTAGGAACGAAGGCCAAGGTCATATCTCTAATTTAATTCAAACCTGCCTTATGATTGTTTTTAATACAAAAACTGACAATAAAATTTTTAGGTGAGTAGGTAGGGAGGTACCTCCATTAAAATTTGGTCCTAGTTCTCTTTATGTTTGGCTGTTAACTTAATAACATTAAATAAGAGCCGGGCTGCCAATCTCATTTTAATAAGCACCCTGGCGTTTATTCGAACAAATACGGTGTATTTGTATCGCATACGGCAGGTATACAGTCTGTATGAAAACAAACAATATAATCATCTGCACGGAATTCACTAAATAGATAAGGAAGTACAGAACCTAGTAGGATAGGATAGGACAACACAGGATGAAATGATGAAACCACTTCAGGATGATTATTTGCACGGCTACAAATACGTACACGTGACATAGTGACATGAATATATGATTTCTTTTCCATAAGTCTAACTTTATAGCTCAAAATTTGGAATCAAGCCATACTTCCTAGGCCTATCTTAATAGGAAATACACGCATGCACATTTTCTAGGTAATTTACAGTTTACCAAGTGACATAAGTAATCTGACTAAACTAAATGGGACTATAGATACGGGAGAGTGTCTTCTCATGTAAAATTTCCATTTTCCATTCCCATTATAGAAATATTATAGGGGAGGAGAAATATATAAATACTAAATACCTACTACTACCTACTACCCACTCTATACGCAAAACGACCATCTTGATCTTAAATCTTAAAACCATTATTTGCACACATTCAGGGAATTCTCATGAATATAAGCGTATGACAGGGACCCGACGTGAGTCATGCTTTCCGCTGTAGCAATCTTATCAGTACACGTAAGACGTACAGTGTACGTGTATTCATTCCAGATACCTGACCTAAATTATATTATGTACATATGAATATGCTAATAAATGATATATGTACTACCTGTAATTCACAATCTAAAATCAAGCGTGTGTTATTGTTGCATGTCCTGTCGCCCACTGAGTGGAAATCACAACTTTTGGACAGTAACATCTTTTGATCTTTTGCTAAGTATAAATTAATTAACCTTCGTGTGGACAGTTTGGACACTAAAGGCTCATCATTTAACACATGCTTTGAACTCACGTAGAAACCATGGAATTATTATCATCATGGTTATTGCGTTTGAAGACAGTAGCTTGCCTTTCCGATAGCAATATAATGAATTCGTGCCCTGTCTCCACATCCATCTAATTTACATACGAAAGCTATTTCGGTCTTTTGAAGAACTGCAAACGCGATTGCTGGAGCTGGTTGCTGGTACTACAGTGTGTCCCAATGAAATGCTGGCACTGTGGTTTTGGGAGGTAACTTCTGCTTATGGATGAATAATTGAGCGCGATAATTATTTTTTGTTGGAAACATAATTACTAGTTACTATGCTTAAAATTTGGTTGAACCCTAGCTGATATAGCTGATAGGGGCCAAGTGGTTAATACACAATCAATTAAAAACCAAAAAATGGGTGTCCCAATGAATTGAACTCACTGCAGTGTTCTAAATTCAAATAGTGATACTCTACGAGTGAAAAAATTCAAATTTTTGTGTAGATACTGACAGACTCAATAGTTATGAAAATAATGGCTTAGGTCATAGCATCGCTGTAACACCATTGGCAGAGGCCAGACTGAACCTACACCATGTCACCATGTTTTTAATATGGGAGGTCAAAATGGGAAAGTCATGAATTTGTTTCTTAAATGATCATGGAAATACGTGATACGACGTAAATTCGTTCTGTCCCTTGCCAATGGTAATGGTGCTACTGCGACGCAATGACTAAAGCCAACGTTTATATTCATAACAAATGCATCTGAGAGTACCTACAAAAAAATTTGAATTTTTTTAAATTTTGGTTGAGTAAAAAATTATGCACATAATTTAAACATAGAACGCCGCTAAATGAATAGGATTTCATTTGAACAATCGTTTTTCGATTTTTATTTATTTTGTAACCCTTTTGTCCCCTAGGGTTCAACCTTTTAAGCTTAGTAACTAGCTGACTTTTAACAACCAATATTTATCTCGTCGAATTATTCGTACTTACAAGGGAATGGTTTCACATGTAACCCGTCGATTTCCAAAAGTTATATCTACAAAAATCAGGCTACTTTTAAATAGTGCGGATCCAAAGTAACTTGAGTGCATTTTGCGTTGTTCGGTCACAATAGCCCGCCAAATTTTAAAAAAATTAAAATTTTAATATTTTGCCACCCTGTAACTTCTACAGTTGTAATCCGATTTTGATGAAATTTGATGTTTTCTTAAGTTTAAACTCTTTTATAAAAAGCAATTTCAGGATTTTGCAAAATTCAAAAAATTTCATATGTTCGAAAAAATTGGTCAATAAAAATAAGCCTCAGAAACAGTGTTTTCTCTAAATTTTTTCGAAAAAATGAAATTTTGTGAATTTTGGAAAATCCTGAAATTACTTTTTAGAAAAGAGTTTAAACTTGAGAAAACATCAAATTTCATCAAAATCGGATGACAACTGTAGAATTTACAGGGCCGCAAAATATTAAAATTTGAATTTTTTAAAACTTTGGCAGGCTATTGTGACCGAAGAACGCAAAATGCACTCGAGTTACTTTGGATCCTTACTATTTAAAAGTACCC
Source organism: Dicyrtomina minuta (assembly GCA_949802685.1). NCBI lineage: Eukaryota > Metazoa > Arthropoda > Collembola > Symphypleona > Dicyrtomidae > Dicyrtomina > Dicyrtomina minuta. The sequence goes on from OX461811.1 coordinate 28,509,116, forward strand.
TGATTTTTGTAGATAGAACTTTTTGAAATCGACGGGTTACATGTGAAACCATTCCCTTTTTAGAGGAAGTTACCCCAAAAAAACGATAGCGAGTATATTTCATTGGGGCACACTGTATAGGGCTGGATGGATGCTCTCGGGAAATTCGAGCAAAATTCGAATTTATAAACAAGGTTGGTTGGAGCTAGACGACTAGAGTGCTAGTGGGATACCACTGGAGTAGTGCCCCGCCCAAAACTATATAGTTTTAAAGATATTTTTTAAAGATAAAAATGTATATACATTTTTATCTTTGCTTTAAGCTCAGCAAAACGATTTCAAGATACAGCAGAGAGAGAGAGAGACATTTACATAGATAATTTATTTTTGAATTTTTGAATATGAATTCAAATATGTCTCCCTTTAAACACTAAATGGACCGTATACATAAATATGTAGGCAATGTACCTACCTAACCTACTACTCTCATGTGCAGGTACTTCCGATTTCCTTTTTTTAAAGTTAATTCGCAATTCCGAGATTGCATAAGTTAAATTATGGCCCATACTATTTTTTTGGCATTCGGAATCAAGTACATTATGACCGATTTTCATAGAAAAATCCTAATCCAGGCTCCCGCAGTAATGTATAATAAATGTGTTTTACATCCGCAAGGCTAGAATTTAGATGATGTGGTAATAACCCATGACGTCGACGTGCGATGTTAATCCTAGTAAGGAAACGAACCTTACTTATACTTGTTTTTAAAAAAATTGCTGCTCACTTCACAAAATTGCTTATACATAAGTAGGACTTCATCTCTCTCAGAGTCAGTTGTACAGTCTATGAAAAAAATTGGAATGCTTTACATCTTTACTATAGAAGGAGTGAACGTGGGTCCAAGTCTCGAAACTCTCATCTGGTGTGCTAAATTAAGCAAGACTCACGCTATATGGAGCTAAGCAAAGGAGTATCTAAATCCAGTCCTTCCCCTAGAGACGAATGAACATCTCGTAATGCATGTAACTTAACTAGTCGCACATTAGTATTCCCTCTAACAGTCTCGCCTTTAATACATATATGAAACAGCTAAACTCAGCCGGTCGACTGTAGTATATAAAATATGTTTTTAAATAACGTAACCCTACAAATTAATAGCGTTGGACTTCTTGAATTTTTATTACGAACCTAATTAACTCCAGACTCCAGACGCTGCACCTAATGCAATAATAATAAAGATTGCGTGATTATTAATTAACTCTTAATTATAGAGACACCCTGGTAACACATTTGTCAAATTAAAAACTTTCCCAGATTACGCTCAGTACATAACATAGTACGGAAAATATTCCATGCTTTTATATCATTTACCTGCGCTTTCATTACGTGTCGAAAATTATCATTATTCAGAAAATATATAGGTTTAGAGTAGTACCTACGTGTTTCAGCCGTAGGAAGTTTGAACCCAAAAAACCCGGGCGTAACGTCGACTGTCTCTGCCTCTACGTGCAACTGTCCGGGGGTTAACTCGCTGTATTAATTTTCCCAGTGATAATATTCCGGATATTCACACTATCTGGGTGTCAACCTGCATTTTTACTTTTTTACCCATGGCTATATCGCAGGAAATATTTTTATAAAATGGAATGCTTTAATTATAATATTAGAACTACATCCATTATTTACTTAAATTTTTAATTCGTAGTTCCACTGCGAGTACCTTGAGCTTAGCTGACTTCGCTAGATACAGACGTAAGAGCAACAATCTTAATGAGGGGTAGTTTCACATTTCTCATAATTTGTAGGCTGCTGACACTAGTCATATCTTTCTTTGCAATCAAAATCTATGTGACTGGGCACAATGCAATATTTGTATAATATATTATGTTCTATTTATTTGTTTATTGTACTCTCCCTATGTAAAATGTCATCATTATATAATATACATATTAAATTACTGGAAAAAATTAAATTACACCTAAGTACACCTAAGTACGGGGTACAATCGTATCAGTTTTTGGAATTTGAATGAAATATTAAGCTAAATGTGTAGGTGTAGACAGAATCCAAGGTTAAGTGCAGTCATTTCATGCATGTCAGTTTCAGCCGTGTATGAACCTAAAGTTTTTAGCCTTTCATGAACAATATTCCAATTCCATACAGGTTCTCTATAGGTGTAATTTTCTTAGCAACAAAGTCGATTCAATACATCCTACATAATATCTTGCTGAATGTGAATACCAAGACTTTTATTACAACTTGAAGCATTCCATACATAGTATCTTCTGGTACTGAAATGACGTACCTATTTCTTATACATAGGAGGAGAATGGTACTAAAAAACAAACGCGACAGTGCAGCACAAGATGTCTGATCTGGCCTCGATTAATGTGCTTTAACCTCGATCAGATCATGATAATGATTCATCACACTCCCCGCACTGTCACATAAAGTATCCATCAGTATGCAACACTGAATTCAATTTTATCTCAAGACACGATTTGACGATCCTAAATTCAATATTATGGTTAATTACCCCCTAACCAAAGCCAAGATTTCTACTATACATAATAATATATATTTGCTTGATAAAAAATAATAACCGCTAAAAAAGTTGGCATTGGGCTATTATAATATTTTTGTGATTTCACTAAAGTAAAATCCGAGGAAAATTGTAAGTGATTTAAAATTTTCAATGCAATCTAAAAGTCAAATAAGGCGAATAAAACACCTTTAAAAGCCGACACGTGTTCAATAAAAGTTTGAGCGCTTGCCGTAAAATTATATTTCGTAAAACGCAAAACGCAAAATAATTGTTTTTACGTTTTAAAATTTTGCGGATCATTTTGCGTGTCATAGTTTGCGCAGTTTTAGGTTAAACGTAAAAGTTGTTATTTTTTTAAATCAACAGATTTGGAAGGTTACTATAGGTATCCATGGCAATATTTGTTACGTATGATATTGCGTGGACGTTGTTTGAACACCGCTGCAGTATAAAATAACGGCCGTAAATAATCATTTTTCACGCAAAATTTTATTTCTACGTTTTGAGGGCGGAGCTTACTTAAAATTTACGTTTACGTTTACGTTTTTCATTTTTACGGAAAGTACGCAAACTGCCTAATTTTGGGAACGGAGATTCGACTGGATGCCATAAAATCTGTTCTTTTAATTTCTTAAACTTTTTCTTTATTTTGCTTAGGCACTCCGTCGTATGCAAACTGTGTTTCAATTTTTCTAGCTTTTTAATACGCAGATGATACGCTTTTTCAAGATTTATAACTACGTAAATTCTACAAGAAATTTCGAATTGAGAAAGGGCAACATCTGCTGAGTCAAAAATGAAAAATAAAAATTGAGAATACTGTCTTTTTTACGTTGCTACAAAATAAAAGCACTTATGAATAAACATTCTCACGCACAGTTGAACCATTACGACCACAAGGATATATACTTAATGCTTAAATGTTTAAATTAGCACGTGCACTGTGCAGAAAGCACATGTTATTTGAGTTATAATTAAAAGCGCTAATTGAGATTTGTTGTATATGTGCAAAATTTAAATGTATGAAATACTATACTTGCTGTAGCTTAATGTGGTAACAGTCACAGTGGTAACGATACAATTTGTTGTTATTTGCATTTCAAATCTTAAAGAGGCTTGAGCCCTAACCTCAAGGACTCTCTAATGCTCATCACGAAAAGCTTTTATTGCAGCTATGAATGTAGCTGATGGAAAAACGTGGAGTGTCAATTTGGAGGATTATAACATGACTACATGACATGGCCTAAATTTATTAATGTTATAATAAACATTTAATGTTTTTAGCTTAAAATCCCTTAAATTACATTTTAGCTTCGTTCTAATTGTACCATCTTGTAGTACACCCAATAGTATACACTACCAACAAAGAATATTTCCGTTATTAGGCGCTTCTTCTATTTCCTTGTTTAACTTAGATTCTACATATTATATTCTATAAAAGTATTTGCGTACTTACTACTTAAACGATATGTTTAAATATTTGGTCTAGATGATAATACTTACAAATACATTTTATAACAATAGTATAGCTTCAACGTAAATACAGATTTAATTACTTTTTCATGTGTACGGACACAAATGTTCCAGGCATTCATTAATATTTACCCTCACGAAAAAATTGAACATGAAAAGTTTCTACAGTAAATAAATAGGCAGATATTTGCATTTTCATATTATTAAAATAATTATTGTATGCACTAATGCACCAACTGCAAAACAATTTATTTTCATGGATATCGTACTTCAATCTGGATAAATTACACATGATACGTTCGTTTAAATAACCAGAAAATCTGCACGTGTGACAAAATATAGCCTCTGTTCCTACGTACCAGATACACTTCAAAAAGAACAATATTAAAAAAACTGTCGCTTGACAAAAATAATGACTAGTTTAGATTCTGTTTATGAATTTAAATTTTTTTTATTGACGATGACTCATAAGCGCATTATCACATATTTATACCACTACGGTTTAATGGAAATAATGTATGCTATACCCTGTGTATATATTTGAAGCAAGCATTAAATATAGTCAGTATTCTTGAATGATACTACACATTCAACAAAGAGGAGCAGGATCAAGGTGTGGTTGGTGCTTACGATTATTGTAGATTCACTTTCTGTAGTTTGCATTCCAATAGATAATAATTATTGATATTATTGTTATTACCATTACCTATTGCATTTATTTTATTTTAGTACAGTTAAATTCAATGTAAAAATTCACACAAAGGAGAGCGACGTAAAAAGACTAACCTTGTCCAGTGGCATAACTTTCTTCCCTGAGCTGCCTCCATGAATTTTCCTTCCCCCAACCACGGTTTTGATGACATCATCAATAAAGCTGCCATCGGCACGCTTTTCATTTCTTGGAGTATCATCTCCCATTCCATGTCCAATCATTTCAGCAACTTTTAAAATTCCAGGTAACAATTTTTGGACATCTGTGGGAAGGAATCCTCCGGCTCCTTGAATAGCATTAATAAGACCGCTAAGACCACCTCCCCCACCACCTCCTCCACCGCCCAACAAACCTAAAACTCCTTCAACCATTGACATGTCAACTTTTTGAACATGCTCCGGATCATCATTCCGCCGACCACTTCCTCCCGTAGCTTTATCTATCTGATTATTAATCTCTTTCTTAACTTCGTTCTTAATTGCTTTAAAAAACCCTTTAAAGGCCATCTTGATTTATTTTTATTTTGGCTCCTTGAATCAATGAAAACCAAATCTTCAGATCATACAATATATGAGTATTATTATAGAATTTAATAATTTATGTGCTATCAAAGCTCGGTATAATCTCTATTGCAAATATTATAATACCAACTGTTCACTGCTGATATAGATATTGCTGATGGTATAGAACTTTGAAGTTTGAAGGTAAATATTTGTATTTATTAAATTAATAAGGAAAGAGTACCACTATAATTTGAGAGTTCTCTTCACAACACTTTGAGTACTGTCCAGTCAACAGTGGACTGCTCCGACACATAAGACAAGAATGCTGAACTGTAGTAGGGAAATCAATTTAGGGTCAACTAAACTTAATTTAATACTGATGATGGTACTACTTCACTAGTTTCTTATCAAATTGTGAATTGGGTTTATGATTAATGGTTGAATACAAAATATAATAAAGTATGAAGTCAGCTATATTATTATGATTGATATAAAACAACTATTGGCTAAGATTGAGATAATGACACATGAAGCACAAAAAACAATGAACTCAGTTTCCGTATAAGGGAGTCAATCGCTGATGATGACAATGAAGAATTGTTCCTTAGTTAGGAATTGCACAAGATACAAGGAACAACACAAGTTTCACAGTCTGAATATTCTAATGAGCGTTGCGAGCGAGTCTGTGTCCGCGACGACGAGCAATACTTTGTAATTTTGTAATACAAATTCAAGATTAATATTTCCCGTCCCACAATTTTGAGATCTCCTCTCCGACTGACTTTGATTATTATTCTGTTCAGCTTCAGATTTCCGAGGTTTAAAGATTTACTCCAACCAAGATCTATTGAAACCACGTGCCGCGAACCAACTGAATGTTTTCCTTTCAATCTTTTTGCATCTCACTGCACTGCAGCTCCCTTGTGTGTACTGTGTACACTCGAGTGTGTTGCAGATGCAAAATAGGATGGTGAGATTACGTTATAACTTTATTAAAACTTTATGCCTAAGTAGACTACAACGTTTTTTTAAAAATAATTATTTTTAATTGTTAAGTTAAGTAGCTGTTATTTTACGTCTTATCTTTTAATTTGCTCAGGGTAGTTTTACAGACGCTCCGCTTAGTATCAGTGTACAGATAAATTAAATTGTTAAATGATCTGTCTCAATAAAATCAGCTTCAGTAGATCTCCGCCAATGATGCGTTCCTGCAGTTATGATCTCCACAACTGCACTGACTATTGTAAGAAAAGGGAAGCCTCTCTCGTATCTATGATTCTTCCAAAAAGTTCTTTACTTTCTGTGAAGGTCACCAGTTCAGCAATATTCTATTTCATTCCCAGAGAAGAGCAATACATATACCTATGTAGTTGGGAGTGACTCGATGAGCGAAACAGTCTGCTGTTTTCATTTTCATTTTACTGTTGAATGTGTGTCTTCTACATACAATAAAAATGTTTGACATGGATGCTGGTCGATCCAAATTCAACCTTCGTCATCTCTGTTCCATCCCAGTTTGCCAAACCACAAGCTGTGCATGCTACATGAGAATTTACTTTTGTATTTTTATTTCCGATCCGTACTTACTGTGCGGTATGTTCTGTACGGTGTTTTATCTTTGTCACCAGGACAGGACTGACTATATATATTTTTTGAATGTTGGGAATTGGGGGAGAAACCCGTATTGAATTACACTACTTCGTACACTTACTTATCGCTATAGACTAGAATCCGGAAACGGGCGTTAGCTTGTGATGTGACAGTATGACATTTTTGCCAACGTACATACTTATTACATGTGCCAGTGGCAGTACGAGTATATACCTATGTTAACTATATGTACCTATTGGCTCAAGATTCGTAAAATTTTAGTAGCAGCTTTACCGGAACTTTTATGATTATCGTAACGTAACTCAATCTATATAGAAACTAATGACTAAAATAAAATGTATGTCAAAACGGAACAACCATGGCTTTGTAAAAGCAAAAGTTGGGCACAGTATAAACAACCGTAGTATAGTCAGTCATGAAATCATTCAGCGTCTCCTCGTTTTCCTAAATGAATCATCATGAAATCACCCTTCGTTTTTTTACAACGCAATCGCAAATACTGGATTCGGATGGTCGGGTGTACCAGTTCTTGTGAAAGATGCAGGATGTGACCTACATAAAGTCAACAGGGTAATGAAGGAAAAAGTAATAAAAACACGAAGATAGGTCATATACAGAAAAAAAGTTTACCACCCAATGAGTCCCAGTACCAGTGCCAGTGCTAGTTTGCCGAAGTTGAGCAAAAAAGGATTTATATTACACTCCGTAAAAACCCTGAATAATGTTACGGTACGGAATGTATTTATACTACATTCCACATAACCCTACTAATGCAGAGTTTAAAAAGAGAAAATACTTTCTCACAAATAAAACACAGTAGACGCATGAAATAAAATATAACTTGATTAATTATATCAGCTGATCATTAATCATGTAGATCATCAGGAAAACTCAAACGTTTAACTAACGTTTGAAACTGCATCTTGGGAATCAAACTTTTTATGTTACAATAATTCTACACAATCACTCCCAATTTGCGTTGACGCAGTGTTCAAATGCGTTAATGCGTACAGGTTGAATCCGCATTTGCTCATTTTATAAACTTTTGTGATCGCAGGTAAGGTACGGTAGAGCATAGCAGCAATTTTGTACTTTTATACAAAGTAAGAACGGTACTACATTTGCATGTTATGCGGTATGTGGTTTTGATTCAGTCAGGAGAAGAAGGGTAAGAATTTCCGAAGAATTATGTTTCTAATCATGGAATTCTTGTTACGAAGTTGGAACTGGAATATGTATGTAGTGCTGATTTCTGTGGTTTATCGCTCAATGAAAACTGAAGCTAAAGTTTAAGTGAACCTTCTTATTATGTAACATTTTGGTTGAACTAAAACGTTGCCACATTTTTCGTAATTTGTAATCATTACCCATAGAAACTACTATGAATAATACACATTTGACAGGCACCAAACGCTTCATAGCTCTGTCAGTCTGTCAGTAGTAACGTAACAGTAGTAATTTGAGTAAATATAGGAATATCATTCAGTCTAACGATCCATATTGAATGGTACGCTGCTTTAAGTTATTTTTGGACTGAAACTGTGAAAATTACACAATCCGACGCCCTTTGAAATTACAGAGATTACGTAAACTGTAAGCAGTAAAGTATTACCTCCTGTTTATGAACTTAAAAAAAGCCAGAAACACTAAATAATGTAATGTCACTATATCCGTTTTGCATAAAATGTGCAATCGATTTTATTTTTCATTTCAAAATGTTCAAAGTATTTTTAGGAATCAGTACTTATTCAAGTCATGTAATTATATAAAATGCATATCGCGGAAATTTCAGTATTGATTGTAGGACAAATATTACTCATAATACAAAACAATTTGGAATTTTAATATAGTATAATAATTATTATACCCTTAAATAATTGTAAGTACAATATGAACCACTTTCCATTATCTAAACGTACTAATTATTGCTAATTTTCTATATAATTAGTAAAACATAAGCCGTTTAGAGACCCCGAAAATATATAATTGCATATCGCTACTGAAGAAGCAATATTGCTGATCTCCAATTTTCACTTAACGCAAAATTGCCACTTTCCAATTTACACTATAAAAGGAACATTGCCGATCTCCATTTTTTAATGTATTTAATTGTGTATAATTTGTTTCTCGACAAAATAAGCAAGTACATATTTGTTATTGCATATTATTCATTCTGAAACCCCAAATTATAAACTATTTAAGTAAACAAAATAATGGGGATCGGCAATTTTGCTTTTAGTCTGCGTTGGAGAACGACAATTTTGCCATTGTGAGAATTGGCGATCGGAAATTTTGCTAATTTAGCATCGATATTTTGTGGTACCTCCGTAATTCAGTGCACTTGGCTGAGTTATTGTTGAATCACAATTATTTTGAAATATTTGTTTTTACAAGCTGGCTTGCAGTCAACGCTAGTTCAAAATTTATTGCACAATTGACTTCTAAATTGTTGACAAAATATATATATTATGCTGTTTAGCAATTACTATGAGAATTGCAGATAATTAGTACACATCACTTTCATCGTCAAATAAAGTAAAAACTAGCACCATTTAAAAACCTAACATTTTTTTTACTTAATTTCCTTTTCAGCCACAATTACACTGAGTACTGAATAACAAAGGAGATTTCACAAAAGTACATCTTTGATTTCATTCATCATACAATTTATTTAAGATCAAGTGACTAAACAAACAACAATTTATTGATATGAAGTCGTTTGATTCGGAATGGAAAATCTCCTTAACTATAGCTGTATGATAATGCATTTAAAATAAAGCCCACAAATAAAACCACAACCATTTCGTATTCAAGTGAGAGTAACTATTTAGCTTGTTTCGTTAATAGAATAATCACAAACAAAGAAATTAATGGAACCCTGTCAAGTTAAAATTATTACAATTTACAATACGATTATCTATATCCTACTAATCAATTTTTGGTTGGAAGGGTACCAAAGCTGTTACGCTTTACACAGGCTCAAACACTCAATAAAAGTAAATTCCAATAAAGACAAATAAATTACACTGCACTATTCACAATTACGCAAGTCATTCCTACTCCTTATTGTTATACCGCATTGGTTTCCATTTAAAATCTACCTGTACTATATTCATAATTCATACTTAAAATTTTTGCTCCCCAAATATAAAATCTTATACGAAAAATCTAAAATAGACTTGTTTTGAAACGTAAAACGAAGACGAATCAGCATCTAAGAATTTAATTGCACTTGGCAAATACTGGTGTTAATAATTTCGTAACTAGAAAACATTACTCCTACCTATTTTTGTAATTTAGAATTTCAAGGCACCGCCTTTAAATTCAACAGAAGATTTTGGGCACGTATTTTTTCTCAAGATGTTATCAATCAAAACTGATTTATGTATCAAATATGACACCATCATGAGAAGGCACAAGCAAATACATACTTCACACATTTCTTTGGGGTATTTCATAATATTAAAAAATACGAGGACACAGATACACAAGAAATATTATTTGCAAGGGGAAAAATTGCATTTTGTCTGAAGATACACATCACAATGAGCTTGTCTATCTTGAGCAATACACATGTAAAATATTGGAACCGTGCACTAAAACTCCCTTTTTTTGAAAAATATTAGCATATACCGCAACGAAGTTAAACACTGCAATACTATAATACCTTATTGGTCCTAAAATTGTTGTTCTAATTATTGAAACTAAAATCAATCCCGGCAAGTAGCACACTTTTTCTTTTCTTCTTTCTTTTGCGCCAGATGTTGTGCAGTGACGAACTCTGCGTAATCAATCATGCCATCGCGATTTACATCATAGTCGAGAACTTGGTCTACAACTGTAGACAGCTGATCATCATCCAAAGAATTACTTTCACCTTCACCTTCATGATCTGATAATGGAAATACATCAAGTATCAAGGATAATATTTTGATTAACGTTGCGTACACATTATCAAATCCAGGAACCCAGAAAAGTAGAACTGACAATACCATCTCCAAGTTACAAAATTTTATGTAATTATATACACAATATAGAAGAAAAAACAGATTCCGAAGAAACAGCAAAACACCGAGGTATTTTTGGCGTACAAATGACTGTTAAATTTACAAATAAAAGAGTAGGAAAAGGAAAAAATTATGTTTAAAAGAACAACTTATGATCATTAATCAAAATGCAGTGAAACAAATGCCTTAAGTGGCTTGTCACATTCTTAGACTAAAAAAACTTTCAATTTTGACACAGTCCAGATAATTTCGGCAGTTTTGAAATTTATCATCTTATAGTTAGGCAGCTGCGGGTTGGTCATGATTTTCTGCTTGACGAGTGGCTGCTTGCGCTTGAGCTTGAACAAATTCTCCATAGTCAATGAAACCGTCTTTATTTTTGTCATCATTTGCAAGAATTGGATCAATCATATTACTTAGTTCGTCATCCTTAAAGACCTTAGCTTCCGGAATGGGCACTCCAGCTTGAGGATCGTGATTTGCTTGATCTGTTACACGAAGCGTTACATATTATATCAATAATTAGCATGCTGCAGTTTATGGAAGGAGATAATTATTACAAAGAAATTATTTATTATTGCCGACAAACTCATAAGCGTGTTATAATAGCAAAGTGTCCGTGTCTTCAATTAAGCATGAATCAGCTAAAAGTCGATCTGTAGTGACCCACTACATGTAATATAGTAGGCAAATCTCTACAAGTTTCTCATTCTTCAACAAAATACCTTGTCCTGTCCGATTTTCGTGTAACTAAAAGACTACTGTGTGTAAAGCACCACCATCGTTGTGTATTGCCGTCGTCAAGGTGTGCAGCAGAACATGAAGTATACAAATGTGTCGTGCAAATACACAAATCACCGAGAACATCACAGAAGTATTTTCCCAGAAGTCACACTATGCTGAAATCTAGAATTTCTATTTGATAATTAATTAACAAAACATCTAAGACTTATACAAATACATTAAAAAGAGAATACAGACAGTAGAAAGTCAAGAAGCTATTGGTTTGACAGAATTACAGAAGGATTTACCTAAATTAGCAAACTAGTCAGTCGGTAATGGTTTTCAGTTCAAGTCAGTTAGCTACTTAGTCTTATAAGCTATTTATTACTACATCATTGCGTCATAGCATTTACAATTATAAATTGCGAGCAGGGAACATAGCATTCACGAACATATTGTATCATTTATAAATGATTTAGGTAACTGAAAAGAGACTTACCGTGCCAGTGGATAAGAGATTTTACTAACTCACAACCGTCCAATTTATTGTTATTATCAGCATCATGCATTTTAAAATAATGGAATTGCAGTTCTTGTTCTGACATTTGAGATGTATCGATTGGGAGGTCCATGTGTTCTTGAATGTGCCTATTAAATTGGATTCAAAATTATAGTTTTCAAATACCTGCACTAATAATATTAGTGTAACCATGTGTAACCATATTATGCATGCTGACCCTTGACTGAAATAAGGTTTTCGTAAAAACTTCTCAACTACTGTACTTACTTTCGCTCGCTGGCCACGTTAGAAGCATCTAGCAACTGTCCATGTGCATGTTCACCATGGTGACGACCATGGGATGCCTGACCATGCGGTTGTCCTCCTACAGGTACTTGCCCGGCTGGAATTTGTCCTACAGGTTGTTGAACCTGACCTGCTGGTTGCTGAATTTGACCTACTGGTTGTTGCACATGACCCATTGGCTGCTGACCATGTCCAATAGGTTGTTGACCATGACCCATCGGTTGCTGACCATGTCCCATTGGTTGCTGACCATGTCCCATTGGTTGCTGGACATGACCCATTGGTTGCTGAACATGACCATACTAACGAACAAAACGGAACATTACATACGGCATTAATACAATAAAGTTTAAAAACAAATGGCAGTATTAACGAAACAACACATCATATTAAATGTATTTTAGTGTATAAACCTTTTGAAAGCATGTGGGTAGTCCGTAAATATCAGAAATGAAAAACGTATGAAATATTTGGGTACTTTACTTATCAGTAAACAAATCGCACTAAGATTACTAAATTTAAATTTGAAATTAGTTTCTCTGAACCTACCTGTTGTTGTTGCTGATACTGTGGTGGTGGTGGCTGTTGGTAACCCTGAGGTTGTTGGAACTGCTGATGATCGTAATGCTGTGGAGGGACTCCCGGAGCTACCCGCAAATTTTGCTGAGTGCTCATGTCAAACACTCCGATAATGAGAAAAATTAAAATCCTTTGGAATGAGGAATTCATTTTCAAAGTTTGACTGAAGGAAGCAAGTGGGAAGAAGAAGTGTTTAGCACCTTGTAAGTAAGTAAGTAATTGCTTTATTGTCAAATTCTCACAGCAAAATTGCTGATTTCCAGGAATGGACTTAATACAATACACTTTGTCTAAACTACTACTTGCTTTCTTCGAACAATCTAAGTTAGTACAACCTGTGGAGCAAGCAATTAGAACATACGTAAAACTACCTTAGTTACTTTTTACTCTTATATTAAAATATCCAACGAAATTAATTTAGTCCTAGTTGTATTGACAATTGAAGCAAATGAAAAATTGTTGACATTTGTATAACTTACTACAAAACTAGCAAATACAGTCGAGAGTTGATGGGCTACAGGAATGTTTATGGGTCAGTATCGCACCGTCTGTCGTGTCTTGCTCCCTTTCACAACTTATTAAAATAATTGTTGGGAAAATATGTTCTTGATGTTGGCTCCAATAACCCGTAACCTCACTAGCTAAAGAGTCTTACGATGGGATGAGAATGTGAGAGTTGTTGAGAGACTCTCAAGTTGAGATGAAAGTACGGTACTGTTACTTTACACACTGCAAACTCACAACTCACAATCCTGCTGTTCAACGTGTTTTTTGTGGTTTAAGTCAAAGTTTATGTTGGATAGTTGGAGAGAAGATCTGACAGGCAGACTATTACGAGGAAGGTACTCTAAGTATGTATTCCCCTTTGGCTTTAATTAATTCAGGATTTAGTTTACCCTTTGCATACAACTGCTCACTACTCTCTACTGCCAGCAGTGCCCCCAGCTACTTCACTCAATGCTCTACTCTTAATATCCAAATTTCCCAAACCACAATTTCCAATTCTCATCTCACTACACGTCTTTAGTCTCTTTTAGTCAGGTGTTTTACGCATAGGTGTGTAGTACTGTAGTATGCTGAGCTGGGCTGTGCAGATTCATTTTATTCCTATCCCATAGCTTTTATTGCTATCTTTTGCTATGTTAGCAGGTAAAAGCAGCTTTAGCAATATTTTTTCATGTTTCATACATGCATATCAAGCACTACTAGCTTTTGAGTCTTCTCTTATGTCTTCGTCTTCTCATCTTCTTCACTTCTTGGTCTTCTTCCTGTCTGGTTCGGCTGATACTGCCTATATACTGACTAGGGGGTATATAGCAGTGTCAGTCAGTAGTCGCTATATCTACCCTTCAGTCTTCGTCTTCAGTAGTCTTCAGTCTTCAGGAATTGTTCCGTAAAAGTACTCTTCCTTAAATAATATTTTCGACTCAGCTATATTATAAATTATAACTAGGCATTTACGATCAATGATACTTGTTGAAGGAAATTAAAAACTGCTGCTATACTGACTAGTTAATTGGTAACTCGTAGTTTTTATATTTATTGTATGCTTGCAGCTGTAGTTATATAAATGATAAGGTATGCACTAAAATGCGCCTTCATGAGCATCTAATCTATGAATCATATAATATTTGCTAGTCAATAAAAATATAGTTATTACTTAATTGGTAGATATATGTCAATCATCAATGTATAAGTAGGTAATTAGAAATTCATGTTTACTTCAATCCCAATCGTCTCGCTAACGCTACCTGTGAGACTGCAATATTATATGGGGTGGCGGTGGCGGGTGGTGTGACCGTAACAGGCCGTAACTAAAACCATATTATTACTGTGAGGCACTTTGAGACAAGCCGATGCCGATGTCGATATCATAACACCGGTGAATATTTTTAATATGTAATGCGTTTAATATGCATGTACTTTAAAACTGGCTGGTGACGGTCATTTAAAGTATCAGGCCAGGAGACAGGTGTTTCTTGTCACCCTTCGTGAAAAGAGAAGGTCATCAGAGGGTTTATATTTTTATCTCATTCGCCTCATTCTCATTTTTTATTTTTTATATTATAATACCTTTCACTCCGTGACGTGTCTATGATTCTTGGGCACATTCTTGGGTCTGTTGAAAGCGCGGGAACAATTTAAAAGGAAGGTAATTTTAATTGAAAACCTTTTTGCTATTTCACTATTTCCAGATATTCCAGAACCAGAATTTCAAACATAATTTTAAAACAGTTCACTATTCTGTCAATAAGTCAACAACTGTCTGCTGACACTGACTGGGTCATACTTCATACTTGTGAATCTCGGAAAAACTTTAAGTTGCGATTTTTGGTTGTAGAAACCACCCTGCAATTATTCTGTGGAAGATACTTTCTACTGTTAATGTGTTTATGGTTCAAAATACTGATTTTACTTAATAATTATTTTGTTTCTAGCAATAGTTATTGCTTATGCTATGCTCACGGTGATTTTTGGTTGAATTTGAGGTACGTACCCTACCTTTGAAACGAAAACAATTATTCGTTTTGTCTGTTATGTCAAGTGTCAGTACTTACGACTTTCATTCTATTTATATATAATATAGGCACTTTTATATTTCTTTACCTCGCGAGTTCAAAAAATGGATACAGAAGAGATGCAATCTTGCAGACAGTGCATGGTGTGTTTTGAAAAATTAGAATCAGACGAAAAATTGTTAAAAAACAAGAACGCTTCTAACCACACGGTTAATAATAATTCAGAAACAAATGAAACCCTGAATATGTTTCTGAAAGCATTCGAGCTCAACATTCCTAAATCGATCTGCATTGATTTAGCTAACTCAAATTTAGATTTCTGTGTAAAGTGCAGTGTCAGCGTTGCTCGAATTGACGCATTTGTTTCTCAGATAAGTTCTTTACAAAAACAAGTGCTAGAAATGAAAGCTATGATAAAATCTAATATTCGCAAATCCAGACAGTTGTTTCGGGAAAAGGAATCAAACAATTGTTTTGATGCAAATATAAGTCTGATAAGGGACCTTACCACGGGTGTTTCAGTGGGTAAGGATTATATCTACTATCTACCGCTTTGTTTTATTAATTATTATTATAAATTAATTACTGTAATCTAAGTAAGTATCCGCACCTGTGAACAAAGATAATACATTCATTTTATTGTTTATAATTTTTGAAAGTACATAAAATTATGCCCGCTAAAGTCATTCCGCTAATAACATACAACTTTCCTTAATTGCGTGTGCAGCATTGACTCAAACAAAACAGTCTCTTTATATTGCCGAAAATATCACCTACGTCAACACAAACTTGAATCCATCACTTTCAAAATTACAAACTCCAGACTTGTTCTCCAAAACTAGTGATTTTCTAATTGAAAACAGTCCAGACTTGTTCGAAGTTTGTGATAGTGAAGATTTTGCAGTTGCTGACGAAGATTTCATGTATGAAGACCAAACGGATCGTGATCATGACGACTTTGTTTCGGATTCTATGATTGATCTTGATGATCCTTTACACGATTCCAGGCAATCTTTAGAAGGCAGGGAAAACGCAAAAACAGCATCTGACTGTTATGAACAAGATGCGGATATTAATACAAAGTCTAAAGAACGCAAATTAAAGGTTACCTCTTCTTCGGACGGAAGGTTATACTATCAGAATGTTGAAATTTTGAGGGTGGAACACGGATTTAGATGTAGCATTTGTCAGGACAAGAAATTCTTTAAGCATCAACTAAGTACTGTTCTTCACATCAAGAAAAACCATGTTGAGGGTAAGCTTATTTTTGCACATAGCAGATCTGTAAAACTTTAAATTATGGTTGTACGGGCTGAGGCCAGATTGTCTCTATGTCGGTGTCGGTTCATGACAGTTTGCGTCATGAAAAGAAAAATTACTTTTGGCATGCAATAGTTTATATCATTTTTTGCCAATTTATAATTATTTTATTGGGTTAGAAAAAATTGGTTACACCTGAGACTCAGAAACTGAAAATGACGCCTAAAAGTGTGATAAACACAAATACACTTATGCTATCGGTGTCATTATTGTCGGGTTAAATCACCTAAATTATAAGTTATGTTGTTAATAACTTCTAAAATTGCCGGCTTTTATTGAACCCTGATTTATTTCACAGTAATGTGTTATTTAATATATTTCAGATAAGGACGGCTGGTTTCAGTGTGAATCTTGTGGGAAACAATACCTGCATAAATCTCAGTTGGAGGTTCATCAGAAAGTTCATCAAGATGAGAAACCCCACATGTGTGACGTTTGCGGAAGATTATTTAAATTATTAACAACTCTTAAAGGCCACCTTAAAACACATGAGGATCGACAAAAATCATTTTCGTGCGAATTCTGTGGAAAAAATTTTGCACATTTGAGGGACTGCGTTGTGCACACCCGAACTCATACAAAAGAACGCCCTTTTACGTGTGACTTTTGCCCCAAAAGTTTCATTGTTCGTACGCTACTTAATACGCACGTGTTAAAAGTACATCCTGGTCTCTGCCAATCTTAAACATATAAGAAGAAGAGCAGCAGATAGAAATTCTCGAGCGGAGTTAAAATTAAACCGAAGGTGATGAAATGCGAGGCATATTAGAGGAAGTTGATCTAGATTTTAGGCTATCAATAATTTTGTAACAGTATCATACTTACACAAATTTTTATTTATTTTTCTTACGATTAGTAATTATTATTAAGTTTTCAATCAAGACCAAAATAAACATAACAATGTATGTATTTTACGTGCTTTCGACATATTTTCTTGCTTGGTACTTCCGTTTATAAGTAACCTTATATACAAGCTGTTTAACTAAACTCAAATTAAAAGGGTGGTTATTTTTCCATCAGCCCACTTGTAGTCTTACTTTGCGCAAAGAGATCAGAGCCTCTGGATTTCAAAAAGCTGGAAAATTATTCGTAATATTCTTTAGAAATGAAAGGGCGTATATCTGGACGTAACCACCTGTAAAGCAAAAGCATGCACTCCTCACGCCTCTACGAGATTTGTCATTGTACATTTTTCAATGAAATCTTAAGATTTGGAAGTTGAATATTATTAACTCGCGCACATCGACGTCCAAATTGAAACAAATGTTATGTGAGAAAGAATGCAAGGATGCTGAAAGTGAAATCCTAATTTTAAGAATTCTCAAATCCGAATCTGACTTGAAAAATGAAACTATAAAGCTTCTAATAGAAGCCGGGTCTCTAATAGACGCCAGGTCTCTAATAGACACCGGGGTTTTCCCATAAGCGGCAATGTTAATTTTTGCAGCTCAAACTTGGCATTTTCAATAGACGCCGAGGCTTCTATTAGAAGCTTTACGGTATATTAGAAACATAAATATACGTGAGATTTGGCAAATTTCAAATTCCACCGGGATTCACATCTAAAAAGTGTAATCCAAAGTCGTACACCAAATTGAAACCTTTCTACCGTAAAACTTCAAATACAAGCCCGGGCTTTAATGTACTCAAATATTTCTAGACACCCGGCTTAAATTAGAGGCGGGCTTCAATACGAGGCGGGCTTTAATTCTTTAAGTAGTATTAAGTGCACGACAATGATAAATAATAGACAAGTTCGGTTTTCAGGGTCTGACTTAATATATTACTCATTTACTCAAAATCCCTGACTCATGAGTTAAGTAAAAAAGATGAGTTTCCGTTCCAAATTTACTTAACTCTGTGACTCCCAAAAGGCGGCAAGCATGTTTCAAGCACTTCAAGCACTTACGGTCATGCGCAGTGCTGCTCAATACTTGAGTCAGAGCGTTACTCAAATTTTGGTTTTTGAGTAACTCTGACTCAACAAAATCACTCCTTTCTCTGGCGGGAACGGTTGCACCTCCTCTTTTTACTTTCACTTTGAGTAAAATCTTAAGTCACAGGCAGAACCGAACGTCCTTAATAATAAGCTTTTCTTTAAAACTGTATTGCTCAAAAATCCAAGGTTAACAATTTATTCTAAATTTAACCGTATTGTTTTACATGAATGCATCAGAATCAATGTCAATCAAAATTTCGTTTTGCTCGAGTTCCTCTTCGTCTTCCTAGGTTATAGGTTCAATAGGTTACCTACTACTGCAGTGCACCAGGGCAGCCCGCAATGCACAGCGTTTATAAATTTTCATGTTATCTTCTAATATAAGCCCGGGGCTGTATTAGAACATAAAACGTTGATAAATAATATATTACCTTCCAATAGAGCCCCGGGCTTCTATTGGAGGCGGGCTTTTATTCCTGTAGCTATTTTATTTGACCCGGCCTGTATTAGAGGCGGGCTTCAATACGAGGCCGGCTTTAATTTGAAGTTTTACGGTAATTATTATTATTCTAGTCTAAATACTAAATTTGTATTTAGACTAGAATAATAATTTTGTATTGATAATTGAAAATACTACTATCCTTTATATTTCAAAAATCATAATAACTTTGTTGTGAATAACGCATTTTGTTCTGACTGTGAATCAATGGCAAGCTTTATTGTACCGCCAGTTGTAAATAAATATTTACTTTCTTCTTCTTCAAGTTAAATGCAATACAAATTTTGGGTGTTTTTAATTAAAGCAGCATAACCTTTTCGTATACCTTAAGTAGGTATGCGCAATGTCAGTTTTTTTATTTATACTCACGAATTAAAAAAGATGTACATCGTGAGCCATAAATGATAATAATGAATTTTCTAGCATGTATTTTAATTATTACGTAGGCTATACAACAAAATAATTTTACACACCTTTGAATTTTAGTGCAATCGTTATTTAAAAAGTAATTTTGTTACGTGAGCCACAATTAATTGCTTACTCATTTTCCTATAGTGGCGGGGGTCATCATAGAAAAGGATCAGTACTAGTTATTATTATTTCTTGTAGACTAGTAATGTAAGTAGATAATAGAATTTGGAATTTATAATTTTTATTAGTTATGGTTATTTGACTTATTTGATTAGAAAGTGTTGACACTTGACACTGTTGACTACAGCTGACGGCTGACAGCTCAGGCATCCGTCAAGGATGAAATAAACAAAACCAAGAATGTCTATTACATACATAAATTAGGTAGCTTAAATGAAGAACGCGCTGTTGTTTGAATTTCTATTCAAGTTTACTTTTAAATTTTCATCAATACAATAATTATACAATAATACAATGCAATTATAATGCATTTCACATTTACGCCTACATTTTAAAATTTACAGTATAACTATTTCTTCTAGGTGTCAGTCAGTTTAAATACTTCAAATTCTGATAAGTATTCGCTTTTCGTATAGTACACACGTATCAGTCAGTTGAATTGAATCGAGCTATTTGTGCTACATTCTACCTCAATTGGCATTTTGCTAATTGTTGATTGTGTTTGTGATTACCGTAATATGGATTCTCAAATCGAAAATGGACTGGCTGTTTTACGAGACGCGTCCCGAAAAAATGAGCAGCTTACTTCCCATTTAGTCGGTATTTTGGATTCATTTGAGGACAGGATTGGGCGTTTACAGGACACAATTTTACCAGTTTACCAACACACTGAAACACTTCGATTAAAGCAACAGAGTGAGTGATGTTTATTAATTTACACCACTTTTGACTTTTTTTGATTTTTTGCTGGTTTTTTCAATATTTTGTCGGTTATTGTTAATATTTCCGAAAAATATAAGTCCTATTCCATAAAGTATTGCACGATTGTAAAGTAAATAAAGTAAACTTAATGTAAGTATAAATACGTATTGTATCGAATTTACATGTCCGTCATTAAAAATGAAAGAGTATTAAGTTGTAAATGTGAAAATCATTTTATAATTTCTTATTTTCACAATCCTGCACTACTTTATAAGTTGGTAGTACTACTAATAATTAATAATAGGCAGGGCGTCCAAAGAAATATACTCACTATGATTTTGGAGGATAACTACTCCCCAAATACGAATAATTCAACGACATTATATTTTTTTGACAACCGATTAATAAATAATAATAATAATTTATTCATTGGGTCGATTTAACCGAAGTTCATACAACCAGACTCAACCAGTCACTGTGGGTGAGGAAATAGGAGGCTACCGCGTTAGATCGTCTCGGTCTTTGTACCCTTTCACCTATCCCCGTTCCCTCCTCCACAGTAAAGGAGTCTCATTCCCTAGGCCCCTACAGTAAGTAGTGGTCACTAAGGAGCACCGAAGGAGATTGGGTTTCAATTTTCAATCAACCATCCAGTGACGTTTACCGTACAACACCGAGCCGTAAAGGATTAGCAGTGGCCGAGGATTGAAGCCGGGTCTGAGACTGTAAATTTCGTTACAGTCTGCAGTCCTAACCGCTCACCCAAGCACGCCTGCTTACAACCGATTAGTTACGTACTACTTTTTAACTTTAAATGACTCCTCTCGGAGCCAATTGGTTACTGCACAGTTAAATAAAAACCAAAAAACGAGAGTCCCAGTGAAATAAACTCATTTCACTGTTTTCCAAATTCAACGACGCATAATTTTTAACTCAACTAATACTAACATTCAAATTTTTGTTTAAATACGCTCAGATACATACCAAGTACGCTATGAATATAAATATTGACTTTGACCACAGCATCGCAGTAGCACCAGTGGCTGTGGACCGAACGAATTTACACCCCGTCACATTTTTTACATGGAATTAAATGGAAATTTCATGTATTGCTTGTTTTAGTGAGTGGTCATGCCGATAAACAATACAACGCGAATTTTAAAAGACAAAATTTGAAGCACAATGCCCATTAAATTTTCTAAACATAGCAAAACATTTATTTATTATGATGTCAGTCGCAGCGCAGGCCTCCCTAAAGAATTGTTTTTATCTATTGCTAGAGAGTATTATTTGGTCAACGCATAACAGCAACTTTTATGAGCAGGTGCTTTGTAACCCCATAAGTGTAAATAAATGTTGTGGTATTTTGTGAAGAATTTAAGGGGCCGTAGGTTCCACATATGTTTTTTTTAATCCGCTTTGTCTTTTTCATTTGCATGGCTACTTACTAAAACAGTCATGAAAATTCTACAAAATCCATATTAAAAAAAGTGACAGGGTGTAGATTCGGCATTTCAACTTTCCACAGCCAGCAATGCTACGGCAATGCTTTGTCCAAAGCCGGCGTTTATATTCTTAACTAATGTATGTGAGATTACCTACACAATTGAGTTTTGTTATTTGTTGAGTCCAAAATAATGCATCTTTGAATTTGGTGCTCCCTAAAGTGAGTCTATTTCATTGGGACACCCATTTTTAAGTTTTTCTTTAATTATGTAGTAACCTTTTGACCCACTAGACCAACCAAAGTTTAAACAAATTAACTAACTGGGTTTCAGCAAAAATAATTAAATTTGAATTATTCGCACTTGGGGAACCTTGGGGAGAAGTAGAAGTTACCACCCAAAGCCACAGTGAGTATATTTTATTGGGAAACATGCCATACCTACCTAATTAATAACTTGGATGGCTTTTTGTATACCATATTTTAGACTTGGAAAAAACTCTCAAGTTGGTAGATGAAGTACTGGGTTATTACAATGTCAGCAAGGAAGTTGAAAATGTCATTCGAAATGGACCATCCTCCGGTTCACTTGAGGAGTATTTACAAGCTATCAGTAGCATCGAGAAAGCAGTCAAGTACTTTGAAAAGAATAACTCACAGTCTGTGGAGCTCGAAAATCTGTTGTCCTTGTCCAATGCTGGCGGGGATGCACTGAATAAAGAATTTCGAGACATGCTTACAAGGCACTCAAAAGTTTTGCCTGCCGTAGATATTTTGGAAATGATTGAAGAAGATAACTCAACACAACAAAATTCAAGCATGTCCATCCCAGAACATGTTCAGGGTGACTTAAAGAAATTAGCTGAATGGTTGATGTATCATAATTTTGATTCTTACATGCATGTCTACGCTTCAATCCGTTCTCACGCTTTGCTTCGATCAATTCAAGCATTGAAAGATTACCAAAAAGCCAATAGCCTTACTATGGCTTCCCCTTCCATTGGGGCTAGTGCTCCAAGTCCATCATCGCCTGTTCTACGAGGCAGACGGCATCTGGGTGACGTTCCAAAGAGAAACAGGTTTAGTGTAGCAATTGAGAAAAGAGCTTCGAAGATGTTTCAAAAGGCATCAGCTGCTGTTGAAAGTTCGGTAGGTTATGGACTAGGGGCTCGAAAAGCTGAAACTAAAGAAGACTCTGTAAGCGATCGAGAGAGTGAAAATTTTCTTATTCTAGCTACGGCTATGTTGAAGTTGATGCAGATTGAATCTCAGCTAATGTTAGGTGTTATCCCAATGATACACCGACAAAAAATATTTGAAATCATTTCTCGAGACAGTTTTGAACTTCTCTCTGCTGACGGGGAAAATATTTCAGCACGTATCAAGAAAAGTATTAGCCGAAATGAGTACTCTGCTATTTTAACTATCTTTCCAATTGTGAAATGTCTTCAAACTCTCCAGCCCAGTTTTGACGAAATTTTCATTGGATCCCATCAAAGTACCAAATCAAATAAGTTGACTATGCTTCTCAAGACCTTTTATAGTAATGGCATAAGAGCGCTTGAAAGTTTTATAGAAAATGTACGGAACGAGCAGACATCGCAGCTTCCTAAAGACGGCACAGTTCATGAGTTGACAAGTAATGTTCTTATGTTCCTGGAGCATCTCACGGATTACATGGATACAGTAGCCAGCGTATTAGCTCAAGATCAAAATTATAACCCTATTCCAACAAGTTCCACGAAGCAGTTGGATGAAAATTTTAAACGATCTTTAATTGGGAGTTACATAAAGCGTGTCTTGCAGCAATTAAACTTGACGCTAGTCACATGTAGTGATTTATACTACGAACATTCCATCAAAGCTATCTTCCGCCTTAATAATGCCTGCTACATTCTCAAATGCCTCCAGGGTTCAATACTTCTGGACTTGCTGAAAACCAAAGAGCCAGACTGTCAACAGAATTATTATGAGATGATGGAAGATCAGAAAAAGACGTATCTGATTGCTACATGGAAGAAAATCGAAGACAAGCTCTTAGGAGCTGATGATATCCCCGTTGCAGTTTTGCAGGCTGGAAAGCTTCGGGATAAGGATCGGCAGATAATTAAGGATAAATTTTCGGCATTTAATCGTGAAATGGAAGAGATTTCTAGACTTCAAATAAGTTACGCCGTGCCAGATCCGGAGCTGAGAGTTAATCTTAAAAGAGCCAGTCAAAAACATATTGGCTCCAAATACCGGGAATTCTTTGATAAATACTCCAACGTTCAATTCACTAAAAATAGTGAGAAATACATCAAGTATCGACCAGAAAACGTAGCAGGACTCATCGATGGTTTCTTTGACGTGTCGTAATCACTGCAGACAACTTTTTTTTAATTGTTGTCAAATTTTACTAAACCAGTTCAAGTTGTCTTGCCCATACCTTAGATCTAAATGAAAGTGATTTTGTCTGAAACTGGTGCAGAACAGTTTGTCAGCTAATATAGATGCTAAGGTAAAGTTGACTACCTAATTTTTGAGCTCTCGTCAGTGGTCAGTTCTCAGTTTGCTTGTTTTCGTAAATTCACATATAACATAATAAGCAACGATCAACCAGGAAATTACCGGTGTTGACAGGTTGCTCTCCATTTTCTAGCAATACACATACCTTGACGAGTGTTTGACTTCTGTTTGCCTCTACTTGTTGTTAACAAAATCAAGCGAGTAAATATAAATAATGTATAGCTTTTTAAAATTGTTTCCGTCTTTGTTAAAATTTAATATGGCCGCAAAGATTACTGTTAAAACGATGTCATTCAGCATTGCATTTAGTTAATAATAATATTCATAAGAAACACATAATATATAAATTGTGGGATAATATTTGATGCAAAAATATTCTTCGTGAAATAAAATATTAATAAAATTGGATAGATAGAAATCTATAAAATTTATTAACAAATTCACTGACGTGAATTCATGGTGTAGCGTTTCAGGACACAGTAAATACTAGAAACGATTTTAGTATGCTGAACTGTGTTTGTTCCTTTTTACTGCATAATATTAGGACAGTTTCGATTTAAAACCATCGCATTTTCCGATCAATATGTTTTGACTTATCACCAATAGTTATTACAAATTTTTGTCGCATATTTCTTGTACGTGCGAACTATTACACACACGTAAGTACTAACGTGCATAAATAATTATAAATTCTGTTGGCTTGGCGAGACGGAATGAATCCAGAAACTCGTCCCCACTACGGTCATAAATTATAATTAAAACGAAACCAACCCAAAGAAAACTGAATCCGTAAGTTTATAAAAAATGTAGTTGTGGCGGATCATCGAGGCTTCATTCTAAATGTCAAGGGCCGTCCGTGTGCAAAATATATTGCAGATTTAATTAATCAAATGGGCATTAAATCAAATTCGGAATGAGCTTGTTAAAAAATAACACCCACAGCATAAACAAGCATTGCATTGGATTGGTCTATGCTGTGTTGCCGTTGTCAGACGGGACGTGGGAGTGGAACAGTTTTTCAGAGAAAACAAAGGGACGTACTACTAAAAAAGGACGTTTGTCTCCAAATCCTGAGTGTGCACTTTATCTATGTAGATGCATTGTATTTTTGACTATTTGAACAGTGGTTTTGCTGGTTTGGTTTGAAACAACAAAAATAAAATACTGAAAGTTGATTGTGCAAAAAGAAAGTTTGAAACTAAGAATAAATGCTGTGAGTAAGCCTATACCTAAAACCCACTTTTGCATGACTTTTCAAGTTAAATCAGAAAACTGTCACTTGAAACTGGTTTAAGTCATGTTGACTGTCTCGAGTTTCGATTTCCTTTTTTTTTTGTAGTTGCCATTATCTCTGCATGTTGTACATACTTATAAGGGAAAAGCAACACGAGTTATAATTATTATTATGGTCAACCATTTTTACCACTCGTCGTGAAACTCGATTTACTTTACTCACTCACCTTTCACACGTACTTCCGCGGCCCTACTACCGCGTCTCCCTTTGACTTTGAAAGCGTTCGCATTTTTTGGTGAAAAGGATTTATTACAATAATGTTTATCAAGAACATCAATGGTGAGACCTGAATATCAAAAAAGTGAGCTGAGCTGAGATCTGAGCTTGTGCCGTTGACATTCCCCATTAGCCTAATCGTAAAAGATAAGATTAGGTTTCTTATTCCTTAACACTTCTTTCAACGTTTCAAATCTTTTGTATGGGTGCTTATGTACATTGTTTGGCTCCTGGCTGACAAGGGAGCACATATTCCACGTTCCATCATTCATCTTTTATTTTTTTGTGCTCGATATTTTGCTATTATTAATTCTTACGACGCTCATAATTTTTGAAGTATGCTCCTCATGTAGTCATGTTTCTACACCACTCACTCGAACATGCACGATTGCAAACAATCCCAATTTATTGCTGAACACTAGAAGTTAGAAGTTCGTCGTTGTGGGTATACATATTTGTATTCATATGATCATCCTGGGCACATCAATTACACACTGTCACAAGTCACAACATTAATACCAAAAGGATTTATGTAATAATCATGAAGATTAAGTAAAAATGTATACAGTGTGTAAAAAAAGTGTGTTATCTGACACAGTCTTGCGTCTTAAATCATTAATCATCCCATTTATAAGTAGGCTAGTAGCTACTACTACTAACTACTAGGTACTACCCTTGTAAATCTAGATTTAATTTAGTGTAATTTTTTTTTGCGTATGCACTTACCTTCCTACGTTGGAATTGAACTAAATCAGTCAGTCAGGGTCTCTGTGCTCAGTGTACATTGTACATACTAGTAATAATAGGATGTACAAATAATATTATGCTCTTCATGTATTTCAATTGGCGCCAATTAATGGAGGTACCTACTTAAATTTAAATTAAGTAAGTACATATATGCTAAAAATTAATATCGTATGTATTTTCCTTCAAATATGGTTCAAACGATTTTAGAACATCTGTGTTGAAATGCACACATGACTATGCCTATAGACTCGCGAGTTGAGAACACAATAAAATATATAAAAACAAGTCTTACAACTACAACTTATCTGGGCAATCTAAATTACAATCCAATAATGTATTGGCAATTTAGCATTTCATTTGCTTACTTTTCGTTGACTTTTCGTTGGGATTTTTTTAATCGTTCTCGTGATTTTGTATGAACTCATTTTTTTTTATGATTGTTGTTTGTGTCTGTTTGAGGACGACAAGGCCACAGCATATTATAGCCGTAGCATACGAAGCCGTAGCCGTAGCCGTAGTGCGGCCCCCCTCTCAGCTTATATATAAAAGCAAGGTTGAAACTAAGTCATTGTTCTAGTATTAAGAGAAACACCAACAACGACAACAACTCAACAATCAACCGGTGCTGCGAGGAGAGTGATCCTTCAAAACTGTACAGCTCTCACACATTAACTTGCGAGTTTTCAATTTTCTTAAGGAATTAAGTGTAAGTTAGATTTTGAGGAAAGTTCAACCATCCAATACTAAAGTGAAACTACCTTAAAAATATAAACTATTCAAATACAAAATCATGGCAACGAAATATAAACTTCAGTGGATATTTTGCATCATTTTCATCAGTTTACAGGTAAATTACAAGCACAAAATTCTTCCTGTGTATTTTTATTTGTCTCAATAAAAGGAGATTTCAAATGAGTGACTGTGGTTGATCAAATTTCTTGTTTTAGCTTTCTGAAGGGTACCGAGAACGGGATCGTGAGCGGGATCGGGAGAGGGATCGTGAACGGGAGAGGGAGCGGGATCGCGAGCGGGAGCGGGAACCGGAAAGGGAAAGGGAGCGAGAGCGGGACCGGGACAGAGACCGGGAGCGGGATCGCTACAGAGATCATCGTGATGACGGAGATACCATGATTTCCATGGCTTCAGTGCATAGTTATGAAAAAGTTTTACCTCCCCCTCAGTACCAGAAAAGTCCCCAGCCCTCAAATGGGATTTCACCAGCTGCGGAAGACTTTTATAGTGCAAAATATACTACAAATCGAGATAAAAGCCCTGCAGACACCTTGTATGCCTCCCATGTGATGAGAAGTAATAAAGTTGTTGAGCCAATTGACCAAAATCGGAGCCTTAATCCAAACCAAATCCATGGCCAAAGCCATAATATCCCGAATCAAAATCCAGGACATGGTTCTGGGTTGACGTCAATGTCCGTCGAAGAAGACATGAAGCCACCCCTCCCTCCAAAACTACTACTACCCAGAGTCACTCTACGACATGATGGACCACCCCGCTTTGGAAGCTCATCCCAGGAGTCCTGTTCCAAGTGTGGAGGATTCACACTTGGGGCTCAAGGCACCTGCTGCCAAGCGTGCACAAAGCTTGGCTACAACAAGGGTTGCTGGTGTCGCTCCTGTGACTGCCTCTGCTATGATACGTAAACATTGGAATTTTAAAAACACGAAGTATTTAAGACTGCCGCCATAATAATGCATAATCGATATTATCGATAATTATATACTTTTTTTTTAATGATTAATATGCAATCATTTTGTTATTTTTTTATACGTTTGTTTATTTATATATTTATTTATGTTCACTAAAATGAACTTTTTTATAAAACACGACAATGCACGTGGGTCAGTTACAAGGACGGTTGAGGCGCCCACTAATACAATTATTTTATTTATTAGTTATTGCACCTATACTTGCAATATAATTCAGCATTTTATAACAAAATTATTATTACATTAGAGAAATCCAGGTTAAAAGGTTTTTGTAATCTCCATGTTTAATATTTAGCAGGCAAGTAATTAATTAACTTGTAGTTGCTATTTTTTTTTCTTATTTAAACTGGAGCCATGACTCATACATATATATGATTGTGAAGTATGTGAAATAAAAAATAGTAATTAAAAAGGCAATAACGTAATTTGTGAGGAAATTGTATTTTTTATTTTAACAGTACATAAAAAAATGAAAAAATATGAGCGAAATTACACACAGACATACGCTATAAAATTGCATCTAGTAAAATGCGTAAGGGCGAACAAGCAATAACAAATTATATTCTTAAAACAAGCCTTACAGCAAACATTCACGAATTTAAAAAAACAGTTACTAAAATTTTTACTTACACGCTATAATGTTATTGCAGTAATAAGGATTATTATTGAAAATTCACCAATTTTCCTTAGAATTCAAGGACGTAAAGCTTGCAATATGGCGCTTGAGAGTTATCCTATACTTATACATTAAAAACTAAAAGGGTATATGTATTTTGTTATACAAAATTCTGTTTCATGTTGTCAAGTGCATGAAATGACGACGGATTGTATTTTTAAGCTTGATATAGCAGTGTCAAACTTGGTCAGGGCTGATCTTTTAGTGTTGATCATGACCATCGAAAATGTGACCATGACCTGGGATTGGTTCGTGGCTACCAGAACTCGTTAAATTTCCTGGCAATGGCGCAACATCCACTGGTGGCTCAGTGTACGCTCCATTCAACATTGATAGGAAAATCATTATCAGAATGATTGCCATTGTTCTAAATGATTAATTAATTTCATTACAGTTAAATTTCTTACTATATTTCCATACCATCAATAAATATTTAATAATTTTAAACCAAAACTATAAAAATTGCTGTAATTAATTCAATAATAAATTGTTAAATCTTTAAATCTCACGCTATTGAAATGAGCATTGCCCATCTAAAAGCCTTATTATTTCTTTTCCGATCTCCACTGGACAGACTTAAGAGAGGGTCTAATTCATTCCATGAACCAGGGTATTCCTTTTCTTGAAACCTCATTCTGTACGAAAACATTTTTTAAATTTAAATTCAGGAACGCACGCTAAAAATATCTTTGTATGTATTTACTCAACTTGAAGATCACAATTTTTGTACAAATGAATGTAATGACTACTGCAACTATGTCCATTTTATTATTTTTACTTAAATTTTAATGCCATATTTTTAGAGCCATTTAAATTTTTATTACAACGTAAACATAGCGACCGTAGTTGAGGAAGTAATAGCAATGCAGTATGCACTTACTTACGTAATATGACTGTGTTGATGTCCTTCACAAACAATGCGCTTATTCAACGCTTACTTTAGCATTGAATTTATTCTTCCAATAATATCAGTTCACACCACTACAATTTATCCACAGAGTTGAAAACAAAACAAAAGCACAATAATTCTAAATGGAAACGATAATTTACACTTTTAAAAATTCAACTATTCAACTCCAGTTTACTACAGGTTAGCCCTCGTCATTAGTTAATAAAAATTTATGTGGACCAGAACGAAAATTGAATTGGAACGTTGCTGGAAGGGTGGTAGACAGTTTAAATGCAGAAAGAGAATTTACGCGATCTACACACAACTTCACATGGGTTTAGAAAATACTTATTCTATGCACCACAGTTACTCACTACCTGGAGCCTCGAGCAGTGTTATTATGCATTAGGTATATAGTATTTATTAGTATATAGTGTCTGCTTATAGAGTATGCACAAGGAAAAGATGAACTTTATTCGATAACGAGTTTGAATTCAATTAAGATTGCGACAAGGTACTACTGGACTACTACGCATATATACTATTACTAGCCCCAGCGCTCACATTCGTGCTTCACATCTGCACGCAAAGGGCTCAAACCAAATGAATTGAAAGTACGAAACCTTATACATTCTTAACGTGAGTGAAGTAGTCTCCAACTGAATTATAAATTGATAGAGGGGAAAACAGCAAGTTTGATTTTCCTATAAGAATAGTATCCGTCTCGTCCATCCGCATATACTCCATTGCTCAGCCTTCAAAACCCGTGTACGTATGAAGACGTGTTTGGCAAAACGGGATAAGTTTACATTGTTCAAAAATAAGATTATTTTTTTTACGTGTATTATTCATCTAGATACGCTAGTGTGTTGAATGGTAAAGGTCAAAGTTCAACCAAAGCAATAATTATTAAAAATAGCCATTTCATGGTATAAGTCCATCAAATGATTTTTTGATAAAATGGGATAAGTCCAACTAAAACATGCATTTCTGATGTAAATTTGGTTTTTGAGTATTTTCGTAGTTTGTAGAAGACAATTCACGTGCCAAAATTTTGTCATGAAGGAAAAAGTTTAAAAAGAAAAGAAGTATTGCTTTCACTCAATACGATTAAAATGTCATTTCAAGGAATTACCATCTTAAAGTTATTGATGTTTTGGGAAAACGGGAAAATTCCACTGATACAAATTTTTGAAAATTTTCTAAAACATTCCAGAGTCAGTCCAGATTTATGAAACTGCCGTAAAGCTCCAAATAGATCCCGGGGGGATATACGCGAAACTTTGCCTTAGGCCCGGGATATATTAGAGGCCCGGGATCTAATGGAGACCCGGAATCTGCCCTTAAAGACCCAAGTACATCCCGGGGAGGGATATACGTTAAACTTGGCTTTTGACCCGGGATCTATTAGAGGCCCGGGATCTATTGGAGACCCGGGATTTATTTGGAGCTTTACGGTGCTTGTAATAACGCTTCGTAAGCCACAGTACCTTTACAAACAAATTGATTTAAAAAAACAATCTAAAAAACAATTTATTCATTATTCATTGTCCCTGTAAAGTTTGCTGTGATGGACTTATCCTGTTTTTCCAAAAAAACACTTCATATAATACAGGCATATTATATTATTATGTAACCACACAGAGTTTTGGCTTTGAGTTTCTGCATCATTTCATACAAAGCAATAGTGCATGCTTACATTTGTATGTGTGTCTACTTGCATAGCTACTACATACATGCTTCCTTGATTTCTTTAAGTTGTCTTGCATTTTTCATGTGACAGAGGGTCAGAAAAACATTTTACTTACGTGCGGAGGTGATGGTAGTAGTGGTAAATCGAACCCAAACACATGCAAACTCCAGGTGAGTTCGTGGAGAGTTTTCAACTTTGGAATCGCCACACGTGTACGCGTATAGGGTAACTCTCATACATACTATATATACTGTACCTATTGTTAGCTCTATATAGCTCACAACTACAGAACCAGTTTTTGGCTAATGCATTTTTGCGTATAGGAAAATTACGCATGCATAGACAAACGAAAAGACGCCATAACCATTATGTCCTGTATAAAAAATGCATTTTTGTTTCTCCTGCCACTTTCCATATTAGATACGTCTTGTTGTTTTTCGGCAGTTGAACAAGACAAAAATGAAGACGCATTATGCGACGCCCTACAATTGCGGTTTACTGTGTTGAGAGTGTTGTGATTAACTATTCAGCACAAACAATGTGAAGGGAGCGATGAGTGGGTTGGGGATTTGTAGACGGAGGCTGGAACTGAAACTGTTGAAACTGCATCAATTAAGAAATTACAGCTCTAATGTGATTTCTTGCATTTCTATGGTCTCCTTCCGCGTATGAATAGAAAAAAATGTGTATATACCTAATAATATGTAATTACAGTAAACAAAGGAGGCAATTATTATAGCTTTGGCTGTGCTGTGCTATAATAGTACCAAGGCTGCGGCCTGTCTCGTAGTATCGTTTGGCTGAGCTGATATAAGATGCTACATAATATAAGGACAAAAAAAATCGAAAAACATATAACTACTTTTTATTTCTCTTAGTATTAGTAGTAGTATTAAGTATTATTTTTGTATTTATATAATAATTGTATGTAATTACGTAATAGGTTTATTTAACTTAAAAACTCCGGTAAAAGAATGTCACTTTCTGTATTATTAAGTAATAGTGCTGTGTCATAAGGTGATGATGTGCCAAGGAATATGGACACAAATGTGATAACCACCATTAGGACGAACAATCTGTAAAGAAACAAATTGAGATAGTTTGTGAAAGAATTTTTTGTTTGGCTGGAGAAAAGCATAAAATCTGTAGATATAACATTCTTTTGTGCTGTCATCTGTATGTAATTCAAAGGGTGTAGGTAGGTAGCTTTAAAATTTATGCTTATTATATATTAAGCGTGCGGCTGTGAGGCTGTCACCCTTTGATTAATTACGAATCGGTTAGTATTTGAGTTTAATCAATTACAT
The DNA here is from genome assembly GCA_949802685.1 of Dicyrtomina minuta. Taxonomy (NCBI): domain Eukaryota; kingdom Metazoa; phylum Arthropoda; class Collembola; order Symphypleona; family Dicyrtomidae; genus Dicyrtomina; species Dicyrtomina minuta. The sequence continues at coordinate 28,542,121 of OX461811.1, forward strand.
ATATTTGATATACTTACAAACTTCCTAGTATTAGAAGCCAGTCCCTCCTCCCATTTGGCTTGGATAATTTCATTCTGGAGTAATAGTTTGACGTGGATGCCAAGTCCATGGAAGCCACGTCATCATAATCCTTTGTGATGGAATCGCAGAGCGTGGGTAGTAAAGGGTCACTCTCCGACCGTTCCATTTTTGATCAGTTGACGTTGACAACAATTTTTTCTGTAGTTTCAAACGCACAACTTGGAGCTCCCCGTCCTCATTTATGATACTTGGGGTGTTTTTCAAGATTTAATGTTTGCTCAGTCTGCAATACAAATAAAAGAAGTAGTAATTATTATTTAAAAGGTTGGTATGTACATGAGCATTGCAGACCTATAATATGAGTTCATTCACTGGTTGTTTTTGTTGATGCCATTAAGTCATAAATTAGCATTCCATCTTCTTAATCTTATATCCATCCAACTGGAATGACTTTTCTGTATAAATTAAATTTGTGCTTAAAACCTGGTATTTGTATTTGCTAAAGCTTCCAACAACTTGTTTACCTAATAAATGGACTAAAGCAAACCAAAGTTTTTACATTGCTCTTTTCCAAATATTTGTCGTCATCACAAATGACCTAAGAAGTATGTTTTTAAGTTTTACAATTAATTGAAAACATTTAAAAAAATTAAAAACATACTTTTTAGGGCATTTTTGATGACAAGTAATATCCCCAAGACCCCCGACCCCCCCCCCCCCCCCTCCCCACTAAAAATTACTCACAATTAGTGGCTAGCATACTAGGGATAAACATTTTTTTTTAATTCTATAGTCGATTTCGCATTTCGCTTGGTAGAGACAAATTCTTGGTAAACGGATTTTTCCTACCCGGACTTTTCCTACCCATGTGGTTTCTACCTGGATTTTACGTGGATTTTTCCTACCCGGGCTTTTCCTACCCACGACCAAACCTAGGACTTTTACTACCCATGTACAAAAAATAAACTACACATTGCGCAATGATATGCCCACAGTTTTTGCATTTTATTATAACCTGGAGTTAATTTACGGGGCACTCATAAATAGTTGTGCTTCTGTTTTATTTCTACATAAGTAATAGTCTCGGGTAGGAAAAGTCCTAGGTTTGGTCTTGGGTAGGAAAAATCCGGGTAGGAAAAATCCGCGTAGAAACCAAATGGGTAGTAAAAGTCCGGGTAGGAAAAGTCCGGGTAGGAAAAATCCTACAACCAAATTCTTATCTTCCCTTGCAAGGGACGGGCACTGTGTGGTACACGCGGAATTTAAAACCACTTTCTGCGACCGATATACCCCCTTTAGTGCCCTCCAAAGCTAAAAAACTCGCAATTTGCACTGTTAGCTCATCTGTGAGCTAAACTGCCTGCAAAGCCTAAAAAATCGATTTTTTGATTTTTTGCCACCCTGTAACTCCTACAATTTTCACCCAGTTTTCCAAAAAATATAAGTTTTTGTGATTCCAGAGCAGTATCTCAAAAGAAATATCTGGGTCTTTTAAATTCAGAATTTTTCATTTTAGAAACATGGGTATTTTTAAAGACCTCTTTTAAAAACGTCTTTTAAATTTTTTGGGAAAAAATTGAAAAATTGTGATTTTCCAAAAACCCACAAATTGTAGAAGTTACAGGGTGGCAAATAATCCAAAAGATTCTTTTATTTACAGCAATTTCCAGAATTTCGAATTTTGAAATTTAATACGTTCATGAAATTATTTGTCTAAATAGGTATCATGGTATTATTGTATAATAAAGGTATATTATAGGAATTATAGCCACCCTCCACGAACAATATCCTATGGTCAATATCCAGTAGCCAATGTCAACTGGTCAATGTTCAATGACAAATGTCCAATTTATAATGGCCAATGTCCAATGCCCTATTGCCAAATGCCAATGTCCAGTGTCCAATAGACTATGTCCATTTCCACTGGCTAGAGTCCAAGGAGTCAAATTTACCGAGTCAACAACATAGGTAGGTTTCTAGTAGCGGTAAACGGACATTTTCCTCCCAGTATCAAAATCGCTTCAGAAAGAAACGAGTGTATTGATCCACAAAATTTATAAATGTATTCGTAAACGTTCTCATGAATATGCATTTGTAAGCTGAAGTACGACCTAAGTTTAGTCACATTCCTTCACAAATACTTATTTAAAAATGCTAAACTATTAATCATTATTTCATAAAAATGCACTCGTAGTTTCCTTGACTGAAGTGATTTTGATACTTGGAGGAAAATGTCCTCGGTATGCTTTGGGAGGAAAATGTCAGTGTGGATAATCTCATGGAAGGAAAATGTCCGGCGGGGGGGGGATGTCCGGGATGAAAATGTCCGGGAGGAAAACGTCCTAAAACCCACGTTAACTACACCTTTAAAATGTTTTTCATTCATTAAGTCAAAAGTTAAGTCAATTTTAGTTTTTGAGACCGGGAAGTGTCCCTATACTAATTGATTACATGAGAACTACCGATAATGACCTTTATTGGTCAAAAAAATTTTAAATTCACTTATTGTAAGTAGTCAGGCTTCATCTACAAATAGTTATCGCGTCTAACGAGCAACACGCACCAACGTATCCTCACGGATTTTCCCGCAATATTTTTTTTTTTTAAAGCATCCAAAATAACTTAGATTTGCTTAACAACATGGTGCGCTTCATTAGTTTTTTTCGATAAAATTATGTTTCGAAAAAACGAAAAAGGCCTTAAATTGCATATGTAATGGTTTTTTCATCCACATTATTGAATTTTATTCAAAATTTTGAAATTTTTTTTTTGAAATTTTTGTACAAAAAACCATTTTAAAGTGTAAGAAATACAAAATACTTAAAATTTTGAAAATTTTAAAAATTTGGTTTCTTCAAAATTTTTTGTTGATACTACAGTAACGTGCTCTAAAATGTATGAAAAAACGAAATTTTTAAAATTTTCAAAATTTTAATGTTTTTGTATTTCTTACACTTTGAAATAGTTTTTTGTACAAAAATTTCCAAAAAATTGTTTCAAAATTTTGAATAAAATTCAATAATGTGGATGAAAAAACCATTACATATGCAATTTAAGGCCTTATTCGTGGGCGGGAAAATCCATGAGGATACGTTGGTGCGTGTTGCTCGTAAGTAGCCATGACCATGAGGAGGGGATCGGAGTAGCATCCCAAAACCTTGGTATCCCTACTCTATTGGGACACACAGTATACTCCACCACGGTATACGAACAACTTTCTCCTGGACATTTTCCTCCCGGACATCTTCCTCCCGGAAATTTTCCTCCCATACGTTTTCCTCCCGGAAATTTTCCTCCCAAACTCATACGGAGGACATTTTCCTCCCATCATCGAAATTCAAATGACCACAATAAGCGAGTGCTTCTTGCCAGATAATGCATGCATTAGTAGAAATTCTCGAAAGTATGCAACATTCATGTGAAGTTCTAAACTCGATCGTTTCCCCATTTTGTATGGAGTTATGAGTATGTAAACATTTATTAATCGAATTTAACGAACTTAATATAAACAGCATTGCACAAATAATGTCGCCTGATCCTGATCATACTACATTCGTTAAATTCGATTAATAAATATTTACATGCTCATAACTAATGGGGAAACGATCGAGTTTAGTACTACGCATTATGAATTTTGCATACTTTCGAGAATTTCTACAAATACATGCATTATCTGGCAAGAAGCACTCGCTTATTGTGGTCATTTGAATTTCGATGCTGGGAGGAAAATGTCCTCCGTATGAGATTGGGAGGAAAATTTCCGGGAGGAAAAAGTCCGGGAGGAAAATGTGCGGGAGGAAGATGTCTGGGAGGAAAATGTCCAGGAGGAAGTTGTCCTACAACCCTCCACCCCGTTTGCATAAATATTATTTTAGTTTTCATTTTTGAGACTTGATTCAGAATCTGCTGATCAACGGATTCAAATTGACGTACTGCCTTTACTAGATTTCGTTCAGCGTTTCTGCGTCTGGTAAATTTTTGTACATAATAATATACTAAACTATATATGTTTTGCAAATGTGAGACTTTTCAATGTGTACCGAATGGTATTTTGGAAACTTTCAACAATACATTGAAGACAACAAAAACATGTGTAGATGAGGGATGCAGAATTTGCAAAAAGGATGTAACATATATGTACCTACTTGACAATTGACAACCAGTTTTGTGAAAAAGCTACATCAACTCCCCCTTACATAAAAGCAAAAGTAGTTGTTCTTCGTCAGAGTTGTGTCTGTCTATACGAGGTTAAGGAAATAAATATAGTACAAAACTACTTACTTATAATTATGTATATTACAGTAATTCTACGTAGATGTGAATTCTCGTTATTTTAGCAACAAAAAACAAAGTTGCCAAGCTTGAACATTCAGTTTTGAGTTGTTTCTGATTTGAATTTATATCCATTTCATGTACCTTTGGAGCGACCCTAGTTCTTAAGTTACATTGAATTGACTGACTATACATATTGTAGATTGAAAGTGGTGGGAATATAAAAGGGCTGATGCTATCGTAATGTTGGACATTCAATACCAATAAGAAGCTTACAACTATACATGTGTTCAATGTCTAAGCTCCGTGGTTTTGTTAGTCTTTCTTGGCTACCTAATATCATACGTGATATCTGATACTTTTCTCAGACTTGTCAGAAAATGAGAGAATGATTGTCAGAGTCAGACTTTGGAGATGAATGAAGTTTTATGTCCTTATTAAATTTTTCATATTTGTACATCTTTTTCTACTACTTAATTTGACACTTGACCAGCTTGCCAGCCTTTACTTATATTGTTATTTTTCATACAAAAAATAACTATGTATTAATTAGCCCACTAGAACTTGAAGTCCGAAAAGTAATTTATTATTTCCTATTAAATTTTATATTGATGCTTTTTAATGCGCGAGCTAAGTAATTTGAAAAATAACATAAAATGTTTCGTTTCAATATTACAAAATTGTAATTTGTAAACTGATTGAATTTTAAAATTATAATTTTTTCTCGAAGGTAGTAAACTAATTGCTTACAAACTTTCATTTGGAGAGTTACCTTTCCCACTAAATTAAAATATTTAAGCCACTTTTACAAAACTTGGGCTTTACGACTTGCCCCGTTCTAAATTATTCCAAGTAACCCGCTAAAAAATCTTTGTTCATTTTATGTAAGTAGTATATTATTGACGCTATAAATTTTACTTGATCAGAACCATTTGTAAAATATAAAGATTTTCCATCAGTTATTCTGAAAGTAGACTTGAGGATAAAACTAGATTAATTTGAAATGCAAAATATAAAATAACTTACTTGAACGGAGAAAAACCTTTTTGCTGTTTCTTCTGCTGATGTCAGTTTCACAAATTTAGTATAAAAAAAAATGAGCTCAAAAATTGCTGCCAAACGTCTTACAGATTAATAGGAAATAGACTGCATATTAAAAAAAAATGATGTGTTATTAGTCTTATCACTAGACCTAGATATTTTTTTGCACAGGTGAAGAGGAATACCAGTTTGATTGAGGTAAAGAAAAAAGTTGGGTGTTTTATGTGGATCCCTTCTGTGTCTCTCTTTAGTATTACTATGGCTTGTGTCAGTCATATACTTTATACAGAAACCACATGCTCACTGTATGATTCTACTGATCACAAAAAGACATGGCTGTCAATAAAGCCTTGAAGACAATGATGAGATGAGGATCTGGTTACAATCGAAATCACAGTTTCAAGTTACAATTTTTATTTCAACATTCCTACATCCCAATAAATGGGGAAGTATACATAATTAAGGACTATAATATACTAAAATATTCCATCAATATACAAAATTCACTCAAGAAAATAATACCTATGCCTACCGGACTATATTCTATTACATAGCACGCTTGGAGTTAGTACGCAGATGTAAATTACCTAGTTTACGTAACGTTTATAAAGTGTACATAATTATATGGCCCTTGATATACGTAGTACATACATAATATAGAATGAGATTTCAATCAGAGTATTAATATATATTATAAGTTGATATTAATAGTTTTTTGTACACAACTGGCAGTCCAGACCAGACATTCAATTTTTTTAATCAGTATTAAATACTACTAAATACATATATACTGTTTATGTTATTTATACAAGATTATTTCTAGCGTTTATACGCCCATCAATTTCTAATTTTAGCCCAATCCTACTCCCTACTATATCTACATACTGAACGGTCATTGTTTATTACGGGGTGCATAAAAAAGAGGAATTTAGCATAAATTATCAAAGTATGTGCTTAAAATTAACAACATGTATGTAAGGTGCATTCCCAAGCTAAAATATTACCACATAGGTTTAGCTGACAAGGAAAATCCCTTTGATTGTATTTATTTTTAATTCATTTGCCAAGACCAAAAGTCACATGAGAGTTTATTTATAAAACCTAATAGGTACCTGTATAATATAAGAAAATAATAATAACTGAAGATTTATATTTATAAGGTTAAGTGATCCAAAATCCAGGGTATGTACTCCGTAACCCGAGTGTAGATTCCTGGCAAATTTTTCGAGCCACATTGAGTTGGTCCATATGAAACAATCCCGATGTGAAAATATCGCTGGGTATTTTCAGAATAAAGAACAAGTGGACCTCCAGAGTCTCCGTCACATGAGTCTTTCCCGTCTTCACCACCAGCACAGAGCTAATTTAAATATCAAAGAAAGACAATTTAGAACTAACTACTGTCTCATGTGTACCTACGTACATTAATTTATTTTGATGATTTATAATAATTATTTTAATATTTGTTTAAGTACATTACCTGTTTGGATGAAACAACAGTTCTACCACTATAGATATCCCGGCAAATTTCATTGGAAACAATCGGAAGAAATGTAAATTTCACAACCTGAGAGTCTGCTATCTCATCTGTATCAATCAATATATAGAATTTTTAAAAAGTTCATTTAATACCCTGATTCTCCGATATACACTTATGTATTTATCTTTAAACTGTTCCTTTGTAAATTTCATTGCATGTTGCCATTCAAGATACATGCTACGCTACTAACTGCATTACCAACCATATAGTTTAAAGAAATATTACAGAAAGTAGGACTTTTAGTAAATGCCACTTATTGAAAAATCATTATTTCCACAATTCTCATCTGCCTTGTGCGTGGAAGTCAAACAACATACATATGTAATAACTATGACATAGAACGTCCTAATCATAAGCTACTGAACCATATTGCATTCTGTGTAACTAATACCAAAATTTTACTTAATAATGATGTCCAATTATTTTAAAATATTCTCAAATTGCAGGTGACAGTGCAGTATGGTTTAAGTAGTTTAGTCTTGCAGATTGTATTATGAAAGGTATCGTAGAGAAAAGGAAAATTGCCTACCCCATCTAGTTGCTCCCCAACCAGCCACAAAACCAGTCGCTTTCTTGACTTTGTTCTTTTCCTCTGCGTCCGAGTCCGAGCGCGATAGGGATGGTCCTAATCCTAGAGGAACAAATTCTTCTCCCAACGGAAGACATATGGGACGAACAAAGTCTGTCAAATTATTAAAATTAATGTCATGTAAGTTAAGGAAAGTTGTTCAGTATTTCTACATGATTAATGTTTAACAGTCATAATGAACCAAAAATTAAAAATACCGTCATCAAAGATAATGTCTTTAGAAAGACGGATAAGAGCGATATCATTAATTTTAGTTTTTGGATTGTGACCGGAATGAATAATAATTTTTTCGATTCCAATATCATCCACAAATGAGCATTTCCCAGTGTAGGCCGAACAATCTGGATCAATCGTCGAGTCATATTCGCCAACACGTACTATGGTCCTGATAAAAAATGAATAAGAATAAGATACTAAAATTAACATGTTTGCAATAAAATAATTTCTTGCTCTGTCATATTAAAGTATTGATAAGTTTTATTTTACAAATAAATTTACGGTATTTCTGCAGCCACACAGTGAGCAGCAGTCAGGATATATCTTTTGTTGATTATTGATCCACCGCAGTAAAATATGAGGTCATCGTTCTCAACCTCAACTATATGTACCATATAATATGTTGACAAAATTTAAAACATTTAAAATACTTGTTCAACTAAAAGCGTATAATATAGTGAATTAGAATAAATATGTTTCTACTGCGACTGTCAACGAGATATTATAGTAATTAATTTAATAACTAACCACTACGGTAGCCAAGGCGTACAAGCCAAGGTTGAGAGGCAATCTCTGGGGTTGTTCCACCAATTATACGATTTTCCATAGTTGCGTTAATTGCACCACACGTATCAGTTGTTGGCAGATTTTTATAGTTAACATGCGATCTGTAAGATTCTTCAGGTGCTCTGTAAGTTGGCCAATTTGTGTGAACTACTTCATCCACAGGACAGCAAACCTTTTTAGTGTAGGACAAAATAATGTTTGACATTAATTTAATAAAATTATATTGGTTATAGCAATTTTAAATCAAACCTAATGGGAAGGTAATTTTGATATTTTTGTAGCGGTAAAAATTTGTTTTATTATTCTTGTCAAATTATTCGCTATATCTTTCCCATATTTATTTCCCTTTACCTTAGGATCATTTTTCATAAAGCCACAAGTTAATTTCTGTAATTGACGCAAATCATCTCGACTCACGTAGCCTGGTAACAAAATTTTGAATAAAATTGGGCACCTCCGAATGGTGATACAAACTCCGGATTTCCCTTCAATTAATTAATTAATAATTAATTAATTTTGTAAAAAAACTTCATACTTATGAGTTACGTATTTGTTTTTCCCAATACACATTATATTATATTATGTTTTAATAGTTTGACCTTACTTGATTGAACCTGGGGTGGGAAAATAGAGCAGATAATTACAAATACAAGTAGGCTAAGTACTTTGGTTTTGACGTTTCCATTTTGTGCCAAATAATAATTATTGCAAAAATTATGACCGCAAACTTTCATAGTTGTGCTGTATGAAGTATTTTTTTATTTTATTTTTTTAAATTTGATGTTTCTTTTAAATTATAACTTGTTGTAGTAACCCCTTCAAATTTATCATATTATAACTTAAGAACTTTGCTGTTCTGTACTGTATTGAACAACTGCAGAGCTCCAAGTTATCTGAAAATGCCAAATGCAAAACCATTCTCTATGTGAGCTCAACTTTTATAATATTAATAATTTTTCCATGTAATTTCCAACATGCATAGAATATTGCTACTCTTGCTTCATATTTCGAAGAAGCTGAACGTCACAGAAACGGATTTATGGAAATGGCAAAGGCGTAATCATCATCTCATCGGTGCGCGGTGCGGTGGATGCAACATTTTTTTTTACAATTTCACAGTGCCGTGAAAATATATGCACGCGAATCCTTTAGATTAGATTACAGGCACTTGTGATTTGTGATTAGAATTGAAGACACATGTGTGCATAAATGGAGGGCGGTAGTATATTAGCATCATTAGTGTACCTGTGAGGGTGGGTAATGAAGTATATGATATGATTATATATGATGGTACCTTACGTCAAAAAAACTGGATCTCCACACTTCATTGAAAAAAACTGCTTCTCCTTAAGACTGACATTTGGATCTATCTGTGTAGCATTAAAAACACGCTTGATGAGTGTGTGGCTTTTGTGGTACGTGTCCTTCTTTCTTTACGTCAGTTTTAAAAGCAGAAAACCAAGCATTCATTCCTATTACCTCAACGTACTCCTCAGTCAGAAATATGATTTCTATCAATTTAAATGTCAATTGTTTCCCATAGAAGATTGTTTCTTGGAGTACAATACGACATGCAATTGAATATAATACAGAATACAGTGTAATTCTCGTATGTTATTTAGGAGGATTATTGGCTAAATTGTTTGCAATTTGCAATCATAAACTTATTTTATCTTCCCGTTCGCGTTCTGTGTGGATAATAAATTAGGTAGGCCGCACTTTTTGTACGTGGAGAGTTCCCACTCTACAATTTTTCTAAACAGAAAAATGTATATACATATAATTAAGGAAGCATATTCAACATTCAACCTCAACCTTGGTCATATACCTTTATTATGGGCACAAACAAACCACCACCATACTGTTCGCCATCTCGTCACAGTTGAAACTTCTTTGGGGATGCTCGTTTCTTAAGGATAAACCACATCAAGGGAGAGCCACCGTGTCGGTTAAAAGTCTTTCATATTTTTTATTCATCATAAAAACCAGTCACCGAAGCCAACTTGTCAAAAACAGAAACAATGCTGCACAGGTGTACAATTGGTAATTAGTAGAAGTTAATAATTGATTCATAGTTATTGGTTTTATTTTTTAAACATTAGTTTTAGTACATGAGTCTGGTGGAAAGCTTAATTACTAGACTAATTACAGGAGCGGTGCAATATTTCTTAACTACAATTTATTGTAAGTATATTAAAGTACTTTAAAATTCATGTTTATTACACACGTGGAAAATTTCGTCCGGCATTTTTTAAATGCTAAGAAGCATTTCTTATTTGGAATGTCAACTGTATGTATATGTGTACCAACTAAAATTCTTGTAATTAAAACGTAATATATGATTCTATTTCCCTAAGAATGTATCTTACTATTTAAATATGTATACACACTAGTATGTCAGTCAATATGTATGCAGCCTGAGTAAAAAGTAAATATTTTTACAACAAACAAGTTTTTATGTTCAGAGCCTGACCTTCAAGTCATATTCAGAATTTAGAGTGGAATGGGCGCAGAGATGGAATCTCACAAATAAAAATTCCCCAGTACTTTCCTGGATGATATATTATGCCTTATGAATAGCTATAGAAATTTAGCAATAAAACCTAAGTAATTATTACATTTACAATTTTACATTTTTTAAATTTCATAATTTTGGGAAATGTAAACAAAAAATTTGACTAATTGTAAGCAGAAATAAAAATTAGTATGGCTTCTCAATCAACACAAATAGGATGGAGATTTTTTTAAATTTGCCTTCAGTTTATTTACTCTCATACTACAAATAATTATGTGTACCTTTCATTTAATATTACTTTCACACATAGTAAGTACTTACGTAATAACATTCCTACCTATTGGTATAGTAGATAGATACATAAAATAAATGAGGTGTGAGTTTAGTTTTGGTTTTGGTATTTCGTCCATGATTACCAAAGCAGCGCTATAGGTTTCCATAGGCATTTATATAATGATACTGTGTAACAAGTACATATACAATTACTTGGATAATGACGTAGATGCTAATTATTAAAATTGTACATTAGTTCACTTGATGTAATTAGTGAGAGTCAAGGCTCGATGTTATCCAGGATCCATTGCAATTGAGATGCAACTCTCGTGTAAATGTTGGGAACTCCATGGGAACAAAACAGAGGTCCAAAGGAAGTCACGCCAATTTGAAATAATTTTGAGGGCGAATATTTTTGACCACCAAGAATCATTAGTGGTCCTCCACTGTCTCCTCCACAATTTCCTTGATCCCCTCCTGCACAAATCTAAATGAGAGAAGGTAACCCACATAGTAGATATTAATGATTTATCAGTATAACCATACTAACAAGGAATGTGCATCGTATGATAAACCCGAAATTTAAAACCACTGTCTGCAATCAATTGACCCACCCTATAGCGGTCTACATACAAAAGCTACAACAACTCGGTCGCATTTTGGGCAGTTTTTTCACAGGACACAGGTGCACCTCGAAGTACAAAAAAATTGAATTTTTCATGTTTTGACACCCAGTAGCTTTTACAATTTTCATCCAATTTTCAAAAAGTTTGAAGTTTTGTGATTTCTGTCAAATGGTAGAAACTACAGGATGACAAAATACATAAAATTCATTTTTTTTCAACTTTGTCAGGCAACTGTGAGCGAACAGTGCAAAATGTGTGTAAGTTGTTTTAGTTTTGTAGTACACTCGAATGGGTCAGGGTCAATCGATTGTAGTCGATGGTTTTAAAATCCGGGTGTACTATAATATGGTGCACCTTCCTTGTTAAGTCGTCCTTTAGACTTTCCACACGTGTTCTTGCATAGTTTTGTCTAGACTCCTAAACCAAGACCCAGTCTGGAATAATGATAAATAATTTATGCTGTGAAAGAGAAGCTATGTAATTTGTCACTGTCATCGCATCATTCTCGCGTCATCCTCACCTGTTCTCGTGTTAGTTCATTTGGTGTAAAATGAAATGCAGAGCAGTCTTCTTTGGGCTTAATTGGCATAGGCACAACTTCCATGACTGGATTTCCTTGTTGAGCTAAATTAGTTAGTAATATGTTATAGTGACTATAGCTAAATTATTTATAAATTTCCTGCTTCCTTTTCTATCTGATATTATACACATTCCTATATTGATTTATCACTGTCAGTATGAACTTACAATGGGATACTTTACCCCACCCTGCTGTTAAGCTAACTTGTGAATTATTTAAATTCTCAGATGGGAAGGAATACAACTCGTAGTCGGCCACAAATGGAAGACAAACCGGTCGTACAAAATCTGTTTGAAACATGTAGATAATTATGTACTGTTAACATAGATGAAGTAAAGTATTTAAAAGTATATAATTTGCCTATACGGAAGGCACGATTTTACTTGGTATGGAATAATTATTAATTATTACCTAATAAGCTTATCTGTCTAAAATCTACTCACCATTGAAAAGTATATCTTGGGTAGTCCGTATCAAAGCGACGTCATTATTTTGAACCAAACTTAAGTCGAGAAAATCATATTTTGGATGGGAAATAATTTTGTCGACTAACATATCTTTCGCGTAAGAACATTCTACACGATTTTTCCCCAATGTATTAGAGCAGTCAGGATCATTAACTAAATCATGTTCAGCAAGACGGATCACTTTTCTAAATGTATTTTCATTAACTCACATTAATCAAATTGATCGTTCATGAACACCGCCAAAAGTAAATTGCAAATATTGCATCAAAGTCATAATGTTTCAAGTTTTCAAGATGGTTTGTTTTATTAATCATAGTCTTTTAATCCTAATACTTACGGTTTAATTCCTCCATCTCTTACAGCGCAGTGGGCTGCCGTCAAAATGTAACGATGGTTAATTACAGTCCCTCCACATAAAAATTCGATGGCATCCGTTTCGGAATCTGTGAACAAAATGATTCTAAATAATATAGTACAAATTGATAGCTTAAATTGAAAATAAGCAATATCGTACATCGTGTGTGACACACCTCCATAAATGCCTTACTTAAATATCCAATCAACGCCATCCATGGAAATTCTCCTCTTGAAACTTTTTGCCTGGCTTTAAATTCGTCATCTCCTGTCTGAACACTGCATTCATCAAAGGATGGCATCAAATTAAAATTACGATGGCTTTTATAGGAAATGTCAGTAGTAGTAGAACTGTTGGATTTCCCCCCGCTCCCGTTACGCACGCCCGTTGGAATCGGAACTATGTCTTTAGACTGGCAGCATATCTTCAATTTTGTTAATACGCATTTCATTACACTAATCATGGTATGGTTCTAATGTAAAATGCCTTTTATTGCTTCAAATAATTCAGTAATAAGAAAATGAATGAAATATTTCAATTAAATTCCTACAATTTCTTACCAGTGGATTATAGAGGTCAAAAGTACATGTTAAATTTACTAGTAGTCTTAAATCTGATTTGGAAATTGGCCTTTCGTGCAAAATATTTAATAATGGCTGGCACTCTATGAATGAAACGCAACGTCCTTCCGTGTCATTACTTGAGTAGCAAAATTCTCCGTGTACAGTTGATATCGAGTCTATACGCGTAAAAGACGGTTATAATTATTAGGCAATTCAAATCAGTAACAATGCGAATATAAACTAAGGCGAATTAAATCAAACTCTTTAAATTTTAATCATGGGCCTTGACTTACCTCCGAGGACAGTACATTTGTAAATTAAACACAGTAGTAAGAACAGACAATTAGTTATACTGGTAGAGTACATTATAAATATTATTTAGAGTTTAATTTGGACAAACAGACAAATGTTTGCGTCCTCGCTATAGTATATTTACACTTTAATTCGCAGTGTGTCACACAATCGTCGCACCATTTAAAACAATAATAATGTGGATTTTCCACAACAGTGGATTTTAGGCTGATTTCAATATGAAAACGGGAAATATAATTTCAACTCCAAAGTTAGAAGGGTGAACTCAAACGAGTAGTATAAAGAATACTGTTACGGTATACACGATAATGTGTAAATTAAATAACTCATTAGACAAACTTCACAGAAAGAATCGTTTGAGCACTGACTGTGTGATGTCTCTGTTTTCACAGAGTCCAGTTTGTTGTTGTATGAACAGTAGTATTATTGTATACACAGTACACAGAACATGAAAAGCTCCAACTAATAAAAATATAGAACGTGAGTTGGGCATGAAGCAACAACATACACAGCAATACCAATGTCAATGCCAAGAACGCCAAGAAAATTACTTCATTAATTACATGCGATATACCTTGACAGAATTGTTGTACGCATATATACCCAAGCACAGAGAATAAAAAATACTTCTTTTGCTTGTAAAGTTAATGATTAGCTACAGAGTAGAATAGAGCATACACCTACTACTGGTTGTGGGAAAATATTTTGCTTTAATTTGACTTTTGTAAAGGAATACTGGAAAACTGCATCAGTACCATGTAAATAGATTGACAAAAAAGAAACAAGTGTGGAAATAACGTTCTAATTATTGATAATAGATGATTTGTCATGCGCCATAATATGCAATGTAATAATGCCTGATATATTTTCAGTCTTTAGACCATGTCTTGCACCGCCCCAAATGAAGTTAAATAATTACTAAATACAATACACGATGAGTCGATGAGCCTTGGTAGATTATATGCATCAAATATAAAATTTATCAAAATTTATTTATGTCTTGCATTTCTATATTTTGTGATTTGGAGAAAACTTATTATGCTTAGCGTTTTGACAATAATAATGTCAGTATGAAGTATGCACCATATATTGTGTACTTAAATACGTACTTGATTTTACAACTCATGTACAGTGTACAGTATAGGCAGGTATGTATTTTCATTAAATCAAAATGCAACGTTTAGTCCTGTAGTGGGGAATCCCGGCTAAAATTAGACTGATATTTTTACTCAATTCTACAATAAAAGTTGCACTGGAACCCTCAACCTTCGGCACCCTTTGGTGGTCCCTTTAACCACCGGACTGGCTATAGTGAGATAACCCATTTAATAGTATAGTGATCTATAGATGACTTATCTATCACACTTATACAGTGGTTTCAGTGGTATGAATTCTTTAAATTATGTGTAAATACTGATTTTGATGTTGGTTGTTTCCAACACATATTACATATAGCTAAAACTGAATTCCCCGCTCCAAAATTTACATAAAAATCAGTTAAAGTTAACATCTAAGCCTGTTAGTGTCATCTTACTAGATCTGTTCTGAGCGTGTACACTGACATAGATAAATGAAATAACAGTCACCACCGTAACACTGAAATCGTTACAATACTGTCAGCTCAGCTGGCTTCGAAATACATAAAACTGCATCTACAGTGTAAAAAAGGTTTCTTTGATTAGTGATGCCCAGCTTAAGTAACTTGGGTGCACTTGAATATATCATATATCATGCTGTACAAGCTGTACAGTATTAAAAATGGTATTTTAAGTCAAAGTTAAGGTATTGATAATTCTGCTACCCTTTGAGGATTTTTACCCTTAATGTGACGTTACGTTTGGGGGGGGGGGGAGCCGTTTTGGTGGCTGGAAATGATTAAATAATATTTTTCCTAGCTGAGAGCCTCCCGCGGTAGGCTATTTAATTAATTTTAGGCAGCTTTATTTATTCATATATATCCAAAGATATTTTGCAGATAATGCGAGTGTATGAGTGCCTTTTTGGATGAGCAATCTCACTGATTGTGAGCAACATTACCATAATTAAAATTAAATGTTAACTGCTCAACTACAGGGTGGGCCATTTATAACAACTAACATGCCATAAATTCTAAGTTTATGATTTGAATATAACGAACAATATACTAAAATAAAGAAGGCGGCCCCTGTAGCAAAGTGGTTACACGATCTACACGTAACGCGAAGTAGTTGAGGTCGAATCTGTGATGGAGCACATTATTTTTGTGCCCCCTCTCTCAGACGTACTCGATGAATGGCCCTCGTGCCCGCCTACGTTGGGGCCGTGCGGGGTAGAGAAGCTTGCAGAGGAGGAGGACTGGGGGAGGAGCGCGGGAGGCAGTCAGACGACGTGAGGGGATACTTTGCCTGAAACCATACCACCCTGGGGACAGTAAGCCTGCAGACAAGTACTTTCAACGCAACCTCAAGATTCCAATAATCTGTCCCAATCGCTCACTCTACCTCATAGTTTGAATAGATAAGTTATTAGAATAGTTGCATACAATTATTTCAATTCACTGTTAACATTAAGAAATATCTTGTGAGGGTCTTGTGTGGTTGGTATCTGACTATCTCGTTGAGTCGAGCAGACGGTGGCATACCAACTCTGTAGAACATCTATACCTACCTATCTGTCACATAAAACGAAATCCTTATGGGGAAGCGAAGGTTATTAAAGTACTCAAGCTGTAGATCCTAAAGGTTGTGTTCCGATAGGTAGTGTAGAGGGGTGTCCAGAGTTGGGTAAAGGATGCTCGACTACTTAAAAGAGATAGCAGGTATCAACACAACACACACTTCCCAGAATACTGTCTGTAAAAAGCCTTTGCTATGTATCGGACATTAAATAAAAGATTTTTTTTTTTTTTACTAAAATAAAGACAATTTCTGGGAGATTTGTTTGGCACCTCATTCATTAAAATTGGCTGAAAATAAGTTGAAAAATTGCCTAACTAAAGCAAATGAGTTTTTAGATTTTTTAGTCAATCCTAAAATTATTTTTTAACAACTTTCATTTAAAATTACAGCGTAAAACAATGATGACTAAAAACATTGGACTTCAAACATCCCAACAAAAACAAACCTGGCCCACATTAAAACAATTTAAAATTTTTTAAATTTAAAATTTCAAAAATTTCAAAATTCTCAAATTTTCAAATTTTTTACATTTTTAAAATTTAAAATTTTAAAATTATAAATTTTGAGAAAATTTGAGAATTTTTAAATTTTTGAAATTTTAAATTTAAAAAATTTTAAATTGTTTTAATGTGGGCCAGGTTTGTTTTTGTTGGGATGTTTGAAGTCCAATGTTTTTAGTCATCATTGTTTTACGCTGTAATTTTAAATGAAAGTTGTTAAAAAATAATTTTAGGATTGACTAAAAAATCTAAAAACTGATTTGCTTTAGTTAGGCAATTTTTCAACTTATTTTCAGCCAATTTTAATGAATGAGGTGCCAAACAAATCTCCCAGAAATTGTCTTTATTTTAGTATATTGTTCGTTATATTCAAATGATAAACTTAGAATTTATGGCATGTTAGAATCCTTCGTTATAAATGGCCCACCCTGTACAATCCTGCTTGTGGTACCACGGTGCAATTTTCGTTATCAAAATCGGAAAACAATAGTCAACGCTTGGAATGGAAACTTGGAAAAACGAAAATTAGTCAAAAATCAAAATCTGTTTTGGGTTCTTCTTTTGATTTTTGCATACCTATGGCTCAGAATTTTGGTAGCCACAGTTATTTGTATGTGAAATTATCATTGATTTGCATTTCTACTAATTTTACTGCTTATTTAATTAACACTAAAATATAATTATTTCTTCTTTTGAGATTCAAAGTGTTAAAAATTATCGTACTTGCAATGCTTTGCAGTATAGTTAAAGAAAATGTATTTTAAATAAGATTACAAAATGCGATCCCAAATACACTACCTTGCACACAATGCAATTTGAATTCCCTTTTCTAATTGGGCGATTAATTTCATATTTACTTTTCAATTTGTTGGACCCGCGTACTATAGTACGTGGGAAGTATACTACAGTGGACACGCATACCGATACCGTGTAAACTTTTTAGAGCACTCTCGTTCTACTGAAAACATTGGAGCCATTCCTACAATTATATTTGATATTTTTGGACTGCAGCTACTCGTAAGATTAAATATTCCGTTTTGGAGCCCCTCTACCACTGTTTAATTAGTAATTATTATAATTTTATTCAACTAGATGATAAATGGTTTTCCAACCCCAATTGTCGGATGTCAGATCCTAAATGCATTCCTACACCTTATTAGTCTTTAAAGCAGGGGTCCTCACTAATTTGTTAACGCGCGTAACTTTAATTTTCAAAAAAGAGTCGCGTGTGACATGTGATTTGTCTTTATGAAAAAGCACCAGTTTTTGCGAAATTAGTATAGTACCTGCCACATCAACTTTTATAAAATTAATTTCCTTGGCACTAAATCGCATCGGCAATTCTTTTGTAATCTGGTAATTAGTTACTGCCAATTTTGAGGTGTGTGATTAATTCAAAATTTTTCCAACTAAACTTCAATTTTGTTAGAAACTAAACATGTTTTGAAATATGCTGACATTGCTCCGCGTGCTACGCTTGTGACGTAGTGAGGAACCCTGCTTTAAAGTATCCATAGCCTTCTACAGTTTCCTGCTGTTGGCTGTAGACTGTAACAACAATCGTTATATTCAAAATTAAATGCGTTGGACCGATAAACGGATATTTCCTACCCGGAATTTTTCTACCCAAGAATCTCCTACCCGGACCAAGCCTCGAAGATTTCCTTCCCACGAATAACGTTAAAATAAAATACAAGCACAACTGCAGTATTTATAAAAGTAGAGTGCTAGCATGGCACATTTAAAGTAGTTTATTAAATTATTATTTAGTCAATATGAATGTATGAATTATGAACGTGTTATAAATAATTATGGCCTTTAATCATTCTAATTAGGGGAAACTATCCTGAACATTAAAACTTGTTGCTGTATAAGGGAATAAATAGAATTCGAAGTTGAAATCTACTGATTGGCAGTTAATTAGGTTACAAGATAATTGCCAGTTTGATTGACAATACTGCTGTTGTTTTGCTTTCTACCTACTTTTTTATGATAGATAGACCCGTCCGCTACTGCAAACCGATAGCGGCGGATCGAGAATTTTTTCATATGGGGGCTAACAATGTTAAGCGGCCATTTTGGAAAATGGCCGCTCCTAACTTCACGATGTTAAAAATTCTCTTTTAGGGGGGGGGGGGGCTTGAGCCCCTCAAGACTCTCCTTTGGATCCGCGCTTGGTGCAAACCCTTATACTTTTGAAATATTATAGTTGTCGGCTAATTATTTGGTTTTTTGGTGGTACTTGGTGGAAAAGAGAATAAAGAAACTTTTTTATTTCGCCTCTTAGCCCAGACAACATATTTCAGGGGAGTATTAAAGAATACTCGTTTTCAATATATTTGAGAAGTATTCAGCATTTTGCTAGTAACTTAAAGATAATAGATTCCACTAATCATTATCTTTCGAATGTTGTGTCAGTTATACACATTTGGAGTGAGTGACCAGTAGTTTTCAATTTTAAATTTAACCGGAAATTCAAAACTTGTGAGTTTTTGGTTTTCAATAACAAAATAAAATGAGTACAAAATATCGAATTTCAAAGGCGGAAAATTCAAGGTGTCGCATCTTACTGTTAGTGTTAAGTCTGCGGCTAGCTGCCATAAGCAACTCACCCCTATGGCTAATTGAATTAAAACTACTGTATATCTTATAATGCTACGAGGGTCCTTAGGTAGTCGTCTGGTCGTCTCAGATTAAATAGTACACGAATCTCCAATATTACACCTACACGGGTCTCCAATTATAAGCCAATCTATCTATAATTTGAATAATTCTGTCCAGTCCCCCCAACCCCCCTCAACATATTAGACCTGTACTGGCAACCTACATAATAAAATTCAAATAATTTGGGGGGAGGGGCAACAGCGCCTGTCGTCCATAGATATATTGCCAGTACAGGTCTAATATGTCGCAAAGAAATCGCAGGTTGCCACCGGACAGAATTATTTGAATTTTATAATTTAGTTGTTATGTGATGAACTTTTTATGAATAATTGTGGCGATTTTTTATAATTACCTAATTATTTTAATTAATACAGGGTAGGCCATTTATTACGGAAGATTCTAACAGGCTATAAAAGCCAAGTTTATTATTCGAATAAAACGAACAATATACCAAAATGAAGACAATTTCTGGGAGATTTGTTTGACACCTCATTCATTTTAATCGGTTATGAATGAGTTACAAAATGGCGTAACTAACAAAAATCACAGTTTTTAGATTTTTTCGACAATCCTAAAATTGTTTTTTAACAACTTTGATTTAAAATTAAAGCGTAGAAAAATGCAGACTAGAAACATTGGAATTCAAATTTCTGAACAAAAGAAAACCTGGCAAACATTTAAAAAAAATTTAATTTCGAAATTTCGAAATTTAAAAACTTTTGAAATTTGAAATTTTTAAAAAAATTTTGAAATTTGAAATTTTTTAATTTTTAAAATGTTTGTCAGGTTTTTTTGTTCGGAAATTTGAAGTCCAATGTTTCTAGTCTGCATTTTTCTACGCTTTAATTTTAAATCAAAATTGTTAAAAAACAATTTTAGGATTGTCGAAAAATCTAAAAACTGTGATTTTTGTTAGTTACGCCATTTTGTAACTCGTTCATAACCGATTAAAATGAATGAGGTGTCAAACAAATCTCCCAGAAATTGTCTTGATTTTGGTATATTGTTCGTTTTATTCGAATAATAAACTTGGCTTTTATAGCCTGTTAGAATCTTCCGTAATAAATGGACCACCCTGTATAAAACATCCTGAACATTTAAGCTTGTTTCTGTATAAGTGATAATGCCAGGCAACAATGAAAATAGTTACATATTAAGCTACAGTAAATCCTCTAATGCAACACGGGTCTCTATTAGAACGCAAGTCGCTAATAGAACGCGAGGTTCTTCTACGCTTTAACAGTACTCGTCTCTAATACAATGCGGGGGGTTAGCCACCGAGTTTTAATACATCGCGTCTCGTTTTACTAAAGGATCGACGATACATATTAATTGATAAAGGACGAAGTAAAAAAATCAACAATAACGAAGCATATTCTTACCACTTAACAAAATCAATAAAAATCATAAGCCCGTATAGGTTTAACTATGCAGCCTATAGTAAATACTATTTAAAAACT
The DNA here is from genome assembly GCA_949802685.1 of Dicyrtomina minuta. Taxonomy (NCBI): domain Eukaryota; kingdom Metazoa; phylum Arthropoda; class Collembola; order Symphypleona; family Dicyrtomidae; genus Dicyrtomina; species Dicyrtomina minuta. Next base: position 28,563,339 of record OX461811.1, read on the forward strand.
AAAAACTTTGTTCCTACATAATTCCTACCTATCTAGACAATTTAGACGACTTTTGCATTTCTCTACGGAATTTGACATGCAAATTACCATTTTGAAGCTCTTAAAAAATAAAAAATGTGTAATTCATTAAAAATTCAAAATTATTGTTTTATTTAATAATAATTTGTTTTAATTATAATTAACTTTAAATTTGCGATATTTAATTCAAGTTTTAAAAATTTGATTTGATCTATTCTGTGTAATTTTGATCTATCACTTGTCCATAGTTACAGAGGGTTACCGGTCGATAATTGAAATTTTAGTTTTGGCGGGAAATTCAAATTTTCAATATTCCCATGTTCCCACCGATCTACATAATTTATCTTACACCATTTTGAAGCTCTTAAAAAATGAAAAATATTAAATCCTTTAAAAATAGAAAATTATTTTATTTAATGTTATTTAGGTACGGTCATTAGTGGCCCCCGTTTAAGTCGCCCCCACATTACTCGCCCCCACATTACTCACCCCCACATTAGTCGCCCCCGGGTAATAGTCACCCCCGTTTAAGTCACCCCCGGGTAATACTCGCCCCCGTCATATTCGCCCCCGTGGTGTATGCAAGTAGTAAATATATGAACAGGTAGTGCAGGTGATAACTGTTGTCAGTTTATTGTAAAAAAAACCCTGTTGATGGTACAGGGTTTAAAGTCAAATCCAGGGTTGGAGGTACAGGGTTCAATGGATTAATGCAGGGAGGTTATACAGTTATTGTTATTGTTTTGTGTTATTGTTATATACAGTTGTTATACACTGGTTTAAGAGCATTGAATATCGATACAACAATGTACAACAGCAAATAATTATTTAGACTAAGAATCCAGTGGGTTCTTAGTCTAAATAATTATTCGCTGTTCGCTGGGTTCAACCCACGCTCCTACGTCCGGCAAATGATCAGGGTAATGGAAACGTGACAGAACAATTCCTTTTGATTTAATTGCGTATTCCATGATAGCTCCAGTACATTTCATGCCTCGACTCTTCCGACAAATCCACCTTTTATTGCCATTTGTAGTTGAAGTTTTAATTACGATGACGAAAAAAAATACGATGACGAAATAGACGACTGAGTGAGTTGTGAGACATGTTTGTGGGGGCGAATATGACGGGGGCGAGTATTGACCGGGGGTGACTTAAACGGGGGTGACTATTACCCGGGGGCGACTAATGTGGGGGCGAGTAATGAGGGGGTGAGTAATGTGGGGGCGACTTAAACGGGGGCGACTATTACCCGATCCGTTATTTAACTATAGTTAACTTTAAAATCGAAATATTTAATTTAGGTTTTAAACATTTCCCAGACAATGTTAAAAAATATGATTCTACTCGTCATTGCCGTCATTTTGATCTATAACTTGTCCATATTTGAAGAGAGTAACCGGTTAAAATTTGACATTTTAGATTTGGCGGGAAATTCAAATTTTCCAAATTCCCTTATTTCTGTCTATCTACATAATTTACATTGCTTTTGTATTTCTCAATGGAATTTGAAATGCAACATATCATTTTAAAGCTCTTTAAAAATATAAAATATGAAATTATTTCAAAATTGAAGTTTATTTTTCTATTTTTACGCGTTGTAATGCTACATTTAAGATTTAAAGGCAAATTCAACTAAATAAAAATGCCTAATATTGATTTTAACGCTGCCATTAAACAAGGGACCTTGTTTTTACTCAATATTTAAGGTAGAAAAAGAAAAATATAGTAAGTCCTTAACTGCAATACTATTAAATTACAACCAAAATTAAGCAGCATGGAATAAAAATGGTTCTTGTGATATTTGAAGCCAAGCTATTTATAAATTAAAGTGTGTGAGTAGTGGTAGTAAACGAAAGAAGGGGATTTCAATATTAATGTGGCCTTTCAAAAACTTTAAATTAGCTTTGATTAAAAAAAGAGAACTTTTGCATGTATTTTTATACTCTAATCTATTACTCTAGCCGGGTTATAGCAACAACCATCTAATCCCCTGCGTCGACTGGAATTAAAGATTAAATGTTTGAACAACGAAGGTAATGTAATGACGGCATTCATTGCATGGCAACACATAATTTACTGATTTACTTAATGTTCATTAATGCTGATGAAGTCTGCAAATTACTTCTATTAGAGATACATTTGTTGATTATTTGTAGCACCTGCAATCTAGTAGAATGTACTCCGATCAGCCTCATAGCATTAGACATTAGACCTTGTGTGCCCAAAATTGGTGGTTGGAGGGATATGCTTCAACTCTCAATCCCAATAGATATGATTTTGTTTTCCCAATGCGTAAATAAAATTGTAGAAGCCTTGTACATAGTCATGAACAGAATAATCAAGTCCAGGCCAAAACCGTAGTCAACTATACACATTTTGCTCTCAACTTACTCTTTCTACATATTTAATGGTACACTATACCGATAACCTATACCAAATTTATGCGAAGTGTACTATGCGAGCTAATAAATAGATAAGTTAAAGGCCCATACAAAGATATTATACAACTCAGATAAGCGCTCAGTCTTCTACTTGCTATCTTTGAGCTAAGAGTCATCATACGCTGTGCAAAATAAATCATAAAGCTTTGTGACAAACAGTGTAGTTTCACGTTTACATTAGCATCACTGCGGCTACAGTCTGTCCCGTCTGCTCATCTACTCTAACTGGTAAAGGCATCTAATTATTTCTGTGTTAATTCATAGAGTACAGAGCAGGTTTTGTGTACTATAATAAGCAAAATACTATAGCAGTACTGCATCTAGAATTGAAATATGTTAAAGCAAAGTAATTTTTATCTCATAATGTTCACTAACGGCAACAGCGCAATCGTGCAATGTGAGTGAGAATATGCGTTCATAATACATTCTTGAATTGAGCAGTATGCAAACAACTTGCTGGTTTCTTACTACTTACATACAAGTTGTAGCTCTGGCGTTGGTCGCTCACGAGTTACTATCTTTACAGAAATGCAAGCCAAATACTAAGAATAAAATACTTAATTGCGATTCGCACCTTGCGAAAAATTATTTTGTATTTGTTGCTGTATTAAATAAACCGTTTTATTATTTTTATTATTTGGATTTTCATTTGACTTACAGAACTTTACAAATCGAAACATCCAGTTATTTAATTATTACGCTTTCATATACTTATCTTCACGTAGCAGGCCACATGTTTTTAAATATCTATATATAAAAAAAAAGGTGAATCAATAATTTCCTAAGAATCGGCGCCTGCAAATATAACTCGAAACAATGCGAAGCGTTGCTTAAGTTTCAAATTTTTGAAATAGAACTTTAGCGATTGTGATAGCAATATTTTATTCAAGCCCACTTACAACATCTGTTCCAGTTGCTGTGTTATAGTTAATAATCACAGTAATTGCAAAGGATTGAAACTGGCTACAAAAATTTTAAGCTTTGTAGTTTATTTGAACCATATTTGCAAACGTTTGACCAATATATATGTTAGACCTGATGGTTATGGACTGTCGCTGGATGACAGTTTTGTCTTAATAAAGTTGTCTTTGTGTCTGACCCAATTATTGGTTCTTCAATTAAATGCAGTATCTAATTTAATGTTACAGTATATTAAGCCGGTGACCCCTTTGAGGGTCACCAAAGACAAGTTTTCCTGATGCTCCAATAGTTGTCTAATGTGTATCAGTATACCGTAGAAAATTTTAAAAACGATGATTGTAATGAAAATAAAACGATTAACGACATTAGTACTGATAATAAATATCTCTGACCCCTGTGACCTCCGCATTTTATTGCTGAACTTTAACTTATAGTATCATCTATTGGAATTGGGATGTTTAGAAGCTGAGCGTTTGCTCGTTTAAGAAAATGAAAATTTAGGCCAAGAATTGCATTGTTTGCAATTGACAAAAAATAGGAAGTGTGAATCCTACGAGGGAAATTGCGAATTACTTTCGACTTGCGATAAAGACTTGCTAAAGTAAGTACAAATAAGTGCAAGTATGTACCTACAACCATGGCTTATTCCACATAATATTTGTATCTCATTGTACTTCAAAATACACGAGATATTTCCCTTTATTTACCTGTAGCAGTACTGTGCATAAATGTGATCATGCCTAAAAGGTGATCAGCCGTTGGCGCTGAAAGACGAGCCGCGCCAGAAATTCTTGACTAGTCCTACTTTGGCTGACGTCATTAATAGACCACCCCTTAACGTGTAATTTTGTACTTTATGCATCTATTGTTTTGTAAAATTTCCTAATGGCACACATATATTGCACTAGCTTTTAATTTTCATCTTATCTTAAAGATTTCTGGAGTGATAACATTTAAGGAACTAACTTTTACTACAATATTGATGTATTTTTAACATGATCACATTATGGGACACTGTAAATCGCATTTACAGCATTTTTGTAATTTCGAAAATAATCGAAGTGATTTCATACAATTCGATAGAAGTCTTTGACTTTTCAGTCTATCGCTTTGAAAATTTACAGATACATAGAGAATGAACTGGCTAGTATTTTAGTACATATAGGCTAAATTCAGAGCAAGTAAAACCAAAGTTACAGATTTTTAAATTTTAAAAAAATGAGCCTGATCAAATTTACGCACTATACTACCAATTGTTAACTCTTGTCTTGCGCTTCGCCTCACATTGCAATAGTTCGCGCAAGATTTGCCCACTGGCTGAATGAGTTGCTGAGCCTTGAGCTATTTTTGGAGACGTACTTACTTTTGGAATACTTCGTAACAAAAATAATTAATCCCCGTAAGGTAACATAAATTAAATCAGTAACAATCGGTTAGTTGTCAAAAGAAATGAAATGTTAAACAAAGCAAGTGGTAATAGGATGCGATGCAGGTGTTACACTAATGAAAAAGGCTACGAGTAGATTTGAGTAGAGCGTATAATTTTTACATTGAATGTGTCATTGTTAAACTCTTGCGTTGTCAGATTATGAAAGTTGTTTTTGTATTTTTTTTGTGTTGCAGTCTTACAAAAATTTACAAAAAAAGTGTTTGCGGTAGCAAAAAATCATATACCCATGATGTTTTAATTACCTCCTTGTCCTTGTGACTGGCGACGAATATAATATTGAAAGGAGTAAAGAAAATCTTAAAGGGAACGAAGAAGATGAATGAAAGAAGAAAGAACGAAATTCCTAAATAAAACTTAAATCATGTCCAGGCCCTTGAAAAAAGGATTTACAAGTATTTCATGCTTTGCATGCTGTCTTATTGTAATAATACCTGAATGTTCATCTTTGTTTCACAATACAACTACTAACACCCAGAGATCAAGTCAAACTTATTTTCCAGCTGAAGCAGAAACTGATATGGCTTTCGGGGATAATTCAATACAAATAAATGACAGCGAAATACAAAAAATATCGTTTGATACTATTGGGAATGGGAACAACAATGATTTCACAGTACGTTTAAACAAGTTTTGCCGAGCAAGTGCTACCCATGAAAATGTTATTTGTTCTCAAATTCAGTCAGCCAGTGACTTCCCTGAATTTCAAAGTTATTTTAGACGCATTAAAATTGGGACTTTTACTGTAATAAAACAATCAGGAACGGAAGTACTCAAGCTCTCCGATTTGCATTCCGTTTTTCCAGGTCTAGAAGTGCTCCATATTACTGAAAGTAATTTTAAAATATCATCTGACATTATCCCTTCCTTTCTAGAATCAACTGAAACTACTTTTGTGTGGGAATCTCTTCGAGTATTTAATTTATCCAGCAATACTTTAATATCTGCATCTGTACCCAGCACACTTGCTAAAATGTTCCCAAGGCTGGAGCTGCTCGATCTTTCTAATAACAGCTTACAAAGTTTTTTTCCACCTGAAATTGATCGAAGCCTAAAAATTGACTTGTCAGGTAATCAAAATTTTTCATAATGATTTTTAAAATTTTATTTTATTAAATCTCCTGCAAAATCCATAGCACTGTGGTTCAGTTTAATTCAGTTTAATACGCATCAACTGACGGTGCGTATATAATGTGTCAAAATATGCCTATTATTTTGCCGTGTTACACTGTAATATAAACTAAGTACTTGCAGTTGTAATTCACAAGTTTTTCTTTGTGAGTATTTTATGAGTTGGTATCATTGGAAGTGATTGAAAATAAATATGGCGATATAAATGAATAAAACGAATGCTTAATGAATAAGTATAGAATGATGTAAAAGGGGAATGGGGAGGGAAACAGATGGGTTGGTTCTAAAGCTGAGCACATGATTGGGGCGCGTGTGGACCTCCGGGACTTGTACTCACATGTCAGCTGAGATTTTTCCGAGTTTTGGACCAGGCAGTGGGCGTCAACGTATATTATATTATAGTCCCTAGGGCGTCCTAAACTCGTCTTGTGCTATCTGGGATTCGATATTCACGGTATATGCGTGTATTATTACCAGGAAGTAATTAACTCCGCATATATTACACACCTGACATTAATGACTGCCTGTTTAAGCAAGAAAACCAAGTACATAATAATGAAACCCAAATAAGGGAAGGACTTCTGCTATGGTGTTAAACTTAAAACTCCCCAAAGACTTTAGAACTAGTAGAACATCGTAAAATATCATAATTAATGATAGGAAATTATAAAAAGGTAATAATAGAAGATTATGACAAGAATGAAATTGTACCTTATTTATTCAACAGAAAGAACATAAACAAACTCGTGGTGGAATGGTCAGGAAATTAATTTCTGTGCATTTGTAAAAAACCTGCAGTATTTTAGCTACGCCTTACCTTCTGCACTTTAGAAAATAAACGTTGATATTTAAAAACATTTGAAATCATTTTTACAACCACGATCATTGGCTTGCAACAATCCAGATTCGGACCCGGACCTAATAGAAAATCAAACCTATCAGGCAATATATCGCTTTAATAAAATAAAGCACTATATATAAAATAAATATGATATATAAAATTAAAAAACTCCAGTCAGTTTTTTCATTCCTGGTGGGTTAGAGCGTTCTAAAGGATCATTTACGAGACATTTTTTATGCCCAACCCTTAAGCCGTTTACCTAATGTTAATGTGGTTATAACTGTGTGGGTGATCCTCAAAGGGTAATTTAAGTGATATTAGTATGGAATACCCCTAAGCCGTTTACTTAATGTTAGTTTGATTACAGGTTGGTGGGTTGGTCTTAAAAGATAATTTACTTGACATTATTTGTGAAAAACCCATAAGTTATTTATTAAATGGCAATGTGATACCTGGTGGGTGGGTTAGCTCTAAACGATAATTTACGTGACATCAGTTATGCCTAACTCAGGGAGCCTTCGGAAATGATGTTATTACAGTAGGTACCTATGTAGATTTATTTGCATAAAATTTAACATTGGTGGGAAGCAGTGGGTAAGTCATAAAATGGATCAAATGTGATGAAATTTTTGAACGCTCTACAGCATTATGTTTCGTATGTTACTTAAATATACGGCATGTCAACAGTTTGGAACGTGCGGTAAACGCAGGGCGCATGTACCTACCTACCTAGGTTCAGAGGCAAGTATGTGTATATGCCTTGGAAATTTCATACCCGACACCCGTTTTTGTCGGCATAATTTATATCGCTCAAAACGTTGGCCCATTCAAACGTTAATTGTAGAAAAGTGGTTAGTCCGATTACCTCCAAAAACAATTTTGAACTTTTCCCTCGCATTTGTGGTCGTGTGAAAGTTGTTTGAAGGAAAGCAGTTAAAATCTTTGGCCTGTAAGTGGATTTAAAAATTCCTGCTTAGCGCTAAGTTTAACAAACACACCCCTTCCGCCATCCCCCTCTTCTTGCTCCATGACATTTCCTTTGTGTCTGGCGTATCAGACCACTGTAGCAAAGATTGGTTGGGCTTGTACTTATAATATTGGATACACTTGTATTCACCAGCAGAGTTTAAAAAAAAAGGAAGGAATAACTGTTTTGCGTTTGAATTGCATGTGTTTACACGTATTTTACCCGTTTTTGTTCTCATTCACTTCCATGTGTTCTGACGTGGGTCCATTCAACTGTTATTTGTGAAGAAATGGTTAGTCCGAGCAAAGTTAAAAAACAATACAGACCTGCCTGCTCACATTTGTGGTTGTTTAAAAGTGGGGATAATCGGTTCAAAACTGTGACCTGTAGTGCACGCCCAACAAACGGACCGACAGACGGATAGACGGACATGACCATTTCATTAGATGCTTAAGCTTAGCATCTTGACTAAACAGTTTGAAAAATTGCGATGAGTCCTCAACTCACCGACAAAGAATGCTGTTCCAGTCAGAAGCTTGCGAGTTCATAGCCCATGTAGATAAGGCATGGGAATCGTTCACAAGTGATTTTATTATTTCGGCAGGTAAGTGTATTTAAAAATTCCTGATTTTTGCAATATCATTAAAATTATAAACGAAAAGTGGGTGCCACATGCAACCATATTATAGGCTAAATAATAAAATATATTCTGTAAGAGTACATAAGTTCAGGTCGCTGTAGGCAAACACAACTAATTTTAACTTAATTTTAATTAAATTACAAATTAAAATTATATAACTAATAAATAAGCATAATAAAATCACAAGTAATGTATATAATCAAAAACCGTGCAATAAATCAAAACATTCCGGCCATAGGAATCGTCCGTTATGGCATATCCAACCTATAAGTATTTACTACTACTACTACTATTACGCGGGGCATAAGGCTTGAACAGGATTAGGGAAAAAGCATAAAATGAGCGGACATCGTGGTTCGTCTGTGTAGCACACAACAACCCTATCATCATAAGATAAATTCCGCTGCCTCACACATGCTAATGGCGGAATTGTGTGTTTTTTAAACCAACAGTTTATTGAATTGATTGTCACTTCATGGTATTATTTTTAAGTAACCAAGAACACTTCAATTGCAATTAATTGCATGTAGTATTACATATTTAATATATTCAATTTGGCTGTACTGCAAGGAGGCAAATGTTACATAATGCGGTATCTATTGTCTGGATACAAACTCGAGATAGATGCGCAAGGTGTCCAAACATTTCCATATCCGTGCAATCAAATGTACACAGCAGAGTTTGGACACAGCTTTGTAGCTTGGACACAGCTTTGTCCAGCTAGCTCGACTTTGCATCCAGACAATAGGCGTTTTGCTCTCCAGTAATGCACATGATATTTTGCAAAGACTCACTATCATAATTAAACGGTTTCTAGATTGTTGCAAGCGGGTTCCCTCGTGTCGTTATTTTGTACTAAGCATCTTGTCGAAAGTGAAACCTCTCGCTTGCTACACTTCCAACAAAGCACCGTTGGGTTTTTTAAGTCTACAGTAAATGTGGTAGTTTTGACAAAGGTAGTAGATGCAATTAATAAGTATGCAATTGTAGTAATATGCATATGCTTATATTGCATTCCCAACATGTATTTTAAGTATTTACAATATGTGTCTCATAATTTTAAACACCCCGGTTTATGGTGTTTACTTCCTTTCAAGAAGGAGTTTTCCGGCGAGATATTTATTTTTAGATTACAACTCACTATTAATTAGGATTCGCTTTTAATTGACCCTCTGGGGTCACGTGGTTCTCATGTAAATAATTAAAAACCGAAATCGGATGTCTCATAATTGTAAACTCACTTCACGGGTTTTAAAATTAACGTACTCTCACATCTGTTACTTATAAATAGAAATAACAACTTTGATCATCAGGACACTGTAGCTCTGGTAGCGTTGGAAGACACAGGTCAGCCTCATTTCAACTTTGTTTCCCGATGGGTAACATGGAAAAATCACAACTTGCACCCCTAAATTCTTATGTTCATGCGCAAGTGTTAAAATGTAATGAAGTCGGGCATGAGCAAAATTAAATTCTTTACCACACAGTGTATATGTAAGTCATTACTCAGGTCACTCGGAGTCACGATACGTCCGGGATTGTACATTACAGAGAGTAGCTTACCGCTGAACCCATTCCATCAACTCTCCGTAATGTTCAATCCCGGACGTGTCGTGATCTCGATTGACCTGAGTAATGAATTATACACTGTGTGGTAGACAATTTAATTGTGCTTATGCCTGATTTCTTTGCGTTTTAATCGGTTGACACTTGCGCATGTAGGTACATAAGAATTTCGTGTGCAAGTCGTGATTCTTCCGTGTTCTCAAACGGGGAAAAAAGTTCACATGAGGTTGACCTGTCTGCTCTACCGCTACCAGTGCTACAGTGACCCGATGATCAAAGTTGATATTTCTATTTATAAGTAACAGATGTGAGAGTACGTATACAAATTTTCGTAATTTTTAATTTTTCAGCTGGGAGATATTGCTATTTGAGTTTTAAAACCCCTGAAGTGAGTTTAAAATTTTTAGACACCCGATTTTCGGTTTTTAATTATTTACATGAGAACCCCGTGACCCCTGGGGGTTAGTAAAAGTTGAATCCTAATTAATAGTGAGTTGTCATCTAAAAATAAATATCTCGCCGGAAAACTCTTTCTTGAAATGAAGTAAACCCCATAAACCGGGGTGAGTTTAAAATTATGAGACACACTGTATGTATATATTCTTTAAGGCTTTTATGGCTCAACTTTTCCGATTTATTTGTTAGATTGAAGTCCAATGTCATTATGGGATCAATAATTTAGCCGCAATCATGTGTTTTAGGTAATCCCTTAGACTGCACATTGGATTTTGATTGGATCGAATCATCCAAATGGGAGTTAGTTAAAATTAACATAACGTTTTGTGAGCGTCCGCCTCATCAAAACAAGCCTAAGCCGTTGCTAAAAGTATATCCTCTTGTCAAAGTAAGTAAATTGGACACTTTTGAAAAATTAACATTTTCTGTATAGACCAAAAGGTTGGGCATTATCTATACTTGCCCGGTTTTAAAATAACTATTCAACCTTGGACGGCTAGGGCTTTGACATTAGCATCAAGTTTGAGCGTCAGGCAGAGTCGAGGAACTCTGTACACTTGACAGACTAAGGGTGTCAGTTATGAGCAAATAGCAATGATAGAGAACAACATTATTATAAAAGTTTCCTGGGAAGAATCTTTTCACAGATTTGAGACTTTGTCTTGTGGACCCGGTCACTTTAGCTCAAGAACTATATTCACTGAAAGACTGAGGGTGATGAGACTTACTGGTTAGCTAAAAGCTCCATCCCTTAAACTTGTGTGGCGAACTGTAGAGTCGTAGATGAGAGTAGCATATGGGGTGATAAGTGGGGACGTGGAGTTAGTAGAGTAGCATAGAGACGTAGAGTAGCAACAAACTTTATTTAACGACCAAACTCAAAACTGCCCTCTAATGAGTATAGGCTCATAGAGTTATATACGGACAGTTTATACTCTCACAATTCCCACCCGGGCATTTGCTACCCACGAGGCCCACGACATTTAGGACATTTAGGACTAGATAGTAAATGTCCGGGTAACAAATGTGTGGGTAGCAAATGTCCTACAACCAGACTCAGTGTATGTTACACAGATTCGCTATCATTTTATCAAGGAATAGAATAGAAACAGTATAATACATATATAATATAACACCTAGGTTTTGACTAAATAATTGAATCAATCAACACACATTTTACTAACGATGTTTTTTTTAGAAAGTACGCAATGAATGTCGGATCAATTGTACATGTTATGTGGATTACATATGGGAACAAGAAAAAACTATACACTCAAAGACAACCGTAAATTGCTCCTTTCTTAATTACGTTGATTTTCCGGATCCTGATAAATTACCTCGTCCTACTGATACTCTTTATCTCAGCAATAATATGGTATAATTAAAGAAATATGGTTAAAAAATTTTTCATTTTAGTTATCAATACTTGATTTGGTCATGGATAGTATTATATGATATCCTAATATAATTTATTGCGTTTATACCTAGATTCGGTCTGTGACAAAATTTGTTGAGGATAGCCGCTATATGAAGCTAAGTATAATGAATTTGTATCTAAACAATAATAAAATATCCTCAATTGTTCCTTTGGAAGGTTCCGATTGGTTCTATAACTTCCAGATACTTAGCTTGAGGAATAATGAAATTTCGGAAGTAAGCAAATTTTGACATTTTTGAAATTATTTCATTTAAATGCCTATTTTGAGCTTGGCCACCCTACAACAAGTTTTCATTCGAGGTTAATGATATAAACGTTGTTTCTACGGGTAAAATTATATGCTCCCACGTATAGAAATATTTTTTAAATACTGTCAATTGTAAACGTTATTTATCTGAATAATATACGTTTATCATTTACGTCTTTCCTGGCGTCCAAATCTAAACGTGTATTTACCTAGAGGCTCTGCTGCATGGGTGTATTCTTTCATTGCAGTTATTACAATACTTAATTCATAATTAAATTCGTGTTTTAGGTCCCAGTATATGCTCTTGGAAATGTGATAAGACAAAACAAGAAATTGTATTTCATCGATTTAAGCAACAACCGATGGAACTGCGATTGCCACTATGTTACTGGATTTAAGGTATAATTTGTGGTTTTAGACTATCTTACATTTCACTGTTTAAGCGAGCCCACGTAGCGTAGTGCTTACTGCACGGATGTAAATAGACCTGTTGTTTGAGTAGATGCTCGCTTCAGGTCTTGGGATCGAGGCCGCGCGGTGGCAAGTTTTCCCACTTGGTTTTCCTTGACCACAAGGTAGAGAAGCGCTCGGCGGCTCCGATCGTCAATGTCAAAGGAAGTTCGCCATAGAAATAGGCCCGACGGTTGGAAATACAAAGCTTGTGTGATAGCACAGTACAAGAAGTGAATTCAAGGTCGGGAACCCTGTATGGACTGCGGTCGAATCGGGGCAACCTCAAATTTATTATTATTTATTACTTACGATTCACTGTTTGACTTATCCACGAGCTCATATGAGTAGCACGAACGAGCCATTTTACTAAAGTGCTACGTTTTGTATATAGTCAACTGCTCAAAGCTTATTCTTCACATGCAACAAACATACTGTTAAATCTAAACTATACTGTTGTATAGGCTAAGGTCAAATTGTCTCCGTGAATTTATAATAACCTAAACTATATTTTCAGCTTGCAATGTAAACGAAAAATGTAGTACATAAAAAGCGTTCTTTGAATTAAGATTTTATTTTTTATTTTTAAAGATCGTCAAAATGATAGCATATCAAATCATTGAGAATTGCAAAACCTTGCTAAACTAAGTATATACATAGGGGATTACTTACCGTATTTGAATCGAAAACCCGAATGATTACGTCATACATAATTTACTTTTCATTTTTAAGGCTTGACTTGTAATGTGCTCGTTTAAAGTTTAAAATACTAGCTAGCAGAGAGATATCTTAGCTATGTAAATTATGATGACTCAATGTTAAAATATATTTTTAAGTTTTCAATTGTGTTTGAAGGCTACATTTTGCAACCGATTTCGATATGAAGTTTTTCTGCAAGGTAAATTTTGGGATTTTGAAATTCAAAAATTTCATTTTTTTCAAATTAGGTTATTTTGAAATTACCCCAAAATTAGGAAATAGGGCATATTTATTGCATATTTTATAAACCCAGAAATAGTTCCTTTAGGTAATATTGTGAATATCAGAAAGCATTAAACTTTTTGAAAATCGGATGAAAATTAAAAGAGATACAGAGTTTTGAAAACAAACTTTTTAAACATTTTTTAAAACTTCTCACAATTTCCAATTTATGATTTTTCCGAAACCCTGTATCTCCTTCAATTTTTATCCGGTTTTTGAAAAGTTTAAAGTTTTCTGATATTTATAATATTACGTAAAAAGTTATATCTGGCTTTCTTAAAATCCAAAAATATATTTTTTTTGTTAAAAAATATAATTTTCCTAATTTTTTAAAATACCGCATTTTGAAAAAAAAATGATTTTTTGAATTTTAAAAATCCCAGAAAATATTGTAAGGATCAACAAACTTCAAATTTTATCGAAATCGGTTGCGAAATGTAATCTGCAGATACAATTGAAAACTTAAAAACATATTCAAATATCAAATATCATGCATTTAATTATCATTAGGAAAATGTCTTTAAAAATACTGGCATCAAATTAAAAGGCCCATTCTGAAATATTATTTACTCTACCCCCTTTTTTACATGTTCTGTTCAGAAAAAAGTAGATTGGTTGATTTCGCGTCGCCCGGTTGTGAACTTCTCTCGTAAGATAGAGCAGGACTTAATACATTGTTATTACCAAAGTTGAGAATCGAACTCTACGATCCTCCAACTATAATGCAGTTAAATTAGACAATTTAGTGAATTCTAATGCACAAATACTCGATTACTCCCAACATGGTCCCAAACCATAAACAAATCAAAACCTTTTGTCAAAGTCGAAAAAATTATTGCTCTTACATATTTCGTTGTTTAGTCATTTTATGAGATTTGGAGCGTATTTTTAGTTTTTAGCCTGAAGTTAAATTGAAGTATTAACGAAAATTTTAAAATTCGGCATTTAGTCATGGGTAGCAACAGCATATCTGCGGAATTCAAAAATTCTTTGAATACTCCCTCGGAAATCTGAGAATCCCCGGCGCTTATATTTGACATTAAAAAAATGTATTTTAGTATTTTTGGACCATCCAGGAGCTTATTCGTTCTTTCAAATACAGTATGTATTAGTGAATTTTTTAATGGGGATAATGGGGAAGGTTGTCCCATCCATTCAATGGTCCTACCTACCACATCTAAATTGCATTTGGGCAGAGCCCATGAGCCCACCAATGGTTAGGGCAACCTTCTCCACTATCTCCACTTAAACATTCGACTATACATACAATATAAGTAAAGTAATTGCTTGTAAATGCTTATTAAGCGTATATTATGCGGTTTAAGAGTTGGAAAACAAAACACATATATTTATGTGAATAAGGGTATTTCATAATGCTACGTTTGCGTTAAAAATAAAACGTAATAATTTGATTAAATCTAGATGTGGTTGCTGCGCAATACACCCTACGTCAAAAATATAGAAGAGGTTCGATGCTTGCAGACAAACGAACAGGTAATTTGGGTCACGTTTTATATTTAAATTTTATTAACTCTTCCGTTGGATGCTTTGTAGGGACGCCTGCTTATCTATGGCACTATTACTTAGGTTTAGAAAAGAAACTGAAAATGAGTATCGAAGTGTACAGGCAAAAGGATAAAACAATAATATCGCTGTTCTAAAAATTTGTACAGTAAGTTGTGATTTATTTATGATTTTGTACTTAAACGGCGACTTGTAACACAAATATACGAGGATGATATAGTTTTTCGTTGATATCGCAACTAGCAGATGAATGGTCAACTATGAAATGTTTTTAACCTTTTTTTAACTACATGCCACTTATAGATGGTCAGGTGGCGTCCATAAATAGCGTCACTCAAATATCATTATTATAAGCACCACTCTTTCATTAGTTTAACCATTTCATAAACGGATGTCATTAACATTGGATGTTACTAGTATCCTGGCAAAACACTTATCCAGTAGTACCAATAAAACTTGTTCCCAGCCTACTTGTACCAGCGCTACTCCTACTAAGCCCGCTCGTATCCAGCTATCTTTAACCTTAGCTGATGTTACCAAGCCCACTTGTACCCTGCCCACTCGTTTCACCAATACTCCTACTAGGCCAACTCGTACCTACGTTTTTCTTATCAAGCCGACTTGTACCTGCACCTAACTGCGGTGTTTTTATGTTAAACTTACCACAAAAGCATTATTTTACAGTGATCGAACCTATTCGCTGTAAGCTCAGCATCTACTTTGGGCACACGGTGGACAATTCCCTCGCGAAGCGTCGGAATTTTCAATGTTGACTTCATCTGCCTGACCAGAATTTTGCTCCATACGTATTGTAGGATCCAGGATATAATCAGTCTCTGACTTCGTTTAATACTAGACATGTGATATACGTATACCATGTTTGAGTCAATATCCGTGGTGTAGGTTCTCAAGATATAAGCATGCAAAGATTGAATTAGAATTAATAAATACATATGTACGACAATGAGAAAAGATTCACATGCAAAAATTACCTAAACCCTAAAGTCCAGGTGCATTGACTAACTCAGCATACCGACTGGATTCTCACTCAACCTTTTGACTAACAAAGAGAAGCGAATACATCAGCCTGTGCTTTTGCTTTTTGCAGTTGGGTACACAATGTATGTATTTACATATATTTGTAATGATGCTAAGTAAACATTCAAATCAATCAATATCTTACCTACGTTTTCCTAACAAAAGAACTGACTGACTGATCTGACACCCAGTGCCATATTGCTTTACACAATGATTACATCTTTTTGCATTATCCTACAATGCAATGGACTAAAAATAGAACCAACCTGGCCTAATTATAAGCATAAAAGTTAAGCCACTATTTAAGTAACGAAACAATTAATATTAGGAATTAAAAATTTCAGGGGGATGGCAATGGGACCCTCCCCTTGGTTCCGACTCCTGTGTCCTACTACCATCGTACACCATCAGATCAGATTTATGGTCTAGATGTAGCACTTGGCATACATCTAGACCATAAATAATTGTGTTCTTCCAGCTCGAATGCGTGACCTCTTAAAAGTTGTTTGAAGCAAATCGATACAGAAATGCAACCTGTAGCGTGCGGCCAATTTATACCGGCAACACGAGATTACAGATCAATATGTTTAATGAGCTAATCCTCAGCGTCTCGAATCCAGAAACAGATATATAGTTTATGGACAGATACTTCGATATTTCTCAAATATTGTTTTATTCACTGAACTTTGACGTAATGTTAGACACTGTAACCTTTCTTGTTGTTAATAAATAAAAATACAAAATACCTAATTTATTTGCTTTAACTAACGTTGACATTATTTCTTGCAGATCCGTCAGATGAGGCTTGAAGACTGGTGTAAAAATGATGGAGCACCACTAATTGAGATTCTCGATTTAGTCAGCATTACTCTTGCTCTTCTTATTGTTTTAGTTATCTGCAAAGTTTATTACGACTATTGGAACTACAAGCATAACGGAATATTACCGTGGCTGGTTAGCAAAATGTAATGCTCAATTCGTATACATCGTTCAGTCTGATATGGATGCATTTTGTATGATTTGCAATGAAAGCGCATACATACATATTGTGCTTTTGTAAGATGCCTGCCAACTGCCGATAGATTCAACATTTTCAAATGCATAGTTATATGTGTTACTCGCCCGAGCTGCAATTAGATGTAATATTAACAAGTCAAATCAACTGAACCTTCTTCCCTCTCGGAGTTTTTCCCGGAAGCGAGTTTCCTTTCTCTCCAATCGCTACACAGGACAATATTCCCTCAGGGGAGCTTGCAACAATGGCGTCATGCAATTTATGGCACTGGAGGTCTGGAAAAAATGATCTTGTATCCCTTACAATAATTATGTACATACGAACTAGTATGATTCTAGATGGGGAGGGGTCAAAATCAAATAATTTGGCAGGGCGTCATAATTTCAAATTCCCTAGTATGAAAATTAAGTCACCAATAGAAAAACAATAAATTTTCTTGAGTTATATTTATGCGTGAAAATTCTCTAAAAAATGTAAGTAGCATCAAACTGAAATGCACAAACAAATATGCTACAACGCCTCATTTTCATTATTTAGTATAATATTATTATTATTATAACAAATAATTTTTAACAGCAAAATCTGTAATAAAATTTGAACTTTTAATAATAACGTGTTCTGACAAACTCATGCAAAGTATAAATTATTACTTCTTATTGAGAATGTCAAAAGTCGAGATAGTGGGAAAGGTTTTCATAACCATGCATTGGTGGGCGGAGCCCAACGCGTGCAATTTGCAAGTCGTGGGTGGGAACAATTAATGGATGGGACAACCTTTCCCACTTTCTCGACTTTTGACATTCACTATAAGTACTTATCCATCCTGAACTTTTTTGCTTTTAACTCGTAACTACTCGTAAGTAAAGTATTGTAAAATATTGTTCTACAATTTAGGAAAGTAGTATACATCAAAGGAACATTCATAACTACAATAGGGGGCAGCTACACACGCACATATATAGATATCTGCACTATTTGTACTATTTTTTCTTTGTAATTTTATGTCCCAATCAGTGTTGAAATATCATTAAATATTGTCTAATAATTGTCTAATAATACCAAATTTACATATTTATTGAAGTAAAGAATTTATAATAAACTACTGTGCATAGAAAAATAGTTTGGAATCTTAAGCTGCTTGATAACAGACGTTCGGCTAATCTGCACGTGTCTGTTACAGAAAAATTTAGATTAGTCAAAGTCAAACTTCTGCTATGAAGCATTATAAGAACCTTGAAAAAAAAAAAGAATTTGCTGTTAACTGTAAGTAGTAAAACTATCAGTTTAATGGAATTTTTATTACACAAAATAGCTTGTGCTTATGCACAAGTTAGTAAATAAAGTAAAGTGAGTGTGTGGAGAGGCAGCTCAACGCTGTGTGGCAATTTAAGGATGCAAAATGGATGGTGGACGGTTGAATAAATTAAATTACGATGAGTGCGCTACTACTTATTTTTATTTCACAGAATAATTCACTATTATTATGACAATACGGGACCCAGTTTGTCTTTAGCTGCAGGCTTCAATGCGTAGTGGAGGAAAGTTTGTTTTTAGCTGTGGCCTTGAGTTTAAAGGCACATACCTACTTACTACTTTTTTTACAAGATAATAACTCTATTAAGACGAACCGGAGCCAGTTTGTGTAGTGGGAATACCATAGTGTGACTGTGAGATTTTGTGTTGGATGGCTCAACTTTGTTACTACCTATGTATCTACATAATTTACCGGAATTTTGAAAATTTTGCAATACTGGACCAATATCGACCCATATATCATTCGAAAGGGAATTACTAGTAGAATTCAAATAAAGGAATGCGTCTCCATTATAACAAAACGTTTTCAAGATAGCGGTTTTTTAATTTTTAAGTGCCGCCTAAAATGTGTTGTATGGGCCACAATAAAAAAACAAAAACGATGGTGTGTGCTTATTTTTGAAGAGATTTCAAATGATATATCACTCGTCAAAATCCGTTAGCTTTTTTAAATTTGCAATTATGTTTTTTCAAACCCATTTAAAAACTAACACCAATGGTGCGTCCACACCATGTTCATTTCCTTTGCCTAATTGTCACCATTCCAATGATTTATCATTTTAGTGTAAGTGTATTGAGTGACCGGTCGAAATCTTGAGTTAACACAATATTTAAAGTTTTGGCGGGAAATTCAAAAATTTGAATTTTTGGTTGTACTACAGAAATTGATTATAAATAAGAATGTACGCAGCTTTTTTAAATTCTAACCGCCCTAGTTTGCTGTTAGGGCTGCCATTTAACAAGGGCTTTAGCCTTGGCTTTAGCCCTTGTTTTTTGTGTACAATAATTTGTAGATGGCAATAATCTATGTGGCAGTATAAGTTGGTGGTCTGGCAGTATAGTCGAAATAGGGTATGTGGCAGTATAATCTAATCGATAATGTTTGGTGGTCATCCGTATGAGGGTTTCGGCAGTATAAGAAAAATAATGAATTTGTGCATTCTTGCATTAAATTCAGAATTATAGCTGATTCCTATTCCTTGCATTTGCATACGATTCATAGTTTTAACGTATTCATATTTTTTGCATTTAATTACATACGATGGACAATATTATCTTATTCATGTTCTGTCTTGTCTAATGACTTTATCCTCAGTCGACTTGAGCTGTATAGGTAGTAACAAGGCGTCAAAAAGTGCTGCGACAGTTCGAAAAAGCAAAATAACTTTGGAAATTTAATAAATTGTTTTCAAATTCTGAAGAAGCTCAACTTTTTAGAAGCCCAACTGAAAATTATTTGCAAGTTCTTGCCCGCTTTTCTTAAATCGATATGTGTTTTAACACGTATTTGGCTTAGCTGTAAAGAATGGTTTCATTCAGTTTTCACTGTCAACAAAGGTAATCAAGTTGAACGTGCCACGATCTAAGCGTGGAAGACCAAAGCAAGCCATTTGACATCCCTTGCTTAAGCAACAACATGTAATTATTTATATATTTATATATTTTTACTTTTTCAATACTTCCGACCATTTTTTTCGAAACAAATTTCATTGTTACTTACAATTTGCGTTTAATATAAATATTACACTGCCACATACTCTATTCGACAAATAATTCTAACACTAAACTGCCGCACCACCCATACTGCCATATCGTCTGTTTGGGCGCCATTTGTAATTCTAACTGCCAGATCGTCGACTTATACTGCCAAATCCCACGCAGCCATTTGTAGATTATCAACAACAAAATCTTTTTTGTTATTAACTTTAATTTTATTATTATTTAAAATTTTGTTTTCAACTTCTGAATTTTATTGTGGAATAAAATTATTGTCGATGGACAATGCTGTGCTTTACTGTAGCCAACACTAATAGTGGAAATAAAGTATTTATAACTACTTTAAAAGGATGGTGGGAACGGTTGCCATAGTCTTAGTCAAAACCATACTCAAACATTGCCATTCACGATTTCAGTGTCTTTTCGAGTTTCAAGAATTATGGAGCAAGGATTCCCACTCTCATTTTATAATATTAAGGATTAACAATGCCTACTGTGACTGTAACTTTGTATGGAATGATTAAACATAAATAAAGCTTACAGTGTGTATCAAAATTTTAAACGAAATTACCTACATGTCACAAACATATCTATACGAATTATAGATATTTAGGGATCGTACATAATGACGTCCCACAAATATCATAGTTTTAGATTCCCCAAATTTGAAATTTTTTTTTCCAACCTATTCTAACAACATGTCACGAGATCGTCCATGATGACGTCCTACAAATATCATAGTTTTAGGTACCTCCATTGCCAACTTTTGAATTTTTTTCCAAACCATTTTACCAACATGGCACGAAAATATCTGTATATAGTATATATTATAGATATTCAGGAATCGTCCGTAATGACTTCCTTTAAACATCATAGTTTTTAATACCCCCAATTTTAAATTTAATTTTTTTTCAACCTATTCTAACAACATGTCACGAACAAATCTTTGTTTTTAACTCCTTGCCACGTAAATTTGTATATGCCTTGTTGATTGCATGGGAGGCTCTATAAATGACGTCATTTGTGAATCATGCAATTCTCTAAAATATTATAGTTTTTTTTGTTAACTAGATGCCACGTACATCCATATATGGTTTATTGATGGTAGAGAAGCTTCCATAAATTACGGCATTTAAGAATAGTGCAATTTATAAAAGTTTGGCAGCTACGTGTAACTACATGCTACGCACATTCGTACATGGCTCATTCAGGGTAGGGGAGCTTCCATAAATCTTTTATCTTCTTTCAGCGTAACATAAATTATCTTGTGCCTTTGTTGTAGCTCAGCATCTACTTCGGGCCAGCCTCCGGTCGACAAATCTGGCGCGAAGCGCCGGATTTTTGTTTATTACCATGTCGATTCTGGGTCTGAGGCGACTGAGACTGATAGTGAAGTTTTTGTCCACATCATAAGTGTAGTTAGTAATTTCTAGAATTTCAGGAATTTAGACCAAGTTATATACCTATAAGTAAAATACACATCCAAGAAGATAAATACTATTCTTAGAAACCCCGAGACGATATTGAATAGTTGTTCGGGTGGACGCCAAATTCACTTATAGTTAGTAGTATTATACTTTGATGATGCATTTAATTCTATATAATTAATTACGTGTAGCCTACATACTGTTTGCCATGAGCTCCGGATACGAAGTCGTTACAGCTAAACTATCTCCTCAAAATTGGAACGACATTAGAGATTATGTACAGGTAGGTAAATTGGGAAAGGAGTATAATAGCCGAAAATTAATTTATATTTTTATTACAAAAAAATATTCGAATGCAAAAAATAATAAGTAATGAATAATGGACGTTGGAGACGTGCGTAATAATTTATTGTGCTGATAGCTATATACAACATATCGAGGGTGAAGTATCAAAACGGTATCCTTCCACTTTTTTTTAAAAAGCAAAACGGGTTTCTTCCATTTTTTGTTAAAAGCAAAATGGTATCCTTCCGTTTTTAGCTGCAGGCAGCCTTTACACAGGGAGGACAAGTAAAAGACGTATTGCACTGTTTTATTGAGATGATACATAAATGACGTCACGCAAATTAGGGGTCGTCCAGAAATGATGTCATGGAAATATCCAAACTTTAAGAACCATAGGACACCCCTATCAGCAGCTTAACCATTATGTAAATGGCTATCTTTATCTTCAACATGGAGTGATCGATATCCAAGTATACCTATTTACCCTACACGTGATGTCATTTATGGACGATCCCTTCTCACTCTTTTACAACCTACCCATCCTCGAGTGTCATACCGCTGGGCCCATTCCATCGACTCACCGTAATGTCCAATCCCGGGCGTCTCGTGACCCCGAGTGACCTGAGTATTGACATACGCTGTTTTGTAGAGAATTTAATTGCGCTAATGGACGGATTCTTTAAATTTTAATCGGTTTACATCTGCGCATGTACATAGGAATTTAGTGGTGCAAGTCGTGATTTTTCCGTGTTCTCAAATGGGGAAAAAAGTTGACATGAGGTTGACCCGTCTCCTCCAATGCTACCTGTGCTACAGTGACCCGATGATCAAAGTTGATGATTCTATTCATAAGTGACAAATGTGAGAGTACGCACACCAACTTTCACATTTTTGCATTGGCTCAGCCGGGATATATTGCTTTTTGAATTTAAAAAATCGTGAAGTGAGTTTAACATTTTGAGACACCCGATTTTCGGGTTTTAATTATTTGTATGAGAGCCACTTGACCCCTGGGGGTCAATCAAAGTTGAATCCTAATTAATAGTGAGTAGTCAGCTAATAAATAATATTTCGCTGAAAAATTCCTTCTGGAAGGGAAGAAAACCTAATAATCGGGGGTGACTTTAAAATTATGAGACACACTATGTGAGGGGTTGTCAGGTGTAAATACATTGATATTTTGATTTATAAATTAATTTCAGTTAGAGAGTTTTCACTACGGTCACGATCACGATAGGAACTACTATAATTCACTAATAACTATATATCTATATCTTTTCAGTGGCTGCGGAAGGTTAATTTTCCAATGGAGAACATGCCTATTTTAAGTTATTAACATTAGGAATTTAAAATTTCAGGTGGGGTGTGGGTACAATGCAATGGGGTCCTGTCCCCCCTTTCCCGGTTCCGCGGCACCTGCAACTGTATATAACTTTTTACAACTAAATAAAAATATTGAGTTCCGATTTTGCAATAATGCATCGTATTTTTAGAGCAGATAAACCATAGTACGTTTGACGTGGTTCGTGGCTCCCGAGTTATTTGCATAATGTCTACTGATGTAAAATAGATATTAGGTATGGTATGTCATCCTCGCGGAGCCTAAGTAGAAGTAGCCATTTAGAGGATGCTTTTAAAATGTATGCAGTAATTATAAAATTGACTGAGTATTTATGGTTAAACTTTTTAAAGAATAAAAAAAAGTATCGTCTGCCTTAAAACGTACTGTGCTAAGGTTAGGTAAAATTGGAAAAAAAGTGTAACCTTGAATGATGGATATTCATACGAGATCTTTTTCCACAAGTTTATTAAGACAGTTATTTACAACATTATTTTTGACATTCATAAGTAATACTTTTGTGATTTAGATTTATGAGCGTCTGAAAACTGAAATAAATGTAAGTGGAAGTTACAGTGCTGGACGTGTAATTGTAATGACCTATAGATATAATTATGTATCTAGAAGAAAAATAATATTTAAGTACTCAGACCAAGGGTCATAATATCACTCGCCCCCATTACAACGTTAGCACTGAAAACCTGAAACTCTCCAATATGTAAAAGTGTATATATTTCATATAATCGGAACGACATGAATTATAATCAATATACATTTAAAAATTACTCTAGCATGAAAACAATAATAATAATAATCAAAAGGAGTATGATCCCCTGACTCCAAAAAACTGGTATGTGTACATATCTTAAGCGCGACCATGCCATTAAATTGGTATCAGTTATTAAATCATATAATAATAATATATAATAATATAATGTAATT
Organism: Dicyrtomina minuta; assembly: GCA_949802685.1. NCBI lineage: Eukaryota > Metazoa > Arthropoda > Collembola > Symphypleona > Dicyrtomidae > Dicyrtomina > Dicyrtomina minuta. The sequence continues at coordinate 28,587,486 of OX461811.1, forward strand.
TCAGTATGTGAAACCATAATAGTTTGTTGTGTTGAAAACATTTTTTTTAGATAATTAGATTTGAATAGAAGTACATTGATTGATTATTTGATAACTAAGCAATCCTATAATTTGAAATCGAACGCCATCAATCCGTACCAACATTATGGTTGCATATTATCTAGTATCCAGTCAAAGTAAGAGGATATTTTCGAATACACTCCTGGCAGCCCACCTAAAATTATTCAAAAAAGAAAATATTTAATTTTAGAATTAATCTTCAATTTTGCGTCTGTACGTTTACATATCGGTAACAATATATAGATTTTACGAAATTCAGCGTACCAACTCCGCACTGGACTGGGCCAAATGAGACAACACCAAGCTGAAAGAATTTTAGACCGGATCCAGTACCCACAGGGAAAATCAAAGGACCGCCACTGTCACCTCCACAGGAATCCTTCCCTTTGAGCCCTCCTGCACACATCTAATGTGAACATAAAAGAAATAAGCAACATTGAATATTTTGTATTTCTCATGTATACATACATACATGTAACAAAAATTACAATATTCACCTGTTTATCACTAATTTGAGCTCTTGTATTGTATTTTGATTGACATTCCTCATTTGAGAGCATGGGTAGAAAAACTTCTTGTAAAGTAGAGCTCCCGTCGGCACGATCTGCACACGCATTATTTTTGGGTTAAAAAATATTTTGGGGAAACATGCATTAACAATGATGATTAGCTCATTTTAAACGTTAAAAAAATGCTAAAGTTAATCAATTGTATTTTACTCCATTTAGTCCTCCCCCATCCTGCAACGAGTCCTTTTTTCCCGTAGAAATTCGTTGGAAATAATTTAGCAATATTGTACTCATTTTTGAAAGCAAGGCATATGGGACGGATGTACAGCGTGTTGAACTGAATGTCGCGACTGACACGAATCAACCCAATGTCATTAAACTTGTCATCAATGTTGTAGCGAGAGTGAGCTATGACTTTTTCAATGGGATAATCAACAAAGGCTGAACAACCCAAAGGAGAGCAGTCCAGATCAGTGGTGGTGTTGTGTTCTCCAACTCTGATTACTTCACTGTAAATCACATTAAGTTTAATTAACAAAATCCTCATTTATACATATCACTTCACTCCCCAACTCAAGAACTCCTTTTCAATTATATTACTTGAACTCACGGAACAAACTCTGGGTCAATTTCCTCGGTACAATGTGCAGCAGTTAAAATGTAACGATCACTAATGACGGTCCCACCACAGTAAAATTCCAATTCATTTGTTTCAGTATCTAAAACAATTCATTATTAGTGTGAGTGATTACTACAGTACACTGTAAAGCCGTTATGAAATGTTGTCAATGTTTAAAACATACTCCAATATGTTTTGCTAAAGCAACAAAGACAAAAACATTGACAATTAAACTTACTCCTGTAACCGATACGAGCCATCCAAGGATGACTTCCGTGAGCAGCCTCTTGCCCCCCAACAATATGATCTTCACTCCCCACGTTCCCACAACTCTGGAGGCTTGGAATCAATTTAAAATTTGGATGATTTTTAAACGAATATCCATTTCGTGGACCATTATGATTATTTCCCACAGCGTCAGCTTCCTCAGGGAGGAAGGCAGTCCAGTCTGGAGTGCTGGATGAAGGGGATGTGGTTGAAATCGTAGGCTTCACTGCTGCTGGATGATGCTGTGCAGGTCTCAGATTAAATGATGTCGTCTCGGACGACTGGCCAGTATGGGCTGATAGCGGAAGTGGCGCCACAATGTCATTAGTCGGGCAGCATACCTAAAACCATTCCATGTTTTATGAGTCATTTTTTGTTCTACATACATAAGTTAGTTGGAAAAATACAGAAATAGGGATTTAATCTATTGACAATTCGAATTAATCATATAGCGGAATACTTATTGCTTTTTAAAATTAAATAACTCTTCTATTCACCTTAGGACTGTTGTAATCACAAGTCAATCTTTGGAGCAAACGTATCTCCGCACCTGTAATCTGAGGTGACTTTAAAATTGCAAGAAATGCTGGGCATTCTTCAAAGGTAACGCACTGCCCTTTTTGATTATTCACGGAGATACAGGGTGCAGACGCTGTAAAATATTTTATAAACTTAAATTCACGTCGTGTCATCTAAATCGAGTATAGCTAAAATTAACAATAAAACAACAGTTGTGTTTTGAACGTTCTCACCCTGCGTTCCGTCAGTAGACAAAATAATACAAAATCAATATATACTTACTGCTTATAGAGTTATTTCAAGTTTTAAAAAAAGCAATGGATTAATTACCTGCGGAAGTAGTCCCGAATAAAAATAGTGGAAGGAATAAAACCGTCAGAGCGGAAGTACAGCCACTTCTCGAGTTTATCCTCGTCCGAAACATTTTTGAATTTATTCTGAATCTGAAATGGCTTTTGATATATTTGATATTATTTAATATGCGTCGCAAATAATAAGACGTTCTCAACGAGCAGGAAGTTGTGAAGCTTCTGTGGAATGGTCGAATCTTGTGCAAGGCTAATGCGTTTCCCTCACTATATTCCTATACTAAATTAACGCAATAATAATGACTGTCTATACGTTTCACTATTTCACTCACTAATCATCGGCGTCTAAAAATAGGGAATTTGAAAATTTCTTTTAAAGAAACTGACAACTACACCCTACCTACACCGCTGCCGGAAGAACGACACGAATTTTAGTAAAATCAAAACGAAAAACAATTAATTATTTTTTTTGTATTAAATTATACGACCACAATAATATTGTTTGTTCTTTGTCTTTATTTGTAATTTGTAAAAAGAAAAAAATCAAATATCAAAATACAGGAGATTTGGAGTCGAGAAATACATGACAGTATTCGTTCGTCGTGGTCGTACTCGTATTCCGTATAGTCAAGTTGAAATTACTGCGATGCGATAGTATAACAGGGAGCATGGATGTGAATGGGAAGGGGAAGACAGGTAGCTTTTTGATTGGGCTACTAAGAATAAATTGCATTCTAGATAGAATTAAAATTCATTAAAGTCATTGTCATTGCCATAAAAAAAAATAATTCTCTCCAACATTTTACATTCACTTATGTTCCTTAAAGAAGAATATACTTTTGCCACAGGCGGATTACCAGAAACGAGCACTTTAAGTTCCAAACACACTCATAAATTACTACACATACATAACTACGTAACTTTTATTCTTATTATTACATAGTAACAGGAACAACAACAGCATAGGTATATATGTACATGCATAGCATTATTTTTTGAACCATGAAAATACCTATATACTATATCCCCCCACACGCTATAACAATACCTTATAAATAATAATCATAACTTTACTTCCCCAACTCTTTGCTCAACATATGAGGTCGCGGTCGTGATTCGCACTCGTATTTGCGTATTCGTGGAATTAGCAATTACCATTTTCCACCTGAATATTATATTATGTTGTATGATTATATAGTCTTTCCAGAATATTATTTTATGGAGTATATAATATGAAGAGAAGTTACACACACACAAGAAACTTGATTTTATCAAATAATCTTGTAAACTACCAGTCAAGCAAGTTCCCTTTTGATGTAATAAATATATATATTGTAATTAATCCTTCCTTACCTATGAGACTTGTGGGCATGAAAATTCACAAAAAAAGTACAAAAATCAAAAGCTTAATCACCATATAAAAGATGAATGTGTGTAGTCGCATACACTCAAGACATATATTTCATTTTAAATACGTTGCAAACAACCTATAAAAAGTCTAGAGAGCTCTGTCCAACAACAAGTCCGATTCTAACTATGCTAAAAGTAACTAGTGAGTAATAAGATATTCAGCTACATGCCGTGGATTTGTGTGTATGTGTGTGTAAATATGGAAATGGAATTACCTGTAGGCAGTGTCAGTAATTATATGCAGAACAGGTACCACTACTGTGACTGTGGCTGTGACTACATCAACACAGGCAGATTATTCTCTATAGTCCCTATAATAATAATATGCATTCATTAATCATATTGTTCCCTTGCACTGCCTTGCAGTAACTACGAACCTCCAAACTGATATGAGCCTGATTATGATCCAACTACCTGTTCTATGAGAATAAGCAGAGTTTTAATTACTTTTGTCTGACTGGAGAACAGAGAAAATGATGAGCACATTATTTCGTATATACTCCTTGTTTGTTTCTGTGTTTGTTGTAATCGCAAAAATAAATCCATTTCTTCTTGCGTATTATTCAGATATGCCATACATCTGTAGTTCAAGTTGAAATTATGAAAAACGTAAGCCGGGAAAAAAACATGGGAAATATACTTGCTGTGTATTATTGCCTTTAATTTATATTCCTATTTATTACTTATATAAATATAGGCATGACTATCCTCTCATTTATCATGCATAATATAATTTATTACTAGGTAAAAAGTGACTAGTGAGACTCAAGAAAGTGATGTACATACTTAGGTGCTTCATACCATCATTATTATTTTATAAAAAAATTTATTCAGTGTTTTGATTTACATAAAATTAATTATCACGCATTTAGCGACCCCTTTGAGCAAATTTAGTGAACATATTTTGAAAATTCAAGATGATCAGAGCAATATTGCTTGTAACTAATTATTGTAATAATTGTTATGGATTAAATAATATACGGATAGAGTACGCCCATGGTTTAGATCATGCAAAGGTTTTTTTTAAATTTTTGTTTATTATGTTTCGAATTAAGGTTCGATTGTATCTAAAATCCAGTCCAAATAATGAGAAACTCTTGTGTAAACTCCGGGTAACCCGCCTGTTCCAAAAATAAATATGATTTTCATTAAAAAAGTGTTCGAATTTTGAATACAAGCCAGCTACAATTGATGTTTATACACGCTATACTACTGAATTTATTTTGTATAACTTTTATTTCCATTATACTTACCAACTCCACAGTTGACAGGTCCAAATGACACTATTCCAACTTGAAAGAATTTTGTACGCTTAATTTCATTATTCACTGTTTTGAAGCCAACTAAGGGTCCACCAGAGTCGCCTCCACATGAATCCATCCCGGTTTCTCCTCCAGCGCAAATCTTTAAGATTGTCAGGAGATAAAATATGTTCGGTTCGGGATCATTTTAGTTTCTCTTCATAAATGTAATATAACTTCAGTTTTTTAAATATGAAAAGGAATGGATCTCACCTGCTTTGAGGAAATTGTAACACGTCGGGAAAATATTGACTGACACTCTTTATTTGTCTTGACTGGAAGTGTCACTTCTAAAAGTTTGTCACTCCCCTTGTTTTTATCTAAATTAATTGAATTAGTTTAAAAATGAAATAACAGAATTGTATATTTTTTATATAAATAAGATAATTACAGCGCAGAATTAAACTTTGTGCGTGGTGAAATGCAATGCATTATTATTTCGTTAGTAAAATCTTACTGGCAACAGTCCGACCCCATCCAGCAACCACAGCTTTAGCTCCATCCACACCAGGTGGCAGAGTAAAATTTTCAATACCATATTCCTTGTCAAATGGAAGACACAATGGCTGAATAAAATCTGTAGATACAAAATGTGGGGTAGAAAAATTCGTTTTAAATTTTTTAGAAATGACCACAGCGGTTTTTCCGCTGGTTGATACATGCATTCTTATAAATGGAGGAATTGAGCTGTCAGCGAATAAAAATCTTACATGAGTCAAAGGAAATGTTTCTGTTGACACGAATTAAACTAATATCATTTTGTTTGGTAATTGTGCTGTAGCCTGGATGTGAAGTAATCTTTTCAATCTGGAAGTCTTCCGCTTTGGAACACAAGTTGTACTCCGCATTACAATTGGATTCTTGTGAGCTGTCATTTTCTCCTAGACGAACTTCCTTCCTGTTGACAGTTCAATATAGTGATTATATTCTAAATATACTATCAGTAGAGTAGCATGGAATGGGCTTACAACTTACAGTTGGTTCATTACTTTAATTTAAAAATACGTGGATACTAAGTGTTTGTTGTCCAGTCACATTCTACACTTACGGTGTATATTCTTCTAAACCTTCTGTGCAATGAGCTGCAGTGAGAATGTAACGATTGTTGATTATATTTCCCCCACAGTAGTAAGTCAATTTCTTGGTTACAGAATCTAATAAAATATAGACCGTATAAATTAAAGGAAAAAAATAATTACATGTAGGTAAAATAGGTAAATACAAGTTTATATTATTTTTTTTAAATTCATTTTTGTACGTTGATATCCAACTCTGGCCATCCAAGGATACGTCCCATGTGCAACTTCCTTTCCTCCGACAACACGATCTCCAGTAACAAAGACCTGACTACATTCTTTTAGTGTGGGGATGAGATTGAATTTCGGATGGGATTTCAAATCAGGCCTGGTCAAGTCACTTGCAATATCTGACGGCGGTGTTTCCGTTGAGGCTGTTTTTGTTGTGGATGTAACGGTGGTCATGGGAGAGGATGACTCAGTATCCGAAGGTGACCCTGATATTCGGTCCAATGTGGATTCCAATGGTGGGAATATTGAGTTGGTTGGACAGCAAACCTATTGTGGAAGTAACCAAAAATATATATGTTATTTTAAGAATAATTTGAGTTTAGGAAATATTTAAGCAGATCGATTCAATTAACTTTACTGTCTATAAATATAATATTTTACAAATATTATTTGTACCTTGGGATCAGATCCGTCAAATCCACACGTTAGGCGCTGTAGCTGTCTAAGCTCATGGACTGTGGGGGACATGCGTAAAATCCGAAGAAGTGGTGGACATGTCAGGATGGAGACACAATGTCCAACTTGACGATTATAAGATCTACATTCCTCTGGAAAATAAAAATCAAAGCACTTCTAAAAGCCTGATATCAATTATACCATTCAATTATTAAATCGGTAAACAATATCGTTGTAATTTCTGCGCAAAATAAAATTCTCCCTTTGCAGAAGTCTTTCTATATAGAAACGGCAAATCAGTGAACCTTTTTAATTCAGATAACTTGATTTTAAAGTTACACACAAATGTATTAGTAATGATCACACCAAATTATTAATACATTTTATTATATCAAAGGTCAAGTGTCAAAGGAATTAAATACATATACAAATAATTACATTACGGGACAAATACAGATATAATATATTAGCTTACGTGATACAACTGTCTCAACACTCCAGGTAATGTATACAAAAAATATTGACAGCACAAGTTTGCCGCTGTTTCGCATTCTTACGTTGACACTAAATTCACTCGAATACAGTCTTGAAATAATATTATTAATATTTTTATTACTATATGGAACTAATTTCACAAACTTTATTTAAGCTTATAATAAATGATTCCAAATAAATTGTGTGACTGTATATTTGAGGATTTGAGTCACACCGTTTCGTACTTGCAAAAATATCAGTCTCCTCTTTGTTTACAGTATAGTATGACAAAAACACACACGGTCGAAGATATTCGTAGTCGGTTGTACTCGAATAATAATTAAAAGTTGATTCAATATCCTGTTTCTGTTTGTCAAAGTCAAAAATAAAAGATATACGGATGAGATTGTTGATTGTGATTTGATAAAAATTTTGTATGCGCGAGGAAAATGCTGAACGAATGAATAAAAAATATACAATTGTAATAAATAAATATAGGGCTTGATTGACTGGTCTATTACTGCTACGCTCAGATGATGCTTGCGCTTATAGTCAGTCAGTCAGATGGTGAGATAAAAAGATATAATAATATATGAGTGGAATGGACAAGTGAGTATAAGTAAAGGAAGGTAATAACTGTGGGGAAATCTCGAATTGAAGGTCTCAAGACACAAGCTCATGTAGCTACTTAATGCATGTATTAGTAAGTCGTAATCGTATGCATATTGAATATCAAATAACACGTAATAGACATTAATTATGTGGAGAGTCTATATAGTTTCCTTGCCGCTTCTACGTAATTCTTACCGTCATCCTTTTGTACTTATGGTATAGGAAAATTCATATGATTCATTTTAATCTGTACACCTGAATAAAAATCAAATACGTAAACAGCTATGCCACTTTAATTTCACATTTCGCATTCCTTCAACGTTGGTGGTGGTGGTGGGAAAATCTGCGATGTTATTAGTCTTTGTACATTTTGCATGGTAACTTGCGAAATTTTAAAGTGTAATAATATTATGTCCAACCTTTACTTTTTTTATTTTATAAAATCTAGGTAGTGTAAATTTTATTTACGCATACAAAAAATATGCACAGGACACGAGCACCGAATTATTTTTAAGTTGTATAGATGATATTGTGTATGCTACCTTTTTTTTCCATGGCTGCTAAGAAAACAGTGGCTAAAACTTAAATAGGTAATTTGTAACGTAAGTACGTATCTGTATATTTTTTATTCACCACAAGCAACTCTCCACCAACATTTACATTAAAATTGTTTTTTTAAAAAACCCTCTGCCACATTTCATTAGATTCGGATACTGTATTGTACATTGTTTCAGCACATAATAAATTATAGACAATCAAAAATTACTGATAGCCGTTTGCAAATCTTCCTGTTGCTTTTTCAGCTTATAATTGGGTAAAAAACATTTCTTTTTCATGCACATTCCTTTCTTTTCAGTTTGGACACGAACAGCCAACTCCAGCGCTTTGTGCTTCAATCTCTCGGGAACAGATGTGTCAAAGGAGTCATTGGGACGAAATGTTAAGCAGTACCTATGTATAAAAGAGAAAGAGGTCTTTGAACTCAAAATCAAGATGAAATATCAATTTTCAATTTTTAAATAAGTAAAATCTTCAAATATGTGATTCTCAATGCATGTTTAAGAAGCAAATAGGGACTCAGCGGATAGTTTAAAGCAAAGGTTATAAAGTCACAACATTAGTAACATAAGAGTTAATATACTTGACCAATCAATAATTTTATACAAATTTTTATACTGTTAATATTAATCTAATTATCTGCAGGTAATATACAGGACAAAGACGCCAACGCCGGAAACATTAGTGTTTGATGTTAGGTTAGGGTTTAGTAAGCCTGCATGTATGAAAACTAAACAAAAAAGCTAACATAATTTTTTTAGCATTCAACAAAATATAATGAAGATTGACAGACAGTGTGAGGGAAGAAATAAATGAATAAAATAAAACAAAAATTCCGCCTCGCTTTACTTGTTCTTTAATAATGGCTCCGAATGGGATTTGCTTAAATTGTGCAACCTTTCTTTTAACTCATCTTCCTCCAGCGGATCAGTGGCCACAGAGGTCATTCGAATACAAATTCTTTTTATGAATGGTGGGATATTCTCTGAATTAAAGAAAGACTCCAAGTGGAACATGTCCATTATTTGACGACTCACACGGCTCAGCTCTGCTTCTTTCTGTAATCCCTATAGAAATTTCAAAATTCAAAAAACAAATTAGCTTACAATTTATTAGAATTTACATCTTATCGTTAGATTAATATAGGTATAGGCTGCATGAATATATTAAACTGTGCTCAATGTTATCATAAAAATAAAAATCAATTCAGAAATGCAATTAAATCTGTGACTTAAAAGTGTGCACTAAATACACTTTTGGTCTAATGTACATAGCTCTACGTTCATAAATAATTCACCGTCTTGGTTTTCGAATTCGTATGCTTCCATGTGTGTTTCAAAGGTTGATTATTAGGGGTACCGTGAACAACGTGCTCATGCTCAGCTCGTTTCGCCGTAGTCTTGTGAAGATAACATTGGGAAACATCATATATGCAACATGCAAAGAAAAGCGGGCTACAGTCTATATGTACATACGAATCATTACCCCCTCCATTTTTATTTGAAGGGTTGTCTATACAGATATAGTTCTTAATGTGTCGTATATAGTGATCTGGAAATTGTAATACATACTGATTAGAAAAATTACCTGAATATCTGAGACAGTGAGACCAACTAATAAATTCATGAGAACAATGGCCACCACAATGACAAACGTAGCGTACAAGACATGACCAACTAATGGCCCGGAAGCTTCTTCCCTCTCAGCACTGTAGAACATATCTTGATATTCCATTTCTCCAATCATCATCACAAATACTTTTAAGAATGCAAATGGAAAGATTGTGTAGGGTTTGTCCTGGAATGAATAATTATGTCATTGTCAATTAACAATTTTTGAAACGCTGGCAAATATACAAAAAAACACTTTAAAAAGGCTACAGCTAACAATTTGTTTGTTGGTTCCCTTACCCCAGGAAATAGGATGCAAAACGCCAAAGCAAACGCAATGAACAGCGAAACGTACGTGAGCAAAAATTGCCAGAAGTTTCGTAAAACCTGAAATTGAAAATTAATCTGGTTTTGTAACTTTTAATTTTGAAAATCAATCTTAACTTGAGTTTCTAAAATAAGTAAATAATTACTTACATGACCGAAAACTTCCATGTACTGACCTACAGACGGGAATTTTCCGATTTGAGATAAAATCAAGGACCACGCTAGGAAAATGGTGACCTAAATCATCAATCAAAATAAACATACTGTGATTATTTATACAGATGACCCAATATTATAGAATCAAATGGGTTTTCGAGATTAACCATTCCTAAACTATAATTTATCTGGGGGCATTATTATTTTTGCATAACTCGCTTGCTTATTTAAACTTTGAATTGGCAAACGGCCATTTGGCTCGTGGTTCACAAGCAATTAATTAAAAATCAAAAAAGAATGTCCAGAATAGAATTACTTTACGAATTTTTCAATTCAAACACAAATAGCTTCTGACTCGACTAATGAATTTCAAATGTTTGTGAGTGCTCTGTCAGATACATTAGTTAATTAAAAATTATGACTTGAAACTTAAAAAAAAAATTTTCATTTCAGAATTAGTACACGCCATGTCACTGTTTTAGCATGGAGTCAAATGGAAAAGTAAATGATGCTGAAAACCATGAGGTGGGATATAAAGCGTTTTAAATCCTATACAAAAGTGAATAACAGTAAGCCTTAAAGTCGCATGGGGTCGCTAAGCACACGTCCTCAAATCTCAAACGTTTTTGAAGATTGATTTAATACATATGCGCTCCTTTGCGGACCTCTGTTGCTCCAAGACTTACAAGGGAATGGTTTTACATGGTACGCGCCAATTTCAAAAAGTCATGTCTACAAAAATCAGGCTACTTTTGAATAGTAGAGATCCAAAGTGACTCGATTGCATTTTGCGTTGTTTGATCACAGTAGCCCGCCAAAGTTTAAAAAAATTCAAATTTTAATATTTTGCCGCCCTGTAACTTCTACAGTTCTTATCCGATTTTGACAAAATTTGATTTTTTCTAACGTTTAGACAGACATTTTTCTAAAAAGTAATTTCAGGATTTTTTGAAATTCAAAAATTTTCAATTTTTATATAAATTGGTCTATAAAATTAGGCCTTAAAAAAATATTTTTTTCCAACTTTTTTCAAAAAAATGAAAATGTTTGAATTTTAAAAAATCCTGAAATTATTTTTTAAAAAATGTGTAAACGTTCGAAAAAATCAAATTTTGTCAAAATCGGATAAGAACTGTAGAAGTTACAGGGCGGCAAAATATTAAAATTTGAATTTTTTAAAACTTTGGCGGGCTACTGTGATTAAATAACGCAAAATGCAATCGAGTTACTTTGGATCTCTATTATTTAAACGCAGACTGATTTTTGTAGACATGACTTTTTGAAATTGGCGCGTACCATGTAAAACCATTCCCTTGTTAGTGTTAATAGCTTAGCTTTTGTAGAGTTTAATCCGCTTTTTGTACCACACGAGGGTTTTAAAATCCGAAGAGATTTACTCATGTGCATAAGGGTTGATCGACTGAAAAAATTCATGATTTTCCATTTAATTCCGTGTTTAAAAAGTGACATGATGTATACCAGTTCTATTCACCGCCAATGGCGCTCCACGGATTATATTGTCTAGCCGAATAGCATTGGCCCTGACCGCCATATATTATATGGTGGAGGCAAAAGTTACTTGAGAAACTCGTGAAAGATTCTTGTCTCTTCGGACACCCGTTTTTTTTTTAATTAAACATAGCCATTAAAAGGTATTTAATTTATTAGTATAATATTTACCGCCGTAATTTGATATTGAGCTGCTGTGATAGTCTGTCTCGCAAACGTTGGATAGAAGGTTCCAACGACCAGGAATAGAAGAATCCAGTGCAAGATGTTTAGTGAACTTTTAAAGTACAATTTTGGAGTAATTACTATCTTGATTACTTCGTTCATGGCCATGATAAAAGTTAGCACAAGTAGTACTAGGAAGGATAAACCGTATTTTGATGCTTCTAAACAAGCTTCTTCTTCTGTAGTAAAACAAACAATTTAGCGCCACTTTGAATTAACGAATATATAATTAAGCCCTTTTATTTGATGTAACTAATGCGCAATTTATTTGCCGTATGAAAACATTGCACATGATTTAATCATTTTTCAGTTCGGACTAAAAACGTACTTGATTGGACTATTATCAATTAATTAACCATTGTTTCATTTGTACCAGCAAGTTTAAAAACATCAGCCCTAAAGCAAATTATTAATCAACCGAGTCTTAATCATGAAATGAATAATACTCCAGAACATATTATTTGCTACTATTTACCTGTTAAAACTCGTTCTTGAGTAACATTCAGAGGTATTGTTGTCTTATTTGTAATGTGATTAACCTTAGTTTCGAGATCTTGAACATCGTTTTCTAATTTCCGTATGTTTTTTTCGTTCCCCATCATATCCACGTAAAACCGATTCGGACATTTAATTAAGTAAACATATAGGATGTAGCTTGTGTACATTAGTAGCCAAATTAACTGCCAATATATAGTATTTAATGGATTACTCGAATGTTGCATTTTCACTTTTGATTAATATAAATTCAGCAAGTTAGTTTTAGCTGCTACAAATATTCCAAATACATGATATATTCACAAAATTTGTTAGTGAAACTTACGTAGCAAATAAATCTGGTGAGAAATTGTTTTCTCACACGACGCCATTTTTGATCAAGAAATATTGCAACCGCTGGATGGGTAAATATTTTGTTTTTGACAAACTTACTCGAGTCCAGTAAAGTTCGTAAGAGCTGCAGTTCATTTTTGGCAAATCTTGGACATCGTTGAAAATTTGTTGTGCAGTTAGTCGTGATCTTTGAAGGGAACTCTCCTGGTTTTTCCGCTCCAAGTATGTATCTGATTTTATTAATTAATAATTTTTTAGCATCAGTTAGCTTAATTTGTTTTCATTTTTAAGCAATTAAAATATTAGTTTATTTTAATGAATAATTCAACTTGTGGATAACAAGTACGCTCAGACTCACTTGAAATCTAGCTTCATAACACATTTTTTACTGTTTGTTTCAGCCAAGTCAACTTGGAGGGAAAAATCGAGAAGACGAGACATCAAGTCTGGCATTTCTGTTGCAATCACCTTAATAGCCTGATCTCCTGAACTGTTACTGCAAGTACAATTAAAACGTATGTGCTATTACTATATATTAATTAATAATAAATGCAATAATAATAATTACTATATAATTCCTATATACCTATCTACATAATTCCTACCTATCTACATAATTTAGCAACCTTTGGCAATTCTCAACCGAATTAGACATGCAATATGTCCTTTTGAAGCTCGTAAAAAATAAAAAATATGAAATTCTTTGAAAATTTAAAATTATTTAATTTACTATTTGTTTTAATTTCAATTAACTTTAAATCTGCAATATTAAATTAAGTCTTTGATAATTTGAACGTCAATCATAATACATATTATTCTACTCTTAATTGCCGTCATTTTGATCTATCACTTGTTCATAGTTGCAGAGAGTTACCGGTCGAAATTTGAAATTTTAGGTTTGGCGGGAAATTCAAATTTTCATTATTCCCCTATTCCTACCTATCTACATGATTTGATTGACTTTTGAGTTACTCAACAGAATAACATATACTATACATCATTTTAAAAACTAAAACATTCCTTTAAAATTGAAAATTAGTAGATCTATTTTTTATTTGCAATTAAGTTTAAATTTTCAATTTTAAAATTAAACTTTAAAAATTTTGCGTCAATGTTAACTAACGTTAATGTTACCTGAATTTAAAGTATTTTTTTGTGTGAAGTTTACGTGGGAAAAATGTATACAAGATTTAATGACACATTCGACTAAATCAAACTGCTTAATATTGCTGTTAAGGCTGCCATTAAACAAGGGCTTTAGCCCTTGTTTATTTGATCGACTTTTGAATTACTCCACGAAATAACACATACGATACATCATTTTGAAGCTCTTTTAAAATAAAAAATATTAAATTCATTAAAAATTGAAAATTATTTCATCTACTAATTTTTTTAATTGCAATTAACTTTAAATATGCAATATTAAATTAAAGCTTTGATAATTTGAACGTCAATCATAATACATATTATTCTTCTCCTAATTGCCGTCATTTTGATCTATCACTTGTCCATAGTTACAGAGAGTGACCGGTCGAAATTTGACATTTTATGTTTGGCGGGAAATTCAAATTTTCAACATTCCCCTATTCCTACCTACCTACATAATTTATCTTATTTTTCATTTCGCTATGCAATTTAACATGCAATATACCTCTTAAAAAATAAATATTGAATTTAAAATATTGTCAATTATTTTACTTACTTTTTTTTAAATTTTAAATAACTTTAACTTTGCAATTTTTAAATACAGCTTTTATTATTTGCAAGTAATACCCCATATTACAGTTAACGATGTTAAGCGAATTCAAAATTAATACAACAAAAAATTGAAGTTGGTTTTTCTATTTTTAAGCGTTGTAAAGCTACAATTATGATTTAAAGACAAATTCAACTAAATCAAACTGCCTAATGTTGCTGTTAAGGCAACAAAGAAATATATAATATAAGAAATACAATAATAATAATTACTATATAATAATTAATAATAAATACAATAATAATAATAATATACAGTCTAGATAATTTAATATTTTTCCAATCCACAATGTTTACAGTTGTAATTATAATATGAATATGATGAATTGACTGAACATGTTGGATACCCTTAGCTAATAATATAATTATTATGACTTCATTTAAGTACCAGCAGTATGGATTCGCTCCATGATGGATGAGGTATTTCGAACACAATTCTAATTGACTTTCCGCTGCCAAATGTAAAGGTGATTCTCCCTCTCTGTAACAAAATATGTGTAAACTGTTATTGAAATAGTTATTAAAATTTTTGACGGTGATTACGGAAATTAACAGTATAATTTCAATAATCAGCTACATATAAGTATTTTTCTTACATGTCGTGAATGTTAACATCAGTTTCTGGATAACTAAAAAAAACATTTAGACAAGATCCAGCATTTTCGAAACATGCGGCACACTTGCATTCTGTAATTTTTATAATCAAACATTTTTAAGTAGGTGAATCATACCTAATAACACAACTACTCGAGCAAGTTTTTTAAAATAAAGTAATAAATTAAATACAAGAAATTGTGCGTAAAAAACAAATATATATTCCTAGAAAAGTCTAAAAAAAGAAGTGCACGCTACATAAGGTGCGTTTTTATAACTTATATGCATGACGTATACCGAAAATGGCTTATTACGATGTACAACTAAATGCCACGCTTTGCCTGGTTCACGCCATTTTCAACTTTGATCTAATTATGAAATGGTATAAATTTTTTATATAATAATATAAGCTTTCATGCCCCCATACACATACGCCGGATACACCCCCCCCCCTCCCTATTTCCCTCAAGGATAAACAATATAGTACGCGATAATAACTAAACATGTGCTCATTATATAGCCCGCGTGTAACGTTTGTTGACAAAAGCCAAAAGCTTGACTAAAAAATTATTAAAAATTACCCAGGCACATCGCCCAATGAAGAGGTGTTCTGCCTTGTGAATCCGTCACATTGGGACTGATGCCTTCACTCAAAAGATTATCAATCTTCTCAGCATCTCCCTCCTTGGCTGCTTGAAACAACTCCTCTATTTTGGATTGAGTTATGACTGGGGCACTATCATTCACACTAGAATTTGATTTCAATTCGATGGAAGATTGTGCTGAACTACCTCTGCTACTACTATTGCTTCCATTATTATTTGGAGTTATTTTATTCTTTAGATTCTTCTTCCACATGATTCCAATTTATTAGCGTTACGTAGAATTATTTAATTTCTGTTACACTAATAACTTATTACAAATACGATTTAGGGAGTTATGATGCAGACAGATATATTTTACTTTGGTTTGTTTTCACTCACTATAGTCAGTAAATATTTCACTAACAAACCAACGATATGTAGTATGACCTGCAACTACGCGAGCTGGTGAAATTGAAATATTCTGAAACTGAACTAAAACTGAATGCGGTCTCTCGGCAATGATTATTTATGTGATGTTTGGTGTTGTTCCCAGGAGCTTAAAACTGCAACTGTTGAGGATCACGAACGATTCTTACCTTTCGTACATGACTTGTTTTTGCTAAATGAAGTTTGACTGATCGTGAGACTGCGACTGGCTCGGTGTCCGTACTTGAGTATAGTCTCTGTTTTTTGCATGTAAAGTCACCTAAAACATGTTCGGCACTTCAGGATTTCACGACTGACTCATTATCATCGTACATGTATAACTAAAGCCAAACATGAAGTTATAATTACATAATACCACTCTACAAGTGGGAATTTATACAAAGACTTGGTCTATTCTTTGATAACTAATACCCAGGACGGCTACTCATACGCATGTCCCTCTGTGTTTTTATAAATTTTAATTTCAAGTTTCATAGGAATGGGTGAACCATTCAGTGTTTCCACCTAGCCATCGCATCAGCGCTTTATTAGCTCCCACCGAATTACTAAAGTTGGAAATTAGTTACCGACTGGGAGCTAGTTATCAAAGAAACCCCAAGACTTGCTTGGTCGTAATTATACATCCATCAGAAGAAGTTTCCGTTTCCAACACGCTAACGAGCATAACCCGCCAAGCTATAAGTGAGATTTTTCATGAGACATTTTTTTTCGAAAAGAGCGTCTAAAAAAACTTAAAATGGCTTAACAACATGATGCGCGTAATGAGTTTCGGTCGATAAAATATTTTTTCGAAAAATCGAAAAAGGCCTAAAAAATGGTTTTTTAATCTCATTTTTTATTTCTTAAAAAAACATCTTAAGCACAAATTTTGAAAATTTTGCATGAAAAACCATTTTAAAATATTCTGAATTCAAAAACAATTAAAATTTAAAATTTTAAAATTTTTTATTTTTTTTGAAATTTTGACCTATAAAATTGGTGCCTATAAAATTTCAAAAAAATAAAAAATTTCAAAATTTTAAATTTTATTTGTTTTTGAATTAAGAATATTTTAAAATGGTTTTTCATGCAAAATTTTCAAAATTTGTGCTTAAGATGTTTTTTTAAGAAATAAAAATGAGATTAAAAAACCATTTTTAGGCCTTTTTTGATTTTTCGAAAAAATATTTTATCGACCGAAACTCATTACGCGCATCATGTTGTTAAGCCATTTTAAGTTTTTTTGGACGCTCTTTTCGAAAAAAAATGTCTCATGAAAAATCTCACTTATAGCTTGGCGGGTTATGCTCGTAAGTATAAAATATGTTATTAAATTGAACATAGGTATATGCATAATTATACCTGCTGCTTTTAGTTTTCCACTTTTTCAGTTGAATTAGTCATTGCAAGCAAGTATATGAATTCTGACTTCTCCGGCATCCATACTTTCAGTGATCAGTGTAGCTAAACATTATACACCAACGTCTAGAGCTTAGAATAATATTATTTTTGCATATTTACACATTTCATTTTGTAAAAAGTGATCATCACCCTTCAGCATGCATAATGCATGACAAGCTGAAATAACATTATTAGCTTCAATTGCGAACGTCAAACTAATCCCAAGGAGCTTTGTACATATGAATCCTGATACACAGACTTAGCAGACGTGCCGATGCCGAATATTTTTTATATATTTACATATGTATGTACTACTTATGGCAGTACTACAGATAGAACAATCACCTGTAAACCCAAAACGTTTTCATACTTTACCCCACACGCACATTATAATAATAATATTATATAATTATATATTGACTGTCAACAAATTGCTACACACATTTCCTTCATTCTCTGCATATGCATGAAAAAAACAAGAGACTCATCATGTGCTAATTTGCTAATTTGTTGAATGAATGATTGCAATCATGATCACCAATGTTTTTTCTGTTCTCCACCCGATTTTAAGTGCTTTTGTAATTTCATCTTGTCAGCAGTTTTTTGTATTTGCCTAAGCACCATTCCCGCATACATCGTGTGACTTTAAGCTCTACTTAAACTGGTTGATGCTGATACTGCTTTTGAGTTATATACGGCGAGTAACTTTGAAGATAAGAGTGGGTGCAGGCCGCAGGCATGTCCACGTCCACTAAATTAAGACAACGGGTAAATTATTATAATCTTTTTTATGGTTAACTAATATAGTCACAAAAAATTATATTAAATCGTAGATTTACAAGCAAGGTTGAAGGACGTATGTCTGTCACACCGTACGCAGTACGACGCCCCTTCACAAGATATATACAAAATAAATTACAAATACTTGAGACAACGACCACATACAGATAAAACGTTTTCCCGACTTTGAAGTTTTTTGCCATTTAATACTTCGTGTGTGCGATTATGTGGGCTCATGGGAATGTATTACTTTCAAATATATGTATAAGAAAATACCTGTGTCTGAAATACAAACAAATAATAATGACGGAGAGACAATTTAACCCTTCCTCGTACAGAATTACGGAGGGACGAGGAATCGCAAAAAATGCGGACGATAACGTAAGTCTTATCATTCTCTTATCTTTAGGAAGTAATTTATCACTCCATAGTGACAGGATCTTAGGGGCTGGAGAAATTTAAATACTTATGTCAAACAACTAAAATCTCGATTGGTGTATGTTTTGCAAAATTGACGATATTATTGCATTGGAAAAACAATGCAATCAACGGCGAAATAAAAACTTCTGTATAGCTATAATGTTATGCAATATTAAAAAATAAGTAACTCTAAACTCAACACTCAACTCATTTATCAGCCTCGATTTGGATATATTTAAAGCAGTTAATATACAGAGTACATAAACTGCATTTTTTGACTTTGGGATATTTAGTATTTAGGTATATTAATAATATATTTATTAATATATCATGGTCGACGGTGTTGATTTCCTATGCTTTCACTTTGGATATTGTCATTTTGATTGTAGTAATGTGTGTATATATTTACCACCGCAATTTGAGCTAGGAAAGGAGAACTTACACGTGGTAAAACAGTATGAAACAATGGAATAGAATCACCTATGTTTTCGTGAATTAACTATCTAACGCATAATTAAGTAGTCTGGCGGAATTATTATTTTCGCAAATGCCAAAATGCTAACTCTTTTGAATGCTTTACAGTTGACCCCAACCTATCCAGCATTCTTTTTAAATGGAGCTAAATGGGAAAATTCTGACTTAGTATCGTCATGTTTTTGTTCATATCTGATAGCCAAAATCATATTGTGCTACAGAACTCCCATTCCCATTAATTCTCTACAAAACTAGCAATAAGTAAAACACAATACATGAGGTCACATTGGGTAGTAAAACACATGACTTCAAACGTTATTGAAGGCTAACCTAGTGCGTAGGTACCAACAATGCTTTAGAGTCACACGAGATGCTTTGTTATCCCGCGTGGCCTCTTTAAGTCTTTGTTGTTTTGTGGAGAATTGAATGGACTTCAATGGACGTCCACATCAATAAACGTTTTTAAACTTGCGCAGACTAGTACATGTGTGTCACAATTTGCAAAAAAAGATGTAACGTAATTCAATTTAACTCCATGCAAAATACAATTGACCTAACTTGGACGGGCTCTCTCTACCTTAGTTTCCAATAGCGTAGCGTGAACTGAAAGTTGACTTCTCTAGTTATAACTAATGTATCAAACAGTGAACACTGAAATTTGTATATTTTCACTGGTGGAGTCCAAAGTTATTAGAGAAACCCATGATTTAATTGTAATCTATTGGAATGCCATTTTTTGGGTTTTAATTAATTGATGGATAATCACATGACCTCCTGAGCTCATAATCTCAAGCGTAATAAAACATAGTAGTCAATTGCCATGCCAAAATAATAATCTCACCAGACTATTCATGCTTGGGAGAAGACACCATTTTAAAGCTTCGGTGATTCAATTTTATTGGGACATGCTGTAGATGAAAATGTATCGATAATAATATCTGATTTAGACAAAGGAAAGAAAAGATTGTTCTTGAAAGGACAGGAAGGGATACTGATACTTCCAGTGTTGAATTTCTTAAATCGTTATGCATTGAATTGAAGTGTAGCTTGTGCATGAAAACGTAAATATGATTATGTGCCAAAATTCCGTGCCATGCGTAGATATAGTATTATAAGAAAATTCCCTTTTAGCTTATACTTCGACTTTTACTCCGACGATAATATTGTTATTGTAAGCCAAGGACTTTTAATTAATTATCTTCCCATTTTTTGACAATTGACAGTTTTGCAGTTGATATTATTACTGTGTGAGCTTATTTCAGAAAGTCGAAGAAACGAATGCTATGCACATATGCAAGTTAACTCATGAACATGTAAAAAAAAATGTCAGCAATATATGTATAGGCATGTAATCTCATACCTATTTTACTATTTTCCCAGCTGCAGAGCTTCCTTGAACATACAATACATAATTTTTAATAAATGCAAAAAGTTTTCTATAAAATCTATGGACTGTGCTCCCTCCAATGATACTCTAAGAGAAAGTTTTCAAGAATTCCAAAACTTTATATAAATAATTGCATGCATTCATGCATTCACATGAAAGGTAAGTAACGTGAATGCAGGTACAGAATATCCTGTAGAATATCCTTTGAAATATGAGGACTTTGCTAGCAAAACGCGTTAAGTCCATGTTGCCCAAGTTTACAGGAACCGCAAATTTTGATAATCATGTGAAAACGTGAATATTTTTTTGAAATTTTTTTTTCAGTAACTGAGTACTACCAGGTGTATTAGTAGCCAAAATAACTCAAATCTGACGCAGCGTCGTAATTTTTTAAAAATGATTCAAAATTTTAAAATCTTGGACTTAACGTTTTTTGCCGAAAAACCCATAAGAGACAATGCAAAAAATTAACCTTTTGAATTATATTGAATTGCATGCTAATTTCTGATTTTAAAATTGAAGTATGAATTGTACTTTTCAAAAACATGTAAATAGAACATTATGCACTTTTTACAAAAATGTAAATAGAACATTATGCATTTTTCAAAAACATGTACATAGAACATTTTGCACTTTTTAAAAACATGTAAATACAACAGTAAGCATTAATTAAAACAATCCTGCATTCCAATGTTAAATTGTCGAGTGCAAATCTACTGTCTACTACTCCTTAAAGAAGTTGTTTGCTTAGGGATTGTCAGAAAATGACGTCATAGAAAAGTATTTATTTTGAAAACCATGTTCCCCCCTGTCACCAGATTAATCATATTGCGTAAATGGCTATCCCTAGCATAGGATTGCCAAGTAGACCCATTGAACCTATCAATGACGTCATTTGTGGACGACCCCTTACGTCTTTATTTTCTTCATAAGAAACGCGACTGTTCTTTTGTAAAATTTCTTAATTACTTTGTAAACCATGCCCTTCTGTATTATTAAAACAGCAGAGCTTCCAGATGTGCCAAACAAATTGAACTTTAGTTTGCATATCGATTTGTTAAGGATCGTCCGTAAATGACGTTTTCGGTAGGGTATGTGAATCTAGTCTTGTAGTAATGATATGTCATGCCGTGGTAAAGATAACAGTTAAACGCAATTTTAAAGTGATGACATGGCGATGGATTAGCCTTATAAAGTGAAAATTTGTGAGACGTCATTTATGGACCATCCCCTGCAAATAGTACAGATGTATTTGATTTTGAAGCGAATTTTCGTTTCATTACAAGAGGCAGTTTTGGGCAAATTAGGATATTTGTTTATAAGAATCAGTTGTTTTTATTGGGTTTAGTGGACTTAACGTGTTTTGCCAAAAAACGACTGATGGACTTAACGTGTTTTGCCAGAAAACGGTTTTTGAGCGAATTATTTAAAATAGTTCCAGTGACCTTTGACCTCTGATATTGCACAGTGTGAATTATATGTACTTAGTCGTTCTTAAGCACCAATAATCTCAATTTCTGAAAAAATGGACTTAACGCGTTTTGCTAGCAAACTCCTCATATGTATCCCTCGGATTTTTTCCGTATTGGGTCAGTTCCTTAGGGTCGTGCTTGTCTTTCATACTGCAGCTTTACTTCAATGATAATAGTGGTACATATTATGCTACGTACGTTTGTTTAGCTATAAGTTTAAAAGTATATCCTCCCAGGGGATTTTGCCCATAATGCCCATAAGGGAGTGTATTTGTAAATAGGTAACTACAAAAGCATATCTTTGACTGACTCCAAGTTGTTTGGTATATTACTATATTAACAAGGGGCTTTAAAAACCTACCCCATAATGTATTCTTTGAATGTATGTAATTATGTAACATACATGTAAGCTTACACTATGAAATATCAACCAATTTCTTTATTTTATAATGCTTTTGAGCGTTACATAAGGTGTCAAAAAATATACGTGTTAGAAATATAATTATGACGGTGGCTATGACACAATAAGTAATACCCACGTGAAAAGCTTTGACGTCAGCTGAACCTTTGTGAAACTTGTGTACATGCTATACATGTACCTATACCATGTGAAGGAGGTAAGGTACTTATTTGTATTGCAAATTTCAACAGTGACTAATCGAATTTTCTTTCTATATGACATATCATGCTTTCACCAGAATGTAATCCAAATCCAAATCTAATCCCACAAGACACGATTCATACTGACTGCCAGGTGGTGAGGCAGCGGTTATATGGAATTCATGGCTCATAAATTTATTATTAAGACAACATAAACGACACCTGGAAAACTACAGGGGAGTGGACTAGACTCCGGGTTCGGCACACAATGACGGGGAAACTTGTGCACGGATATGGAATGAAGGGGAAACGTGATAACTCCAGGGGTAATGGCAGCATAACAAATGACATTTTGTGTGTTTGTTTGTCTCTGGAATGTTTTCGTTCTAATAAGCCTGTGGTTGGTTTAGATTTCCTAGAGAATTTAACACTGGCAATGGAACTGGAGTTTACTGGAGGAATTAGAAACTAAATACTATATAAAGTGTTACCGAGTCTCAACGCCAGATTTGCCAGTTCAGATTTGCTAGTCTATCCTTTTTAATCATCCCCTGTTAAATTGGTAACGTTGCTCCATTTTCCACGTGCAAATTAAATTCCATAAAATATTTAAACAATGGATGTTACTGATTTAATTTGTGTACAGATAAATTTTTGGAAGGATATCTAAATATTTGTTACTCTTACTTCTAGAAAGTTACGGGGTACAATGTGTAAAGACGGAATTAGATTTTCAAGTTTCTCGTTTTCAATTTTCACATTGGCGTTGCGTACGCTACAAGGAGTAGAGCATCTACTCATAGTTGTCTGTTTTTCATCCTTCGTGATCAATCCAAAATGCGTCACTTCCGTATTTGATCCTGGTGGTGAGCTTCATAATGAGAGTGCTAGTGTCAGGCGAATTGGATCTGTAGACCAAGAGGAGTGCAAAGCCTTTGAGGAAGTAATTCTCTTGCTTAGCAATGCAGGGAAAGTTGATGAGTTTTACCTCATGCTCCCATATGAAACTCATCAGGTGTGTGCTGAAGAGCTACGGAGCGATTTGCTGGAAGAAAGGCATAATTTAAATCCCATTAGCTTCATAGTGTGCAATACGGGCTGGGACCTAAATAGTTTGATACCCGTAACAAATCATGATGCGGATAAAAATAGGAAAATCTTTATTGTGGTTATGTGTGATCTTAAGAAGACTGTAAGTAACGTACACCGTATCTGTAATACATCAAGCTTCTTCATATTTTATTTCTATAAATATTTTAAGTTTTTTAATATATTGTACGTCTGTTTCTTGTAGGTGGAACCCCTCTGGAGAAAAAATCAAGACATATTATTTCATTTTAAATGGGTTTTATACAATCACTCCATTTCGGATAATAATGCTAAGCAGTATTTAAATGACGCCAAATCCTTAATTGACTTCCAATTCAATTCCTATACAGTCATGGTGACACAGAGAAATGGGTCAAAATCTAACTTGGACGCATATCGAGTTTACAGGTAATACAAATATATTAAATATAACATTTATGTGCTATAGTATCTTGTAACATACATTTTTCATAGCCTCATTTTGCTTCGTCCAACACCAACAATCAGTAAAATGTGTTGACAGATAAATAATACAGTAATTTAATGAGTTGTCTGATGTCAAAACACTAGTAAGATAAAATATTAAAAAGGTGTCAACTTTAAATATTATCCCCTCTATCTAGACCAACACATTTATCACAGGAAGTAATAATGGAGCCAATACCACCAACGGATTGGTGGTACACCCGAGGAGAAAGACAAAGATCGGATTTTCGACTAAACCCGTTGCGCATAACTGGCGTGGTAATCTTTTACAATTAATTGCTCATAGTCTCCCTAATACTGAACATAATATCGCAAGATTAGTTGACTAACATGGAAACTACTATTACTATGTTATCTCGGGATTTAGGAAATGTTTATTAAAAACTTTTCTTTCGACCCTATATGCTATAGTTAGAACGAATAGTGTGATATGTAACTCTAGTAAATTTTGGGCTGTGTTAACAGCAGTAGTCCATCAAAGTTGTAAACACCCTTTTAATTTTTTAAAATTGTGCCATATTGTAACTCCTACAAGTTGTATCCGATTAAAACGAAATTTGCGGTTTTGTGATTTTCAGAGTATTATCTGAAAAGCTATATGTCTGGAATTTTTCAAATTTGAATTTTTATGAACATTTTGAATAATTAATAAAATGCCTTAATTTTAAGGTCTAATTTTATAGACTATGTAGACCTCAAAAGAAGCCTTTGTATTAATTTTTCAAATAAATTTTTAAAAAATGCAAATTTGCTAAATTCTAAAAATAAATTTTAAGATAATACTCTGAAAATCCCAAAACTTCAACTTTCGTTGAAATCGTACACAAACTGTAAGAATTACAGTGTGGCAAAAAAGCTTTGAAAATTCGAGTTTTTTGAACTTTCGCGGGATGGGGTAAACACAAAGGATATAACGCACTTGAGTTACCATAGTATTCGTTCTAACTATATATAGCTATAGTTCAAAGAAACGATTTTAGCTAACGTTTCCTAAGTCCCGAGACAACATAGAAAAGGTTTGCAAAGTAAGTTTCAGTATGTGTGAGAGATTAAGTAATGAAAAAAAACTGTTTTATTAGATGGACCCTCAGTACGCATCTGACACGGACATAGCGTATTCAAAAACCCCTGATGGTACATTAGTTCCCGTCTTTCAAGATGGCTTCGCAGTTCAGATACTAAGAGCACTTCAACAAACAATAAACTTTACGTACGTAATCATAATCAAATAATTATTATTTGAACCAACATAGCAACATGCCTCAAATAGCGCAAACAATTACAGTATACTTATACGCACTTTACTTTGCAGCGTAATTCCTAAAGTGACAAATGCATGGGGTCACATTGACGACACGGATCAGGAATGGAAAGGGATGATAGCGCTCTTGCTCAAAGGGGAAGCGGACATAGGGATAAGCTCCACAGCTGATCTGCCATTTAGACGTGAGGCAGTTGACTTCAATATGCCGACAGGGAGTTTGAGATTGTGTGCCTATTTTAAAAAATCCAAAAATTTCATGAATGCCCTCGCCCTCCTTCAGCCTTTCACAAGCACACTATGGATTTCAATTGTTCTATGGCTTCTCCTACTTGGAACAGTACTGGCATTATTTAGATATCTCCTCCTTCGTCTTCACCGTATTCAAATTCCCCATAATATGCTATTGGCGAAAAAGAAAACGAAGAGGATTACGTTGACTGTCAATTACAAATTTTTTAGCTTATTAAACCCGTCTCCAAAAATCCCAGTGAATAACGGATGGACTAGTACTAGGACCAGTACCGGTACTAATGATGGAAGTTGTGTTCTCATAAGTGAGCTTACGACGTCTGCTGATCTGCAGCAGCCGAGCTATAAAGGGAATACAAATGATACTAATAAAAATAAAGTTGGAGAAGATTCAAATTTCTTGTGGGACACAATGGACTGTTTTCAATGGGGAATTGGAATTATTGCCTTCCAAGGTTTTTATGAGATTCCAAAATATGACTGTGTTCGAGTTGTGATTGCTTTGGGCTGTCTCTGCTCTGTTATCATCTATGGGGCGTATGCCGGAACGCTCATCTCCTTCTTATCTGTCGCTGTGGAATCTATCAAGAGTATTGAGCAGCTATTAAGTACTTCCTACGTTTTCAGTGTTGTCAACTCCCCTATCTCGAACAAAATTCTAATGGTAAGATTAAAACAAGCCATCTGGAGGATTTTGATTTTTTCCTCAACAAGCAATAAAATATTGCTAGAATAAATTACAAGAGATTCTGGATTTTTAGTCATTTCGTATAAGTAGCGACACATGCAAAATTGCCCTTATGTTTTGGTTACTATGTAGGGTTTGTGTTATTTACTAATATTTATATTTAAAATTCTATTGCAGGAATCTACATTTGGAAGCAACCATGCTATTTACACCAGGAAAAGAGAGACACCAGTTTACAATGGGATGAATGAGGCCAAGAAAGAATTACTCAAAGGGTCTTTTGTATATTTAGTGGATAACTATGCTGCGTACGATAGTTTGCAAAATAATTTCACTGTATCCGAAGCTTGCCTCATTAATGAATTAAATATACCTCATGTTTTTCAACAACTTGGATCCATGACACCTAAAAATTCTACATATAGGAGGACATTTGATTATCAGTAAGTCTAAAACTCTAAAAAGGGTTACCTATTTATTAAATATCCTATCACATGCCAAAACTATTGTGTTATTTTACTATTTGCTTCATCCTTTAAAACGTTTGATGGTTATAATACGCATTTTAATGGTAATCGTACTTGAGTATAAGTGAATTTTTTCGTTGGCTGTAACATTGGAAAATTTTGTGTGGAACTTGTCATTGAATCAAATGGAGAGAATTTTGTTAATTTGAAGTGCCCCTCCCCCCCCCCCCTGGACCTTTACGATTACTAACTTTATATGGCTACAAGTTGATTTTTTAATTTATTTCAGAATTCTCCGAATGCAAGAGTATGGACTAGTTAAAGTTTGGTCAGGTCGATACGTTCAAAGTCGTACCCCCTGCAACTCTCAGGACGTCACCGGTTTCCAAGGGGTTGAGCTGTACAGCGTATTTGTCGCTTTTGGTGCAATCGGATTTGGCACCATCATTTCAGTGTTATTTTTAATATTTGAGAAAATGACACGCAATTGCAAGTTTACGAGATGAAATTTGCAGTAATGATAAAAAAAACCATGAACATAATAATTATTTGATGTATTTTGTAAGAATAATTTCAGTATTACATACACAATTTATTGTTGTACATGAATTTATTAAAAAAACTGTGGAATGATGAACGTATTTCATATACCGGTAAAAAAAAGTATACACATTTTAAAAGAATTCAGTCAATTTTCTTTTGCATCATGATATTGTTTACAAATCAAACATTTTGAGGTGTGAGCAAGCAAAACAATGGAGAAACTTTACAAAGCCTTGATGACTCCGTAACCGTAAGCGGTGGGAGCAGCGGCATATGGGTAGCTAGCATAGGCAGATCCGGGAAGAGTGGTGTCCAATTTCAATTGGTAGTCCCCGGCAACTGTGTTGTATCCGTAACCGGAATAACCGCCATAACCGGCATAACCGGCGGTGTAGGCGTATGGGTAGGCCAATGGAGAAACAGCGGCATTGTATCCGAATCCGGCAGGGGAGACGAAACCGGCGTAAGAGAGGGCAACAACTCCCAAGAAGATCAAAGCAACCTTTGAATAAATCAAAAAGCAAATTAAAGCCACAGCTCAAAATTTAATGATTTTTCTAAAATTATTATTCAATTTTTAAATTTTATTTTATAGTTATCGAAATAATAATGAGATTTAGAAACTTACGATAGCCTTCATGATGATATTTAGTTTGTGTGGAGAGCGAGAAACTCAAGAATGTTTATGAAGTGGAATTGGTAGATTAGAATGGAGAGCAACTGATGATTTTCAAATGCTGGAACAGGAGTATTTATACTATGTGTAAGAGCGTCTGAAGTCTGAGGCGTGGTCCAGTTTTTTTGTTTAATTTTCTTTTAATTTGACATTCGTTGTCGTTATCAAGTAGCAAGTCCGGAATGTGTATATGTACAAAACAAAAACTAACACATTTTATTGCATATAATAATTATTACAAAGCCTAAATAGAGTATTTTTTCACATTAAGAAGTCCAATTCCGATCAAACCTTTTTACGCTTGCAATTTTATTAATGTAATCCATCCCACCGTACCGTGACGCAGATGTTTAATTTATTTGAAGAAATAGCTTTAGGTATGGAACAAATTCGAAGACAACAACAATTAAAATGCTGTTCATTGGCGTTTGTTATGGTCATTTTTTTGGAGGCTTGAAATCTGGAGATGACTGGATATTGCAGTACATATATATGAAGCATTATCTGTGTGGATCTGGAGCACTGTGCCCTACATATTATAGATAGAATATAGTAGGCCCCTTATTTATACTATCCCCATATCACGGTATCACTCTCATTTATTTTTTCAGATATTGTCAATAATAGTGCGTTGGTATAATCTTTATTTCACCTCATATTACAATTCATATGTCTGACACCGTATCCAACTGCGGCTGTTACAGTACTATACTTACAAACTTGAATGCATACGTTATATTTATACGATATGCTTAAATAAGGATGTACATTTGTCTTTTGTAAGTAGGCGGTTGTTTTCTTGTTGAGAAAAACCTTTTAAAAAACATGTAAAAATTTAGTTACAAAAATTAAAAGCGTACAACTACAACTACAACTACGCTAGCACTTTGTATTATGCTGACTGCGCCTCCTCATTCCAACTTGCATTGATATCAAACGTTAAACATTAAATTTAATATTCATTGATGAAAAAAATGTGCTTCTTAAAAAAATTATTGACTATTGACTGTAACCGTTACCTACTGACATGCTATTAATTATTACAGGTTGCGTACCTAGTAGGTACCAATACATAGTTTGTGAACACCTCTTGTTATTATTGCATGTAGTTGAAGCGGCGACGGCGACACGCTATCAGCATTATCTATGTATTTTTATTGTGTATATAAGTGTGTAGCACTAGACCGTACCCTTTCTCTTAAAAGGCAAAGCACAGCATGCAGACTAACTATAACAACGAAAGTATTAAGAAAAGGGTGGACCTTGAGACACATACAGACAGCAAACAAGTGTTTTTCTTAAGAAAAAATTCTTTATTACATTTTTGTGCGGACAATCACTCTCGACTCGATATCCTCCTAAGACATTAGCATTCATTATAAATGCGTCATCCACATTACTACGTCTACCTACACTGAATTGAGTACTGAGTAGGTACATACTTATACAGGTATGTTAAAAGGGCAGATTTCTTAACAAATTGACATACGGACACTTTCCTCCTGGACGTTTTCCCTCCCGGGGGGACATCATCATCCCGGACCTGAACCCCCTCTGACAGTTTCCTACCAACTCATACCCAGGACATTTTTATCCCAGTGTCAAAATCACATCACCAAAATAAACGAGGGCTCGTTTCCAGAAAGTTTTTGTAGTCAAAGTTTCCATGTTAAGGTTGCCTACTACGAATACATACATTTTCTTGAAAGGATCACTCTTTTATTTTGGGCTGAGATTTAGATACTGTGAGGAAAATGTCCTCTATATACTCGAATTCGGAGGAAATTGTCTACGGTAGTACGGTAGCATGCCTATAATATATATTTTATATGTTTTATCCTCTATATCATACAAAAATCCAAAAACTTGGCGAATTTATGGAAGTTTGTCGAAATTGTTTTTGCTCTACTACATAATAAAACTGCACATTGGGAAAATCTCCATAGCGGCAAAATTATATGTTGGGACCAGTTATTTAATATTTACCAAATTTCATCATAATTTGTATAGCAAATAGATACATATGGATGAGCTTAAATTCTATTCTAGGCCTATATTATATGACTTGGTACTCTCAATTGACATATATCTCATAGACATGTTGTTTAAACAAAATTTTTTAAAAATCCCATATAACATTTAAAAATACAATACAATATAATTTTTTATACCCAAACGGCCATATCAATTGTTCCCAAATTTTGCCGTGAACCTCATCTATATCTATTTGCCACAAAAATTATGAAGAATTTTGGTAAATTCTAAATAACTGGTCCCAACATATAATTTTTCCGGTATTCATGGAGGTTTTCCCAGTGTGGACTGTATAACGAATGAATTATTGCAGTATCGGAAATCTCGAATTGAATCAATTGAATGTCACTCTCACTTGTCGAATATATGTATTAATATTACTAAATTTATATTAACATTATAATCCCTTGAATTTCACTCAGCATTAATCATAAGGGCTGCTTCGTGTTCAAAGTTATGCGAAAATAAATATATACGCATAATAATAATATATACTTGTCATTTTCTCGATAACCCGCTTAGCTATGTTACTTGAAATAGTTTAAGATTTTGCAGTAATTTCCAGCGTTCGATTTTTTAAGTTGTGTCTTGATATAGGAAATGCAGTATTGCATGCTTCATGAGAGCTTTAACTTGTGGTCGATGTCGAGTACTTCGAAAACACAAGTAGCCGAGGAACAACATGATTTGCAATAGGAAATGTGTGAACAAAATTTAAATTTTATTTCCATAATAAAGGAATTTGAGTAGTAAAAAAACACAAATTTTAACAAAGTCAGTCAATTAAAAGACTATAATATTCGTATCAAAAACTTTTGTAGAACTATTGAGCTGAGATTTAATTATTTTGTCTGCGAAGGATATTTACAAAGCCTTGATGACTCCATAACCGTAAGCGGTGGGAGCAGCGGCATATGGGTAGCTAGCATAAGCAGATCCGGGAAGAGTGGTGTCCAATTTCAATTGGTAGTCCCCAGCAACTGTGTTGTATCCGTAACCGGCATAACCGCCATACCCGGCATAATCGGCGGTGTAGGCGTATGGGTAGGCCAATGGAGAAACAGCGGCATTGTATCCGAATCCGGCAGGGGAGACGAAACCGGCGTAAGAGAGGGCAACAACTCCCAAGAGGATCAAAGCAACCTTTGAATAAATCAAAAAGTTAATTAAAATTTAATGATTTTTCTAAAATTATTACTCAATTTTTATATATAATTTTATAATTATCGAAATGATAGTGATATTTGGAAACTTACGATAGCCTTCATGATGATTTTTAGTTTGTGTGGAGAGTGAGAAACTCAAGAATGCTTATGAAGTGAAATTTATTTGAGTGGAGAGCAACTGATGATTTTCAATTGCTGGAACAGGAGTATTTATACAATCTTTGAACGACGTCTGAGGCGTGGTCCATTTTTTTTTTATTTTCTTTCATTTTGTTCATTGAGGAGCAGGTCCGGAATCTGCAATGACAAAACACAACGTAAGTTCAGCTTTAACTCATTTTTTTCCAAACAGATGACTAGTTTTTGCTAGTTGTATCCGTATCCTTCAAGCTTTTATCATATATCTATATAGATTTGCATTGACAATTTTAATTTTGACACATGTTGGAATCAAAGCGGGTTAACTTTTGCAACGAAAAGAATTTACAAATTTTATTGCGCACAAAGCATTCATTTGTAGGTAATACATATAATTAAGTAGCAGGCGCACAATCTGTATCATACTCAATTTCATCAATGTAATGGTTGACGGATGGAATTTTAATCGCCTTTTTATGTAGTTGCCGACCTGAACATTTACTACAAAATGGTGTTTAACTTTAAATTCCGAATAGGGTGGACGAAGGGACGATAAGATTTATTATTTCTTACGATACAATGGTATTTGGTATTGCGTATCTATGCTCTATAATTAATTGTGTTCTCAATAATTAGTAGATTAGCCCTGTTTTTGAGTGTTGTTGCCATGAAAATACTTGCATGTATTATGGACGTAGTACCTACGTAGTTATTGTAAGCTTCAATTCATTGCATTGATTTGTATTTTATTAACAAATTAAGTGAAACAAAAACTACGACGAAACCTTTGGCACTTACTACAATTATGCATGTAAGTCATTATACCTTCAACATTATTTTGCTTGCTTCCTAACTCTACACAGTCATGCTCAAATATCAAATAATATTAGCTAACTGTATCATGAATAATGACATCCACAACTCAAAGCACCACAATTTAAAAAAACATGTAAAAGTGAATATGGCGATAAATACTCTTTCATCTGAACTATTAATTTTCCTGATAATTGGGTAACTAATGTAAGTATAGATATAGAGTAGGGGATGTCTTTATACATTTATTTGTAACTAAACATCCACCAGTGTACAATGTTTTGACAACTTCTACTATCTAGACATATTACACAGGCATCTTTATTTAGTGTTAACATATTTGATAGTTCTGAAAAACAATTTATATGGTCAACATCTTACAGGTATATAGTCAATCACTCTACCGAGCCGACCTTGAGATTTGAGACGATCCGGCAGTGTAGTATGTATAGCTAAAGTACAAATAGGAAGCAGGGATTTTTAACTAAGTAATAGGAGTTTAAGAAAAATATTTATATGGCCAGTCACTCCAAATTATGCTACAGCTGTTAGCTGTGTTGCTACTATGTTTTTAGCATATTATATTAGCAATATGAAGTAGCTGACGAGTGTTTTAGTTTGAAGTTGAAGCAATTCATTATTATTGTAAAAGTTCAAGATCAATGCCATACTAATTGCTGTATCTGTATGTTATTATGGGTGAACGCGCCACACCTCCGTTTTTTGTAAGGACAAGGACATGTTTCTTGAACCGTACATACATAATAATATTAATTCAGTTCTCATTATTTAATGGCACAATAAATTAGTGTAAAACTATATGTATGAACATGTAGCCTGTATAATCTCATTATTTAATACCTTAACCTACACTGGTTGGTGTTGGTAATTGGGAGTAACATTTTTATTTTTTTATATCAATAGCAATAAGCTTATTGTAGTTTTATGATAAATAATTATTGTTGGGTACTTAAATGGTTTAAGCTAACTAAACCGTCTTATTCTGGGGAGTCATGATACATTTTTATTATTGCTTTGTGAGTAGTAGTAGTAATGGGAAGGGGGGCAAAAAGTCCGACGGGGGCAAAAAGTCCGGAAGGGGGCAAAAAGTCCGGAGGGGGCAAAAAGTCCGCCAAAAGAGGGTAAAAAGTCCGGAGGGGGCAAAAAGACCGCCAAAAGAGGGCAAAAAGTCCGGAGGGGGCAAAATGTCCGAAATAAGGGAACATATATATGTAGGTTTTTTTCCAATTACGGCGCCTGTTTTGCTCCCTTCGGACTTTTTGCCCACCTTTACCGGACTTTTTGCCCCCCTCGGACTTTTTGCCCCCTCCGGACTTTTTGCCCTCTTTTGGCGGACTTTTTGCCCCCTCCGGACTTTTTGCCCCCTTCCGGACTTTTTGCCCCCGTCGGACTTTTTGCCCCCCTTCCCATTATGTCTCGAAACTGTGCAGGATGCAGAAATGCAGACCTAATCGATGCGATGCTTTGAGATTGCGCGCTACGGTTTGAAATCGGAGTTAGCGTCTCATTGAGAAAGAGAAACACTGAAACAAAATTTTGTAGTCTTGTCTTTTAAAAAGGTAAGGTATTGTATTAAAATTTTATCCACGCGTAATCTGATGAACTAGTAAAATCCAGTAATTTAAGTGATCAGTGATCTTTCTATCGGTCACAATCCTGAATACGGAAGTACTGAATTTTAAATCATTTAAATTTGTTTATACTGTACTAGTATTTTGCTGTGGTTGGGATTGGGATAACGATATCGATCGTGTTAAATCTCCGATATCGGAAATCGGAGCGGTCTCGGGTACACTTACTTACATATTAAAAACAACGCCAGACGCCAGTACAACTGACTGAAGTAGCTGTATTGTGGCGAAGACACAACTGGTGCTGTTACTTTTGGCTCAATGTGACTGAATTATTAAGGTATACAGCATAACTATATTATTATATATATATTAAATTGTATTGGATTCTTCTGTTACATTTTATTGGTTCGCTAATAAGGTATTAATTGTCAGCTGTTGGCGCTGTTAAAACCTAATTATTGAGCAAGCTAAGTAATATAAAGTTGGTAGCTTGAATTACAGTTAGGTCAGTTTTGCATCTATGCATGCTAATGCATATATATATTCAGATATGTGCCTACCTACAACCTAGGGAAGTATTGCCCTGTCTTTATTGTTGAAAGGCAATGTATTTCGGTAATGTTGAGGGGAATGGGGAATAAATAAATAAGTTTTAAAGTATTACAGTGACAGTGTAGTACTGCTACCATTATCTGTTTTTGCTTTAAATTTTAACTTAAATTTTTAAAAGGTCTTGTACCCATCATATCACGTGCCATACTTTCAATTGGGTGTGTGTATTTTAGTATCTTTGCAGATCGGAAGTTACTGACCGGTGCGATCGAATTATTCCATCGGTTGGACCAGTAGAGCAGAGCTACCAAAAGCAAGATTATTATCAATACAATGTCTCTCGCAAATTCACTTCCGTATGTTGACCCTCTTTTGAGGCGGCAAATGATTGAAGATATGCAACCAGAAGAATTTATACGTATTCCCATTACTGACCTATGTCAGAGTGGTCCGCTAACTGCAGGTAGAGGTTGAGGGTTTAAATTTACTAACTTAGTTCATGTCTTCCGGATTTAATAGTTGTTGCAGTTGCAAGGCTTACCGAATATGGAGTAAGAATTCAAAATTGTATGCTTTCATTCCCAATATTTAACACATTTCATTTGAATTAGGCCCCGGTGCAAAAAGAGACGTTGCTGCCAGTATATTGGGTGTAGCACTACCTAAAATGGAACGTCGTGATCAGGATTATATTTCAAGAGGGAAAAAATATGCAATGGAGCAGAGCATAAAATATGTCTTAATGAAGCAAACACTGGCACACCAGCAGCAGGTACTAATATAAAAAATACTTTTTTTTGTACGTTTGCAGTGTTATTATTATTTTTAAGTTTCGCTAGGTTTACTATTGCATGACACCTGTTATTCGCAGTTATTGCTATTATTTTTGGTCGAATCAAATACTTACGTTTGGTGATATTATACTTGAGTGTATATTTTATTTTAACCTTATTTAAAATTCTTAAGGACACTTTTGCAGTCAAATTAAAAGTTACCACTTTCGTTTCGTAGAAGCTGAAATTATTAAACCGTTAACAGACTTACATTTTATGATTCGTAAAGTTAATTTTTGGTCATTCGTCATACCTTTGAAGTCCGCCTGAATGAAAAGAATGAGCTTATTTTTACGAGTTTTACTTTTTGTGAACTGTTTTTTCTTGTCATTTCCGTTATTATGTCATTATTTTGTTTTGAGCTCTTCATATCTTTTTTGTTTTTCACGGTTTAATTTTTTCTACTCCTAACTTGGCTAATAAGTTACGCATGAATTTGAGGGCGAATAGTAGTAAAATCAAAGGTTAAGGGATCGATCCGGCCTTGTATGTATAGAGCTGGTCGGGAGTTCGGCTACCCACAGTGGGGGGTAATTCATTCTTCGGAAGTACGATGCCCCCTATACTAGCAGCAAGAGCCACCTTATTAAATTCAGTTAGACCCTTGGGGTCCAGAGTAGAGACCAGGACCAATTCATTTGAACCCGATCCTGCACAAGTAAGTCTAGCTTTGTCGATGAGCAACCCGTGCTCGTTCTGACAGTGCACTGTCTGCCATTCTTTCAAAATGAAAAAATTCTAAACAGTGTTCTATTTATACTTGTTATATTTTAAATTTAATCAAAAAGTAATTTATCGTAATTTAGTATTTAAAACGAAATATTATCAGAAATCGATATATTTAATTGTGATTGCAATTTGGTGTTGTGTACTGGCCGGTGGATGAGTGTTATTACGACCAAAGGTTGCATTATTTCTGACGCCCGATGTCACAGTCTAATCAAGTTTCAAAAAATCCATGTACCTATGTCTGCGGGTGAGTCAACTATGTATTTAATTTGGTTCTTTGCCTTATTCTTTGGTTTTATTTTAGCAAGCAAAATCATTACAAAGACATCAGGCTCTTGTTCTTATGTGTCGCGTGTACATTGGAAGTATTAGCTTTGAGCTCAGGGAAGACACAATACGGCAAGCTTTTGCTCCATTCGGTAAGATACTACGAAAACGTTTTGATGTTTTTTTATTGTTGTGTAAATTAATTAGTCATACAATTGCAAATGTTTAATACAAGATTTATCTACTATAGGACCCATAAAAACTATTAACATGTCCTGGGATCCTGTTGCTCAAAAACATAAGGGGTTTGCTTTCGTCGAATATGATCTTCCAGAAGCAGCACAGCTTGCGCTGGAGCAAATGAATGGTGTAATGATCGGTGGTAGAAACATAAAGGTTAGCTACATTCTGCATCACATTTTTAAATATTTTAACGTATTAATTTAGGGGTCAAGTAAAGTAAGGTGACGAGACTTCATGTGTAAATCTATAGCAAAAGCGTCATATTTTTTCATGTACAGTGTGGCAGAGATACACGAATAAAATTTTCGCACATGGACCAAGTGATTGATGACCTAATGGATGAAGCTAAAGCTTATCATCGAATTTACGTCGCGTCTATTCACCCTGATTTGACTGAAGAAGATATTAAAAGGTAAACCCCAAAACTATATCATTTAACATAGTCTTTAATTTTAAATAGCATTAATTAAAATTACCAATGAAATTCAATTTGTTTACTTCTAGTGTGTTTGAGGCTTTTGGGAAAATTAAAGCATGTAAATTAGCACCGGGTGCCAGTCCTGGTAAGCACCGGGGGTACGGATTTATTGAATATGACACCGCAGAAGCAGCTGCGGAAGCCATAACTTCCATGAATTTATTTGATTTGGGAGGGCAGTATCTTCGGGTTGGAAAAGCCATCACTCCACCAAATGCATTACAAGCCAATCCTGGGGTAAGCCAAATGCCAACTGCTGCTGCTGTTGCCGCCGCGGCTGCTACTGCTAAAATTCAAGCCATGGAAGCTGTAACAAATACGGCTGCTGCCTTCGGTCTTTCCAAGGAGGATAATTTACCAGGTGCGGGCTACCCTTCATCAATAATATTATCTCCAAGGACGTCCCTCATGAGTGCAAGTGCTGGATTTTCTCCCATCGCTGCCCCTGTTGCCCCTCCTCCTGGGATTAATCCTCCTCAGTTGGTAAGACATGGTTATAAAAGTACTGCCTATTAGTTTAATTTCGAGGAACCAATGAGTGATAGTAAAAATAGTAATTATTTGGTATTTCTTTGTTTATACACTCAGGTGACTCCTACATTAGGCAGTTTGGGTTTAGGTAACGCTCCTTCGGCACCTCCTCAGGTCAATCTACCTCCTCCAGGTTTAGCTGTATTACCAGCAATAGGTTTACCGATTTCCGTGACAACGTCTCCTATTACGCTTGGCGCTTCAAGTTTTGCACCGTCTCCCGTTGCTGCCCCGGTTGGCGTTCCAACAGTAGCATCTATCCCTCCACCCACCGTCTTACCTCAAATGACGATGGCTCCGATGATGGTAGCATCACCTTACCAAATAGCTGGAGCAAGTACCTCTGTTACGGGTGTTCTACCGCCTGGTGATCAGCTGGTACTTCCTGGAAAGGAATCAGCAAGAGAAGAACTAGTAAAACGATTAGTTGAAGAAAATGAAAACTTAAGTTTGTCTGCTCAAGAAAACGTTTCCATAAAAGGTCAAAGTGCGAGACATCTTGTAATGCAAAAGTTAATGAGAAGTGAAATATCACCTGTTATTGTTTTAAAAAATATGGTTGATCCTGAAGATGTGGATGACTCTTTACAAGAAGAGATCATGGAAGAATGTAGCAGATTTGGCACAGTAGAAAGAGTTTTAATTTATCAAGAGACGCAGTCTGAGGAAGAAAATGCTCCAGTTGTAGTGAAGATTTTTGTAGAATTTGTTAATACAAACGGTAAGCTCAGTTTCGTTCGTACGTAATGTAATGTTAGCGCTGTAGTTATTTTAAAACTACCAAAGGATAACAGAAGCACCAACACGAGTTTTGAATTTTATGGATCATTCACTAATTACGTCTAATAAATGTTTTAAACGAGTGTTAAAGCAAACCTCAGCAACTAATTTCAATAAAATATATATATGTAGTTCATAGTCGTAACACGCCATACCCTATTATGATAACATAAAATCTGGTGTTCTTCTTTTCTCTTATTGTGAATATAATTTTTATGCTAAGTCAGTTTGACTAACTAAGCTTGAAATTTCAAAAATATTCTCTAATGTTGATTATCTATTTTTTAATTGCAGAAGCCGAAGCTGCAAAAAATTCTCTGAACGGACGTTTCTTTGGTGGGCGAGTGGTGATATGTGAGATTTACGATTTAGCAATGTACAACAATCACGACTTGTCTGGATAAATATCCCTGCATATAATGATGAAAAATAGAAATAATAGATTAATCATAATAAAGGTTTCTTCCCTTCAATTTCAGTTTTTCAATCATGCAACATATTATATAATTAGATTTTTGAAATTGTATAACTCTGGATTATATTATACCTGTTACGTAATTTCTTCATTGAAATAGCATTGGATGAGTCTATTTAAGAACTCGAAACTTTTTTAACTCAAAATATTTTAATTACAACTTAATATTAAAATTAAACTTTTCAAATTTTTATACACTTGCTTTTGCTCTGATTGGGCTTGATCTAGCTAACTTTAAAAGTAAGACTTATTTCCATGTATCTGTAAAAGTAATGTACTTGATTGAAATATTGCTTGAAAACAACCATTTGTAATAGAAACAGAAACCAACAGATATAGATTTAAATAACACACTTAGTTGTCAGAATAAACATGAAAATAATGTTTTCAATCAGAATTGTTTTGAATGTATAAAGTTGAACGTGAATAAAAAGGTACACTTTTGGTTTTGCTAAAATTCACGCCCCATTTTAATTTT
Source organism: Dicyrtomina minuta (assembly GCA_949802685.1). Classification (NCBI taxonomy): domain Eukaryota; kingdom Metazoa; phylum Arthropoda; class Collembola; order Symphypleona; family Dicyrtomidae; genus Dicyrtomina; species Dicyrtomina minuta. The sequence continues at coordinate 28,626,948 of OX461811.1, forward strand.
TCCAGCGCTTCAAAATGATGTATCGCATGCCTTACTCCGCTCAGAATTGCAAAGCTAAGTTATTTAGGTAGGAAAATGAGTTCGTTCACACATTATGTAATTTGACTCAATTATTTATCAATTTATTATGTGTGTGCTAGTTAAGAAATTAAAACCTCCACGAATATCAAAGCGTATGGCCTCTTCTCTTCCCACCAAAGTTACCTAATGAGTTCGACAGAACATAACGCTAGTGTATAATGGTGAGAACAAAAATGCTTAATTGCTTGTAAGTTTTCTATTTTACAATTCCAAACGAAAACAATCGACTACTCATCCAATATGGTAGGCATTTAGGCATATTGTATAGGTAAATCAGATTACGTAATGTATATGTATTTGGAAACAGGTAACTTACACCGTATTATTGTGTTAAAACCTTTCAATATTGTAAAATTCCCGGGTCAACTTTTCGTTCTTTGATAGGACAATCATTACGGTTTTCCAGTATTTACAGAATAATAGAATAGATATGAAAGCACCGTAAGTGACCGAATAACTGCCGAGTCTCATATAAGCGCTGGGTCTCATATAAGCGCTGTTTCCGAATAAGCGCCGGGTCTCAAATGAGCGCTGGGTTATAAAATAAGCAACCCCTAGGATTATTAAAAGTAATATAACACATGTTTCAAATATTATTTAGACATTTATTATTTTCAATTACTGTGTTACACTTGTCACATGCAAAAAATTCTAATGAATTAATAATTACAACCGATGCGATCAAACAAAAAGAGTGCAATATAATAATTTCAGATACATATTACACATTGCTTTTTCAAACTTTTTTTTAAAATTATTTACATTAACTTTAATAATTTTGCACCTTAGTTAGCATAAAAACAGCCTAAGCACCCAGTAGGTACTGGTGTCAGAAAGAGGAGGCTCCATATCAGAATTCTGCACACTATATAGCATTTGTTTACCAGCTTTATAATCATGCTGACCATTGACTTTCATTAATTAGAAGTCATATAATATCTATAATTATATGAAAAAATATAATTACCTCTCCGTCGACACGCATGCAAGTGTTGTTGCATTATGCAGAGTTTGCGTGTATACGCAGTACATAACATAATATACTCACTACATGCATACATCCATTACAGTTAAGTATCTACAAAAAGTTTAACAATCAAAAATGATCAACGTAACGTGAGACCAAAAGACTTTATATTATAATATAATGTCCGTGCAGTGAATTGTTCTTGCAGTCGTTCTGCTACACATCGTGCGTTGATCAGATTATCATACGATCAGCCTTTTGGTGCTTTGTACTTTCTTTAATTGTTTTGCACTATACATAATATGTATTCTGCTCTGTTTTTTGCTTTGCTTTGCTTGTCTCCCTTGAACTGCATATTATATTTGTGTGTCAAGTTGAATCGCGAGAAAAAGTGAAAAAGTCTACCCACTATATTATGTATAATGATATAATGTGTACAAATGTGTCTACAATGCAGTAAACTTAATTGAAACACAGAAACGTTCATAATATATACACTGTATGTACCTAAGTACTCACTTATTTTTATTGCATTATTATTTTATTCCTACTAATATGGCTATAGATATTAGATATGCTTCTAACACATAGCTATACAAGTCTAATTAAACTAAATTTATTTTATTCGCAACATAAACTATGCAACTTTTTGCCTATGCTGCATAGATAATTACACGCATGGTGCATGTAAGTACCTAGGCATAATTATTATGAATATGGGGAAAGGCAAAACGAACTGTGTAGTAGACTTATTAAAACTGACTGACGATTTCTGATTTTGCTAGTGGAACTAAACTACCAATATTGCTCTCGTAGAAACTATATACACTCAACTTTTATTTTCACTCTTCTCATACATAAGCTCTATTTAGTTTTCAAATCACTTTTTACTTTTACACTATTTGAGTTGGACATAATGTGTAGCTCTGTGTGCTTATATTGGAGCCTAACCAGTTTCGTCCAAAAGTCAATATACAAACAAAAATTCATACACACTACCACACGACATGACATATTGCTTTTGCTTTCAGCTCAGTAGGGCTAAATACTACGGTTAAGATTGTTGAATAGTTGAATTTTTATAACTTGCTGGCTACCGCTCAGTTCTTTTTAAGTTAATTGCCCTGCACATAATGGGCATTGTTTCATATTAAAACTTGTCGTTTGTAAAAGTATACGCTGTGGAACTTCGATTATAATAGAATATACTTGCGAATATTATTGATGCATCTACGTTCACAAGCAGTGTCACGCTGTTTTCACTTTGATATGGCGAGCAGACGGGGCAAGAGTGTAACATTACTTTATCCACATCACATTTTATTATAGTGCCTAACAAAAAAAGTAAACACGAAATGTATTTTTTAATAAATAAATTTAATATAAAAGTTGGCCAACAGTTTACAAGTAAAAGTAATTTTAAATTTTAGCCAAGTTTTACTATTCTCTCAAAAAAGTGATAAATTTATTTCAGTGTAATATTATAGCATTGATATATATTAAAAAATTGACATAAAAATCTACAAAAATGGGGAACCGTGTCGTGGATTTAGTAGTCAATTCCATTACATTCGTCCTATCAACCATCATATTTTGGGCAGTCTTCCCGCTCGTATATATTCTTGTGTCACCCTTGTACCTGTACCGACTTTTCGTCAAATTCCTTGCTCGTGTCCTACATCCAGACTGGGTAGAAATGATGAATATTCGGGATGTATTTGTTAGTGAAGAAATGAATGATACAAAAGGGCTCACATCTGTAGTCTCCCTAGTCTTTGTTCTTGTAGGAACTCCAGATTTAAATCAGATTCGAAAATCCTTCCTGGAGAAAGTTCTCCTACAGCAAAATAAAGATGGGGAGTACCACTACACAAAATTCAAACACTACAGTGAGGATTGGTTAGGATTTCCATTTTGGAAATTGGATCAAAATTTTTCATTAGATAATCATATAAGACTATGTGAGGAAACGGTAGGGAGGAGTGAAACGACGGAAGAAGAATTCCTGGAATTAATGGGCCCACTCTCTACAAAATTATTTTCTCGTAAAATGCCGCCGTGGGAAATGTTGATAGTAGAAAATTACAAAGCAAAGCCAGCAAGGGAATCTTTCGTGGGTGTCAATAAAAAACTTGACATTTGTAATAGAGTTACTGAGTGTGATTCTACTACTACTACTACTACTATCAATAATAATATTAATGATAATACTAGTGGCGATTACAACGACATTGACAGTGAAGCAAAGTTTGCCCTAGTATTTCGTTTCCACCATACACTCTGCGACGGGTTTTCGGTTGTCAAACTTGTAGTTGAAAATTTCGGGGGCCTCCCCAAGGAGGATGTACCACGTGCTCCGAGGAAAAAGCCATCCATGCTCAAAACACTCATGTTAATTCTGGAGATTTTCATTCAAGTTGGCTACACACATTTAAAAATTCTCCTTTTAGACTACGACTTTAATTCATGGCATGTCCCTCGGAGAAAACTAACGGGACAGTGGCAAACTGTCATGACGGACAGAGTTCCATTCTCCATGGCTCGAGAAACCAGTAAAAATGTGGGTGTTGCCACGACGACAGTTTTCTTTGGTGCAATTGCGGGAGGGGTGAAAAGATATTTGAAGAAATCTGGAAGGGATGAAAAAGATATTCCAGATTTGATGAGAGGTCTTTTTCCATTCCCTGTGCGGGGACATCCATTAGATGGAATGATTAATCACTGGTAAGATACGTCTAGTGCATAGCATATTCTTAAATCACACATGTCGAAAATACTGTAAATTGTAATACATACAAAAAACGAGGAGGGCTAAACCCCTTATTGTTTAAAGGTAGCCGTAACAGCAAAATGAGGACGTCATTTTTTAGTAACAGTAATAAACTACAACCAAACTGTGTACTACATTATTTAGGACTTTGTGAACAATTTTTGTAAGAAAGCCAAAAATTCAATTGCTTGAATTTCCCGCCAAATCTTTAATTCTAAATTTTGACCAGACACTAAGTGAGCTTACGCATTGGTTATATATATACCATATTCAAACGGTCATAATATACACGGTAATACATAATTTTAAATTCCTTGAAAAAAGAAAATTCAAGAGTTTGTGTTTTTGACACAACACTTTTTAGGTGAAATTTGGTTATTTTGAAAACAGCATTTTTCAAAACAATTTCAAAAGCTTTTGCGATCGCGCCTCTGACTTTAATGATATTTTACTATATTATTACACTTCAAATGGTATATCAGTATATCACTCGTTAAAATTGGTCAAGTATTTCAAAAAGTTGATAAATTATGTAGCATAAACATGTATAGGTACTTCCAAGGGAATGGTTACCTACCAATTTTAAAATGACCTATTCAAAAAAATCGGGCTACTTTTAGATAGTGGGGATCCACAGTAACATGGCCGCATTTTGCAATTTGGAGGTTGTATGGCCACAGTGGCCCGCCAAAGTTTAAAAAAATTAGATTTTGAAATTTTACCCCTGTGTAGCTTCAGCTTTCAACAGATTTCATCTGATTTTGAACAAATTTGGATTTTTCTAAGCCTGTATTCTTGAAAAGTAATTTCAGGATGTTGTAAAATTCTAAAATTTTTATTTTTATTGAATAAAATTAAAACATTTATTCTTTCGAATTTTGTAAAATCCTGAAATTTCTTTCTAGAAAACTGCCTAGAGGCCTAAGGAGTAAAAAAAATCAAATTTTGGGTGAAAAATAGGATGAGAACTGTGAAACTACGGAGCGACATAATCAAAATTTTTAAACTTTGGCGGGCCACTGTGATCAAATAACTCAAAGTCGAGTTACTTTGGAACTTTGCTATTTAAAAGTAGTAGTCCGATATTTTGGAATGGGTCTTTTTGGAATTGGCAGGTAGCATGCGAAATCTATTTTCTTGTTAGTAGTCTATTCACATCATTCAATTCGATTTAATAATTTATCCCTTTTTGTATTTCAAAAATAACAGGACTTTTGCCAATATTCCACTACCCATAAAATTAAATGACACAGTCGAAAGATTGCAAAGGATGAATCGGGAGTTAAATCATTTGAAAACGTCACCGGTGCCTGGAATAGCCTGGGGATTTTCTCCCATGTACATGGCAGTCCCTCGAGCGCTAGTAAATTTGTGGGGAACGAATCGCATCACAACCATGACGCTGAGCAATTTCCCAGGGCCGAAGAAAGAAATTATATTTTTTGAAAAATGGCGTATTCAAGACACAATGTATTGGCTCCCAAGATTACGAGGGAACGCTTGTGAGTGTTCAAAAATTACTTAATATTTTTATTAGTTGCAGAAAGCATTCATGTGACCCTATTATAGTAAAATACTTTCTTACATAATATGACTATATAGCTTAAATACGCATTAAGAAATTTTATAATTTAATTTTTAATTCAATAATATTTTTAGCTATGCATCTGGCAATCTTAACGTACAATGGAAGCATCCGAATCACACTAACTGCAGATAAAGTCATTTTTCCTCAAAGAGATGAAGCCAAAAAACTTGTCGCGTGTATTCAAGAAGAACTGCTTTCCTTTAATCAGCTGTCCAAGCAAGAGCAGATAATGCAAAAACAGAGTATAAGTGTGAACATTGTCTAATTTATATGTATGTGTATGTGGAGTTAGTATAGTTTTAGTGATGGAATTTTGATACATGAGTTTTGGTAGAGTTTACGTTACATAATGGATTAGGTGTGTAACACGTTTTTCTAAAGGACCTCTTCTGCACATCATAATTGCACAACCACTACAACCCGTGTAATTACTGTGTCCTTGGCTTATCAACTTTTTCGGTACTTTATTTCCTTGACCTATATTTCCTGAGAATCTCTGAATTTAAATTGAATGTGTGGACATGTATATAGGTTAGTGGACATGAACGAAAATATATTGAGGTTGTACATAATATAATATTTATGTAGCTAGGCACTTACATTAAGTGTATTTCATCGTATCCATTAATTCACTACATTATCCATATTAAGATTTAAGATGCTACCGCCGCGCTGCCGATAGCAATCAACAATCATTGTTGAAAATCAATTCTGTGTTTTGTTTAAGTAGTAAGCAATATTTTTCTTTCAATTTTTGTATCTGACAAATAAATGTGTACCTGTGCGTATTATATAATAATTATATAAGCATTAATATTTACATAAGAACACGAACCTCTACATGGCTATAGGTACGAATAATAAAACCTTCTCAACTTGATTCCTCTTGATCTTTGTTATTTTTTCTTCTTTTTTTTTGTCAGCTAGGTTCCAGTAGTAGAATATTAGAATATTTGAATATTTGAATTTAATTGTACTCCATGTATTAACAGTGAAAAGAACGACTGTAGATTATTGATGCTAGCTAGTCCGAACGTTTACATTTATTACAGTATGGTAAATGATTATTACTGAATAGTTAAGGGTTGAATTTAGTACACAGTACGGGTATCTATTTTATAAAAGTATGTAATTACATTGGTTGTAGGACAGTTTCCTCCCAGATATTTCCCCCGGACATTTTCCTCTCAACTCGTCCAGAGGACAGAAGGAGGAAAAAGTCCGTGGGGAACGTGCCCGTATACCAATGCCAATTAAATTATATTTAAGGTAGGCAGTCGAGTACACGGGCGTCGGGCGTCCACGTCCAGCGAAAAGGTTAAAGTGGGAAGTTAGGCACCTACGTAATAAGTAATGAGTTTTTACACAACTAATAAATAAGAAATGTTATAAGATTCAAATAATGTGAACCATGAAAAATGAGAAGGCTCTATATTATTGCAAATGAATGTAAACAAGTAAATCCAACAATTATTCCAACCAATAATAATAATATAGGCAATTTAAATATATTTAATGTAAGTGATCATAATTGTTTTTGGAGAGATTTCAGATTCGTCTATAATTCTAATATCTTATAGTAAAAGATATTTTGAGTGATTGAATTCAATTACTTTTGAAATCATTGGTAATATTATATCTGGTTTAAAAATCAATGCAATGTGTAAGGAATCTCAAACTTGCATTTTTTGTCTCCTCTACTACTTATGACGTGCTACTACTTACAACTTACTCCTCCGTTTACTGTGCTTCAAATGTAATATACTACCTACATGTAGCTCGTTAGGGGTCTTGCAATTATTAAGTCATTCCATTTATGGAGGGAGGGGTTGCATAATAATGACGAAAACTGCCAGGAAGGGGGGGGGGGTAAAGCGGCGGATAAGGCGGACTTTTCAACGGTATCTGAAACGTGTCCTTAGGTTACATACTTTCCTATCAGAAATTAGTTTTTTTGCGATGTCCTTTCAAGTTAAAGATGTCTCTCTTGACCCCAAGACTATCTTAAAGACGTCCCCGTATTATCCAAGAAAAAATATGTAGTTCTAGAAGCCAAGGATATTTTAAAGATGTTCTTGTATTATCCAAGGAAGCTATAAAGATGTCCTTTCAGAACCTAAGGATATACTAAAAGTTATCTTGTGTTATCCAAGGAAACCATGTAGAATGTCCACTTACAAGGAAGGGTCAACACATGTGCGACGACTTTTAACTCAAGTTTATGCGCGTTAGGCGCGCCCACCGCAATTATTAAACGTGCGCTTACTCATTTTTGTCGCAGATGAGAGATTTGCTCACAGTTGCCCGCCAAAGTTTAGAAAATTCGAATTTTTGATTTTTTGCAACCCTGTAGATTTGTTGTGAGATGTACAATTTTCATCCGACTTTCATCAAATTTGAAGTTTTGTGATCTCTAACACATTATCTACAAAGTCACATTCTGGATTTTTGAAAATTCGAAAATGTTTAATATTTTTGAAAAATGAGGTTAATAAAAAGGCCTCCAAAAGCCAGGGTTAAAAATATTTTTTTTTTAAATTAAAAATTTTCGAATTTTAAAAAATCCAGAATGAACTTTGTAGATAATGTGTTAGAGATCACAAAATTTGAAGAATTGAGTTGATCAAGAAACTTCAAATTTGATGAAAATCAGATGAAAATTGTAGAATCTACAGGGTTGCAAAAAATCAAAAATTCGAATTTTTCAAACTTTGGCGGGCGACTGTGAGCAAATCTCTGATCTGCGACAAAAATGATTAAGTGCACGTTTAATAGTTGCGGTGAGCGCGCCTAACGCGCATAAACTTGAGTTAAAAGTCGTCGCACATGTGTTGACCCTTGCTTGTTAGAACCCAAGGGATATTTTGAAGATGTCATTGTAGTATAACCTATGAGATATTTTAAAGAACTTTTAGAACGCAAGTATAATTGATAGATGTCATTTTTGTATTTACGATAGCGCTTAAGATGTCCTTGTTGAATCCACTGAAATTTTAAGGATGTCCTTAAGGTATTAAGAAAACGTTAAAGATGTCCATGCAACCTTAAGAAATGACGGTTTTCGGGAAATGACTTATTTTTATGATTTTAAGGAGGGGGGGGGGGAGGGAGCGAGGGGTAAAAATCAACGATTTTTGTATGACGTAATAATTGCAAGCCCCCTTAATACGAATGTATGTATTCACCAAACAAAACGTCTTACATTGTGGCAGTAAATTTTTATTTTTTTTACAAACGGATTTGCACCAAAAAGATGATTACATATATAACAGAAAGTTTCCAAACAATCATGCATATTTGGGCAACTTGTCATGATCTCAATGATAATTTTCTGGAGGATATTTCCCATCTTCTTTATACCACATATATTGTGAACTTTCCATCGTTGCATTCTTGCGTTCTTTTGATTAGGATATGTATAGCATTGAGATAGTGAGCATCCGTCCGTCCGTGACATATTTATTATGTGAGAAAAATTGAGTATTCATGAAAACAGTCTGACATCTGTATTATCTTCCATATTTAGTACATAGGCCTCCTTCAAGTGACTTTAAGGTTCTCCCAGTGTAAACTTAAGCGAGGTAGGAAACTCCTCCTTGGAAAAAGGATGAACTACCAGGTAGTTAATTATACAGATAAAAACAAGGGCTAAAGCCTTTATGGCAGCCTTAACAGCCAAATTAGGCATTTTGAATTTGCCGCCTTTTAGTTTTAATTTTCAGGTTTTAAATTAAGAAAAGCAATTAACCCGAACTATGTGCTTTTGGTTATCTTATCTATCTTATATATAATCAATTTCTGCAATGCAACTAAAAATTCAAAATACCAATTTTTGAATTTCCCGCTAAAACATTAAATATTATGTTAAATGAAGATTTCGACCGGTTACTCAGTAAACTTACGCAAACATGATACACCACTCGGACGGTAACAATTAGGCAAATCTAAATAACTTGGTGTGGACGTACGATTGTTATTAGTTTTTAAATGGTTTTGAAAAAACATAGTTGAAAATTTAAAAAATTTAAAGGATTTTGTCGAGTGACATGTCATTTAAAAGCTCTTGAAAACTAAGCAGACCTTTTTTTTTGTTTTTAAAATGTGGTCCATACAACACATTTTAGGCGATATTTAAAATTTGAAACACCGTTATCTTGAAAACGTTGTGTTCGAATTATGGCGCGTTTCGTTATTTAAATTCTACAAGTGATTACCTTTCGAATGATATATGGCTCGATGAAATTGATCCAGTAATGCAAAATTTTCAAAATTCCGGTAAGTTATGTAGAAAGACGATAGGTAGGAACGATATAATCGGAAGAAGAAGAGGAATGCAAATTGTTTTTTATTAGAATTGAATTTTACGAAAATAGAATAGAAAAACTGAGGTCCTCCGCAATAAAATTGTATTGACGATTTTAATAACTATTTTATTTTTTGCCACGCCCGTGTAACGAGGCAATAACATTTTTTGCTTTGCACCCTCATCCGGAGCGAGTTTGACAGCTAAATAAATTATAATTTTGCCAATTGCATACACTGCAATCTGCAATCCAATTCTGAGTTTATTGCCTCATCGGCTTTACTTTAAATAATAATTTTAGAAACTCATATAAGATTATGACAGGAAATAATAGAAAAAAGTAATACTATGTACAAGAGGAATTTCTACTTGGCAGTAAATTGCCACAACAAACGTGTTACGCATAATTATTATAACCATATAATTTAATTGTAACTACATGTGGTCAATGTGGTCTTGAATTCTGATTTCATCATATATACACAGGGTACGGTGATTAATTTTCAATTCCCACGCTTACCTAATTGCCTTGTTGAAAATTTCGGTGGATTTCCCATAAACAAACAAATCTCAATCTATTCAAGTTCAGAAAAAGAGTAATTTTTCTGTGATCTATTTTGCTGGCTTTGCACTGTACTTACACATGATGGCAAGTTAGCGGGAACATAATTTACCTATACGCATATACTTCAAAACTTTCATATTGTGGGACTGGTCAAAAGACTGCGCGATGTGTAAAAGAAAACTCGTCACTCGTACAGTTAAACTGACGGGTACATAATATCTCCTTATGTATAAGGGGGATAACGGATCGTAACACCACAACTATAACTGTAACTGTAAGCAGTGTTCTGGACGCAAAATAGAAATTATAGGTATTATGGGAAGTGGCATTGGGAAAGTAATGCACTTTCTACTAATTTCTGGTTTCTGCTCCTGAAATTGTGAGGAAGTCGAAGTGCATGGGAGTCAATTTTGCTTGTTTATAGTGTGTGTTCTGGCTTAACATAGGTTACATGCCCCTGGTCTTGGAAAATTAATGAACTTGCATTTATTGCTCTAATTATTACAATTGCAGAACTGATACAAACAAACTTCAAATTGGTTGTAAAAATGGCTAAATAAAAAGCTGATCATGATACAAAAAAAGCTGATGCATACAAGCAAAACATTTACTATGAAGACTCGCGAGTTAGGAAACATGATTTTTTGCAACCCTGTCGCTTATTAGCTCGTACAATTTTCATCCGGTCTTGAAAAACTAGAAGTTTTGTGATCTCTAAAACATTTTCTAAAAAGAAAAAAGACGGTTGTTGCTTATTTTTTAATTCGCAATTTTTTGTTGTGTCAAAAAATTGGGCGTTGACAAAGGCCTCCGAAAAACGGTTTTTAAATAATAATTTTCTGAAAAACATGAAAAGTGTTGAATTTTCAAAAATCTAGGCAACTCTTTTTAGATATTTTTTTAGAGATCTCGAAACTTCAAATATTTTGGAAGTCGAATGAAAATTGCAGGATCTATTGAGTGTTGCAAAAAAATAAAAAATTCAATTTTTTAAAACTCTGGCCTGCGGCAAAAATGATTAGGCACACGCTTACTGGTTGCCAAAGATGCGCCTATAACGCGCATAAACTTGTGTTAAAGGTCGGGGCATTATGTGTTGAGACTTCCATGTAAGTCCAAAGAAACGTTTTTGAATAAATTTTTCTGCATCCCTAGACATCTTAGTAAGGGTTGTAGGACACTTTCCTCCGGGATATTTTCCTCCCTGACAATTTCCCATCTGGATATTTTCCGAAACATCCTGGCAGTTTTTCTTCCGAATCATACCCAGGATATATTTCTCCCAGTATCAAAATCACATCACTAACTGAAATAATCGAGTGCTTCTTTCCATAAAATATATGTATTCGTAGGCAGTCTGAAGAATATGCTAGTACTAAAATGGAATGGCAGGGGGGAAAGTGTCCGCATTCCCACGGCATATAAGTGGTTTGCATGTTAGCCATACTTAAAATAATCACCAACGTGTCATCCGAAACATATTAGCAACATTTTGTTTAAGTATACACCGTTGTTTTTCCTGAACGTGAAAACGCTCAAAAACTTGCCGAGTGTATTGAACAAGAAATATTACTATGAGTAGTTTACCTTCAAATTAGAAATGTATAAATGTTGGCGTAGACGTAGATGTTATTTAATGTTACTGTTATTTTATATATCATTGTAGTAATTATGTAAGCGTACATATCTATATCTTATCTTATTTTATAATATAATTCATACACATGCAGCAAAAACAATTATTCTATACAATATGTATATATGTACAGAAAAGACCAATAACAAAAAACTGGTTTTGGTTTTCTCAGCCTTTCCATACATTAAAATCCACATACATGGCACATACCATGCCTATACGTATTCCAAATAATTATGTTTTCATATCCTCCTACTCATAATCATATACCAGTATTGAGTATACAATAACGCGCATACCTTTAACTTACATTTTCAATGTAATCCAAATCCACGTTCACGACCACGACGATACCCACGTGTGCAAGGTTGTTGGAAGGCTTGAGAATTGTTTCTCACACAAGTGCATAAAATATGTAGCATCACGAAGGCTATATAGCTTTTGCAATTTGTAGTGTAATATATTTTTGAGATATAAACGCATAGCTCACGTTCACAGGAACAATTAATAAATACATCACATCTACTTTTAGGTGCGTTATTTTGAGCACCTATACCTAATAATACATATTATAGAATATTCAAGTTCAAACAAAAACAAAATTTATTACGATTTTTGGTCACTTGAGCTATTTGCAGTGAGCTCGCAGTAGCAGTAGTAGTGCAGTAGCAATGGCAATGAGCGGTATCTCAACTGCAATCAATCACAATCAGAAAATCAAAGAATACGAATACCAATGAAATTTTACCTGTTGACCTACAGCGAAGGTTTGCAGAAACAGAATAGTCATGAACCAAGATCAAGACCAAGACAGTATAGCTTCTCACTAGAAGCAGAGGAAAATTGACCATAAAATCTTGTTGCAGTAGAAAATTCGTTCGCGGAAAGTGTAGTAGTGTTATTGTTAAATAGTGAATTATAAAAGTATTAAGTTCGTTACTTAAAATGCAAAATGTTTGTGCTAAAAATAGTTCTGAGTTTATTATTTTGGATCACTTGCCCCATCATCTGCCTCCTCTCCGTTCCATTCTATGTGTACCGACAGCTAATCAAATCCTTAGTGAAATATTTCCGACCAGACTGGCTGGGAATGTTAGCAGTGAGTGATGCAGTTTTCTATGAAAATCTCAAAATTAACAGTGACGCCTACGATAATCAGAACGATAATGGAGACACACTGAATTCTAATAAGCCTAATTCGCTATCGAATATAATGACACTCGGCCTGGTTTTGGAGGGAGATCCAAATTTAGATAAAATTCGTAGTTTTTTCAGTGAACACATTTTAAATTATAAGAACAATAGTGGCGATGCTCCATTTGAAAAGTTTCATTGCTTCTCTGACACGTGGTGTGGCTATCCCTTTTGGAGGCGATCAAAATATTTTGATTTGAATTGTCATATCCGATTTTTGGACGAGTTTGAAAATAAGAGATGGACTACGAGGAGGGAGTTGAATGCATTTCTGGGGGATAATTATAGAAAACCATTTCCATGGAAGACGCCACCGTGGGAATTAGTGATTGTGAAAAATTTAATATTAGCAGAAGAAGAAGATGATGCGACTTTGGGAGCAATTGAAGGGTTTGACGAGGTGGACGGTAACGGTGAAGGTGACGTCCATCAACACAAGTTCGTCACAGAAACTAAAAGATTTGCTCTCATTTTTCGGTGGCATCGCACAATTGCTGATAACTACTCCATAGCAAGTATATTCATTAATTCATTTGGAGGAGAAAATCTCCATGACTGTAGATATGATTTTGGGAGTGGTTACTACTGTGAACCAACTGGAGGTGGTCTACTGGACCTAGAAATATCCCCGTGGAAAGGTCTCAAGTTAGCTGCATGTAGTTTCATATCATTTGGATATGCGACCATGAAGCTGTTCCTAATGGACTTTGACCAAAACATTTGGAGGATTCCAGAGGAGGTGTTATGTGGGAGTTATCACGTTGTTGAAACGAATCACCTCCCATTTAATATTGCGAGGACGGTGAGTAAAAAACGAAAAGTTTCAATTGATGCTGTTCTCTTCTCGGCGGTGGCTGGTGGGATTCGTCAGTATTTTATCCAGAGTGGTCAACAGAGACGAATGCCAAAAGTTATGAGAATACGAGGAAATGTCCCTTTTGGCAGTGGGCTCCGTCAACATCGTCATTTTTGTGGGTCCGAAATACTGGCAAATAATTGGTACGCATGCTCAGACTGGTTCACCTAAAATTTAACTTTCCGTGAAAAAATGTGTTGGTCCAAAATTTTTTTAGTATTACGTGAACGGAGAAACATATACTAGTACATTTTTCATTTGAAAAGTAGGATAACATGTTTTACTCACAAAGGATTATAAAAATTTCTTGTAAAAACGATATTCTTTCGGAAAGCTAATAAGATTAAAATTACCCTTGTAAAGCGCATGTACAGATATTTCGAAAAATATTTACAAGAATTATCAAAAATCTTCAAATTTTGGAATTTGCCGCGTTGCAGTTGAAATTTTTGCCATTGATTAACAAATTAATTGAGGCATGGGAATGGGTTTGGCTTGGGTTCTAAAATGATATCTTTATCAATTGCTTGGCTTGAACAAGGACATCAATGCAAGCAATTTCTAAAATGCAAACCTAGGAACGTTTAAAATGTCTTTTTAAACTTCAGCCCTAAACCTACCCCCTCCCGTGACATTTTTCCTCATTATTCTGCGACCCGTCCCCCCTCAATTATATTATGACGTCATATTTACTAACCCCTGTACACTGTCTACGAATAAAGGAATAAAGAAACACTTATTTTGGGGATGTGATTTTGATACTATGAGGAAAATGCCCTCAGTACGAGCCGTTGGTAGGAAACTATCCCCAGGGGAATATGTCCGGGTGGAAAATATCCTACAACCGTATAATAGGTTGGCACGGGGATGAGCATATAGGCATGCATAACTTTTTTTTCAAATCTTATCGTTAGCTATACAAGTACTGGCTAGCTTCTACGACAGCTTTAAATTCAAAATTGTGTATCCCATTATAGGCGGCAATTAAGCGTGCGTCTTCCCGTCAGTCAGTCGGAAAGCTGGAGAAGGCTGGAAGAAGTACACAAGTCAATTGAGCAACAGAATATTTCTTTAGTTCCTAAAATCGTACGGATGATTTCCCCATATTTGACTGCATTGCTCCCAGTTTGTTTAAATATCTTCAGCGTGAGGCATAAAGGGAGTTCTCTCACAGGATGGTATTTTCCTGGACCTAAAAACCAACTTTTAATTCTGGGAGAATATCCTGGTCGTGACTTTATTTGCCACCAGCCTAAACTACTGAGTGGCTCATGTAAGTCTATTAATTTTTTTAAAAACTAATTATTAAACTACAAATATAATAATATCATCAATACATTCTTTCAAACTGTGATGTAAAAGTAAATATGCATTTGTTAACACTAATTATATGCTATATGCTTTCAGCTCTATGCCTGACTATAATGTCATACAACGGTACCATTAAATATATAATTAGTGTAGACAAGACTCTGTTTCCTCATCGAGAATCAGCACTGAAGCTAGCAAAGCTTATCGAGAATGAGTTCCTGTCTTCTCAGAACATCAATAGCCATTATGCAAATGAACTGTAGAAGTAAATAATAGGGAAAACCCCTATTTAATTTTTTCTAATGATTTATAAGAATTATAAAACGTAAACGTATAATACATTACTTGGTTTGTAAACTTTATTATTTTTCCTAAAAACATTATTGACTACTTCCTGCAACTGTTTGACTTGCCAGAGAGAGCGAGAATGACTGTCACATTCTATTCTAAAAGTAAGAATGGACCCTTTTCATATTTATGTACTATACCAAGTTGTTTTTTATTATCACCCTGTAATACGCATTCAAGTTTTCTAATGACTTGCTTTTCGAATGTCTTCTATATTTAAAATCTGTATGTAATATTATTATTTCTTTAAACATTTGATAATAAAGCATCCGGAAACGCATAACATGTGATTTAACTTCCTAAGCTCTTATAAGCATAATTTATTATTACGCAAGTAAGTACGTATCTGCTTATTTATTCTATAATGAATCTCATTGGACCTGAGATACATTAACTTGTAATAAGTAATAAGTCACCCGAGGAACATTTCCGTGGTTTCAAGGAAAAACGAACATCTTACAAACTTGAATTTATTAGACACATACTATAATAAGTAAATCAGATCGGCCGAGAGATAATAATGACGAAAAACATGTAAAAGTTCCCAATTGCATGGAACAGGAAGGGGACTCAATAAAAGTTTGGCCAGACTTAACTATAACTATTGATGAAGTGCACTTTCCCAGAACATTCTTTTCACAAGAAATTTTTAATTAATTATTATAAATTCATTCCAAATCCAAAACAATTATTTTTATTTTGGTCAATAGCTGTATGAAAGTAAATGCATATACATATGTACCAATAGGTATTGCGGTTTAGTCTTAAAATGAGCGCAATATACATTTTTAGATTTCCTTTTCCTTCTTAAAGCTGCTTTAAAGAGTGAGCAATAAAAGGAAGGCATGGTCACTGGATATATATTCTATTGCATTCACTTGCCACTTGTCATTCAAATGTATTGATTGCCGATTGCCGTGGAGGGATTTTTTATTTGACATTTACAAAATATTTATTTTATCACAATGAATTTGCAACTAGTACTAGTGTGCGGTATTGCTACAATTATCTTAGTAGGGATCCCTGGAGACTGTCGAATTGTTCGTCAAAGCCGTGGATCACCCATCCGTTTGGGTCGAGAATGGGCAAACGCAAGAAGGGTAACACAAAAATATAAAAAATTATTATTAAAAATTATAAAAGAAGGAGTATAGGTAAAACGTGCTGAACTTGTACTGTTGTGACGTAGCCCGAAACGGGCAGAGTCCCGCATGTGACTAAAATTTGTAAAATTCGCTTAACAAAATAAAAAAGTTATAAAAATAAAATAATAAAATATTTTATTATATTAAAATGTGGGTTGTACTGTTAAAGTTTTATTCGGGGCTAAATTGGTGAATAACCATACTTCATAGATTGAGGACCCAACTGGCGCTGAGCAAGAGGTTCCATTGTACAAAAGAGGAACTGGGTTTGTGTCTAAGCAGGCTTACGCTAGTAGGGACTTGGTTCCTGATTGGTCTGGTTCTGGCTACAATGCGTTTAGTAGAGATGAGAACGAAGACACTGACGATTATGTGACGGACGAAAGCAGCAGGGATAAAAAAGGTATTGTAGACTTTCACTATAATGCTGAAGAACAATACCCGGATCCATACTACATTAACTAACCCCAACGCCTGCTGACTTTCCTTTCAAATTAAGTGTGTAAAAAAGTGAAAATGACCATTTGTAAGCACTTTAAAATTGGAATAAATAATTTAAAAATTCAAAACTGCAGTGCATTCGACAACAAGCTAACTAGTACAAAGTTTTCATATAAGTAAGCACTGATATATTTCTTATATTTAGAATTACGCTTTGTTTGAATGCACAAAATGCATTAATCCCAGTCATGTAGGAAAACCAAAGGTATAGTTGTACAGTACAGCTTTATTTTATTAAAAAACTACTATGAGTACAAAGGCTCAAAGCCAATTAACAACTGTTCCAATATTATATACAGCTGATTGTCCATATAATTAAGAGACGTACACCACAGCATAATATAGCCAGCAAAAATCCAAATGACCTACCTATAAATCCATTTTCAGCTAAAATCATGTGTCTTATATCCAATTTCATGTAGCATCTAAACTGGCCCACATCCACAAAAAAAATAATTAACTCAACTTGGTGCTCACTTTATTGAACTGAAATGGTAAAACAATGAAATAATCACCAAGATTTTTTTGATTTTTTGAATATGAGCCATTTTGGATTTTAGATGAAAATGGGTGTAACACATTTTGATTTTAGCAGAACATGGATATATATGTAGGTCATTTTGACGTATTTTTTGAATTGACTATTCAATAGTTGTAACCGTAGAGTAGTCCAAAAGGACGATTATGTGCATGATAAGGGGCATGATGATGTCCGTGTTCATATTCTTCTGGCATGTAATCATCATAGTGGTAGTCATCATACCCATAGCCATATCCTCCGCCATATCCATAGCCCTGACCGTATCCTCCACCATATCCATAGCCCAGACCGTATCCTCCGCCAAAACCGAAGAAGGACTCAGCCGTGTCAATTCGGGAAAATATGGTAATTCCGAGAAGCAGTAGAATCCAACTAAAGAACCAAATATAAAATAAAAATTGTATATAATACTGAATAAGTATACCTTGTATGAGCTTGTATCTGTAGTATGTATAGATTCATTCAAATTAGTGTGACAGACCAAAGACAATAAAGTTTTAATATTGTCCTGCGAATAAAAAAAGAAAAAAAAACTCACCTTCTAGACAAATAACTCCTCATGTTAATTTAACTTTAGGAAAGCACTATACGCCAGTACAAAATATCACAGTGTAATAAGAATATTGGAAATCGTAGTTGCTTTTTAAAGTTTTGAATCGCAGCTAAACAAATACGAAAGAAGCAAGCCCTCAATTCCTGCAACTGATGAAGTTCTGGACTGAATTCTGTTTTATATTTCATGTTGTATTCTTCAAGCTCAAGAAAATGGGTAATTAGAGGTTTTACTAAATACGTAAAATGAATTGAGTTTCGTAAAAAACAAAAACAAAATAACATACCTATACTGTCATTAAGTCCCAACAACCATGACCCACCTAAGCTCCAAAAAAAATGAGAATTACTTTGGGATTTTTGTAAAGAACATTTTTTCTATGCATTTAGTTTAAGCCATTTAATCTTAATGTGTATGAAGGAAGACAAAACGGTTTTCCGTAGCGTAGATGAAAGCCTCATTCCAATTCCATAAGTAATTTGACATGCGGAGTGTCAAATATAATTACTTAAAACACTTCCGGTTGGATTTTATGAGGTGTCATTAGAAGGTACAAGTACCTCGAAAACTGTGCCTTATTACTAAGTTAGCATTTCCATTATAACTCAAAACGCAGTAAAAGTGCGTCACCGTATCGCAGCTTGCTTACGCACGTACCATACTTACATACCACACGCCCATATAAGATATTATTACAGGTACAGGCACCTTCCCACACCTAACTACTTAATTAGAACCTATGTATATTACTACTATTAATAGTTAAATAGTAATAACTCTTCACATGTAATATCTAATATTAGAATTTATTTTGACGACAGTTATTTTGTCATTTTTGTTTTTACGTATTAAAAGCAATAATTAGGCACGTTTTGTGTGGAATATTAATTATAGTGTACTTTTACACGCTACAGCCGCATCAACAATTTCTTTCTAAGTAGGCGCCGATGGGACATTGCTGATAATAGGCATACATACGCATTTGCACGTAATCTACGCCTAATAAACTAATAACCTGTCAACACTTAATAAGAAAATAACTTGAAAATATACCTCTACTCATCTATTAATTTAATAAAATTAGCAAAATTATCATACACCAACAAACCAAAAGTAAAATATAATTAACAGGGCAATCCATAAAAATAAGCTAAATATAAGTCGTAAATGAATATGCATCAGATAGTCTGACATTACAGTGCGGACTGCGGACTTTAGAACACAAAAACTATACTTTATCAAATCCGCAGATCGCTAAAAGGGACCACAATTCATTTGTATACCGTATTTCCTGTATTAAACCACGGGTCCAAAATTGTACACGGGCCTGCATTACTACACGGGTCTGACAGGTATGAGTTTGAATAGTCCACGGCTCTATTTAACATTGTTTTATATGGTAGTACACGGGCCTGTAATAATACACGGGCCTGTAATAATACACGGGCCTGTAATAATACACGGGTCTGGGAGGTGCGATTTTTAATAGTATACACCCCGTGGTTTAAAACAGGAAATACGGTACTAGGCATACATACCTTACAAAAATGTCTGTACAAAAACATATAGGTGAGATCATTTAAGAAAAAGATATAATGTAGTGATGGAACCACGTTTCAAATGGCTGATTCTATGTAAATTAACTGAATTCCACAATTAATTGCATTAGACTTACTTTCTAGTTTCTAGTACTAGTACGTCATCAAGCCTCCGACCCCCATCCCACCTCGTAATTGTCAGCATTGGGCTTTCACTGGTGCAACTATTAAGCATTTTTTTTCCATGGACGCATCATATCGTATCTATTCACATGTTGCTGAATTTTTATAAATAGGCAGACGGGCAAGGTGTCCAAACAATTTTATTTCGCTGCTACCAAGTGCACCGGGCAGGGTTTGGACACCCTGCCCATCTGCCTAATTATAAAACTTCTACTGATACTAAACCAATAATAAAATCAATAGACTAAACCACATCGTTCTCAATAGTTTGAAATTTGCTTATTATGGAAATCAAAAGATACAAATAGCTAAGACTATGTCTACGTCTGACTACGTGAGAGTATTGAATGATAATGATGACCATCTGCAATGAACTAACTAGTATTAAGTACTGTCAAAGTAGACGACTCACGACGAGACGATACTTATGCAAAATAATGCTAATGTACTTTAGTAGTACTAGTTATAGATGGTGGTCTTCCCTGTTGTAAGCCGTAAGCTGCTTTAGTATGTCCAACCGAAAACTGACAAATCACCAATCACCAGTGGCGTCTTGCGTTAATCAAATCAATGCACTATGGAGCCGTGCTGCTTTTAGAACGCGGTATTTTCAGATGACTGATCGCATTCCGGATTCCGGTTTTAGAGGATCAAGTTTAAGAAGTAATTTAATTAGCTGTCGCGGTGTCTCCTCATTTCTCAAATGTATTGACATTTACTTAGGACCACACTTGCTGTGCTGAATATTTACTGCCGATTAGATTATTGTGCTCTTCTGTCAGGTCATAAACCTATCCGCTGTTTTATTTTTTGCATTTGACATTGTATATTTACAGTTACAGTCCGGCTGGATATCATCGGGGGTAAGTCATAAGTTGGAAAAGTTGTTACGTATATCGATTTTTACGTACCTGCCTGTGCAAATTTTGTTCGATGAAGAACGCTATCCTAGCGTAAGACCAAAGGCAAATAAAATCACAACTAGCAACTAGGTAAGCATCTTAATGTTGAATTGAATGTACACTCGCGGCGCAAACAAATTACAAATTAAGGATTCTGTTCTGGTTATATGCATTATGCAATCATACCTAATTTTGTATTTATTGTTAGTTGTAATAATGTATTAGTTGCTGTGCATTTGATTGATTTTACAACTGCAAATATTACGCTTGTTTTGAATGCATGACATAATCTGGTACTACGGTGATCCGTTTACAGGCGTGCTCTATGTTGTATGATGCAATGATGCATAGTAAAAGCCGAGAATTGTTTAAGTTTTTGCTGAATTGAGTACTCTTTCAATTTCTTTTTCAATATTTCATCTTTTATTTCGTGAAAGGTAGGTTTTAGAGCTATTAATGTTGTATTTTGTATAATCTCTAAAACACCTTTCACCTTTATCATTCATAGGAGAGTTAAAGTTAAATTACGTTACCAAGCGATGATGGATTCGGAACATCTTGTACATCGTCTGGAGGACCCGGCACACGCCGTAGCACCTTATCCAAGTTTTTATGAAGGACCAAGATTAGGTATTGACCCTTCGAATGACGAACATGACAATCTCGTTAAATCAAGGCGCGAACACGTACATTATGATAATGACTGCACTCTTTGGATTGGTAATGTGGATCTACGAATTAGCGAGACCATCCTATTTGAGCTTTTCTCTCAGGTATTTAATAATACATTTTTGCCATTATCAGTCAGTACCGTGACAATATTATTCCGCGGAGTTTTATTGTCGTTTTATGATAGCCAAGTCAAATTTTTTTATCCGTCCATATTTGTTAATAGGTTGGGGATATACGAAATGTAAGCTTTCCAAATAATCAGGGTCAAAACCAAGACGAGGCTTCACGTTTTTGCTTCATTAACTTCCTGGTTCCAGACTCTGTTCCCAAAGCAATTCAAATAATGCAGGGTACAGTTCTGTTCGGGAGAAAATTATTTCTGAAATGTCGCCCAGGGTCTATTCATGCATTGCATAGCACGCAACAAAGACATCAGTCATCTAAATATAAGCCTCCACCCGACCCTTCACAGCTGGTAAGATCTACCGCTTTATCTAACATTAGTAGGTACATAAACGCGTAAATAAAAATAGTCTACAGATCGATTTCTCCAGTGGCTGCTGGTCTGAGTTTACTGCTTTATTAACTTTATTTAAACTTAATAAGAAAATAACCGTTTACCCAGTAATAAGGGTTAAATTTTATTTATGTTTAGAAAGAAAGCCCACGAGGGAATGAGCAAACGTCAACTAGATGGGTCAGAAAAACAGGAGCCGACAGTACTTCTGACGCTAGGGGTTTTTCCCCCATAAGAGCCCCTGTTCCCAGCCCAGAATCTGGTTTAAGCTTTCGTGCCAGCAGCAGCAGTAGCAGCTCTGGACGGCGAAAAGTAGTATTCGTTCGGGACAAGTATGTTGATAGCCCAGGTATGGATGAGAGAAATTTTGATACCGGCCCTAGTTCTACTCAATATCAATTCGAAATGGATAATATTGCAAGGCGGAGGGTTGTAATTAAGTCATCGTCTGGGTCAAGTATTCCAGTTGTAAATATAAATACTCATACGGATCAGAAAAGGATGAAATCTGTTGTTGTTGCTGCGCCACATATTAAGTCTGTAGCCAAGCCAGAAGTAAGTAAGCCGTTAAGTCACGTTAAGTTGGAGGCCACGACAGGTAATTCCGTTAAAGCGAATACTCAATCAGAACTGATACATGAACCAAAGTCGCCACGTCGAGTTCAAGAATCCATTCCGGCTGCTCCAGAAATATATCCTTCAGCACAAAAAATTGCAAGTACTCAATCACCGGTAACGGTCAATTCTCATCCGCCACTTCCGCCAGCACCAGCAATGGCAAATAATCAAGGCGAACAATTTACTTCATCCATAGAAGTTGTACAGCCTCAACCGCAGCAATTTCATGGAACTATGATGCGTCCGTGGCGTCCTCATAATAATATGCAGTTTCAGGGTCATCAGCCTCATCAGCCTCGATATTATTATAATTCTGAAGGAATGCGTCCAGTTCTCCCGCATTATAACAGACATTTCCAGTTTAATGGTGGGGCTCGGCACCCACCTAATTTCCCGAGATTTAAATATTTTGCTCCACCGCCAACCCGACCATATGGGCATAGCTATGAACACCCTAATAATAATTTTGAACACCCTAATAATAATTTTGGACAACCTAATATGGGGTATCAGGAAGCCCCATTTCGCCCAAGATTTGATAACTATTCGTACCGACCGCGGTACGATAATCAACAGTATTATGGTAATGCTCCACAACCAAACCTTGGTTCACCTGAGTTGTTCCACAATTATTCTAATGATAACAGGGATCCTGGAATTCATCAAAGGTACCCGGATCCTCCTGTTCCTCCAAGAGTTAGAAGTAGAAGTCGAACACGCTCTAGAAGCAAAAGCCCGTATTTACGAAACTACTATAGGGAGGGGACACCAGCGGATAAGTCCCGAAGAATGAAAAGTAGATCAAGAACCCTGAGTCCTTCCACTGAACGTCGCTATAAACGTAGATCAGTTTCAAGAGGATCCAGTTGCAGCTATCGCTCCAGCTCACAGAGGCGTAATGAAGGGCACCGAGGGCCAAAGCGTGCACGACGGTCTCGTTCAAAAAGTTATGCATCCAGTGATGACAATAAGAAGGCAAGAACTTCTCGTTTAGGCCGGTCATTCTCAGTAAAACCTATTAGAAGACCGACTACGTCTTCTGATACCAGTGAATACTCAGACCATGGAAAATCTAAAGGGAAGTCATCTGGCGAATTATCATTTTCTGAGGAGGAAAAGGGCAGTAAGAATGACAACTCAACCGTTTCCAGCTCGAATCATACAGCAAAGAAGAAATTAAAGAAAGTTCAAAAGGCAGACAGCGTCAATAATTCACAGCAAAGTACGAAACAAGGAAAGGGGCGCAAATCCCGATTTATTCGGACATCAGTTTCCTCTTACAGAACTGAAGGGGAATATGATCCCTCCGATCCAGGATATTAAATATTTACACTGGTGGTAATGGTACTGGCATTATTTACATCATCTCTATTATTGTTTTTAGTTTGGTAGTAGTAATATTAATAATTATTATATAATATAATCTAGAATACTTACGATTAGTGCCTGTGTCAATTGGGCTTATATACCTGCATCAAAATACTAGCTAAAAACTACGTTGTAGTGTAGTGTTTTGCTCCTTAGTTAAGTATTATAAAATTCTTACTTATAATAGATGAGATTATTATAATATTTTTGGTGAGTGTAGCATAACCAGAGGGTTGAATGGAAATATGTATGCATATCAGAGGATATATATCGGAACATTTAAATGTTAACCACCTCAGGAGTTAATCTTGTCACTTGTAAGCATGGAAGGTGAATTTATTTAATCCAGCTCCAGCTGGTCTCAACTTTGATTCTCATCGTTATCACATATAATTAATTATATGGCATTAATTATTAATTAGTAGGGAACTGTAGCAGCATTTGTAAAAGAAAACGATGTAGTATACAACTTTTAGAAGACATGTTATATTGACAGAATCTATGTAGTAGAATGCATAATGCATGTGACTTCCGTTCTTGTGAACTTCGAGACTCGATGCATTATATGATTAATGGCAGTAACGTAATTAGTTGTAGTTTTGTAGTATGTAGTCATCAAAAAGTTTTCTGCCTGAAGTAATAATGCAATAAATATTAATTATTCCTATTCTTTTTTCTTATTTATTTTATTTATGAAATCATCGTGTCATATGCTTGTTTAATTCTATTTGTACATAAAACATTCTGGAGCGAATACTACTTGTATTGTATGTATGTGGCGGGAGTATGGGAGGCCTTGTGAAATTGTGATTCTGATTTATATCAGGATTGGTTTGGTTACTTAGCTTTATTTAAATGTCAATTTCTTTCAGTATAAACGCTGCTTTTTTGATGAATTTATTATTGGACTGGAAGAATTTCATCGATAAAAATACTTAGTACATACTTTCAGATTCCAGTGGCAATTCTCAACGATTGTAAATTACATTCGTTACGTCGCCTATTGGTCAAAGTTCAATGTCACATGCATTTCCAGCATTAGGGCAGTTAGGACAGTTTTTAAGTTTTAATTTCAAGTCCGTTACATTCAAATACAACTAAGTAGGTAAAATTATTTAATTTTATTTAATTAGTGCCGTAAGTTTCTAAGTACGTTAACTTTAATAGCAAGCGATTCTCGCCTTTTTTCTTACAATGCTAAATAAACGTTACATTATAAATAAAATTAAAAAGTTCAGGGAAGTGCAATCTAGATATTCAACCCTCCGCAAAAATTACAAAGCATTTTGCACTGGAAACCAGAATTTAAAACACAGTTGACCGTTTTGGAGAAACTGAATTTTCGAAGACGAAGAAATACTTTTGTCTAATGTACGATGAAATAAGTTAGCGTTCTTTCTATGTCATGTACTTGCTAGTTTGTTTCACTTATCTTTGGATGTGTCAGGTTGTCTACTGACTGTCTATTACTGTGGGGCCGTCCGTAAATGATGATTTAAAAAAATTCCAACCGGTAGGATCCGATGACCCTCCCCCTGTCATTCAGCTAAACTTAACCAGTGAATATCTTCAGCATGGCATGAATACGCCACTTCACCCACTGACGCTAAATATTACATTATTTATGGACGATTCCTAATGTAAAAAATAATAAAATTCCGACTAATTTAACGAATGTGTTCAGATACTGCCGCGACACCTTCCGCGACCATACAGTACCTTCTAGAGCAAGTCAGCCTGGAACATACGGCACGCAACATAACTTATGGCCCGTTTAGACTTGCATAATGAAATGTAACTGAATGTCTCAAACTAGGGTGAGGTTAGTGGACAGGAGGCTATGAGCATTACATTCTATTGGAATGAAGGCACTTTCAGAAGAAACACACACGAGACGAAAAGTACTGCATGAGGAAAGGTAGGCAGACCAGACACTAGAACCGCCGTCTCTCCATCTTGAACACGTCGGAGGCTGGGAACAGTCCAATTTTTCTACTGAAAATTGATTTTGAAAATCAGCTAAAATGCAGATTTTCGTAAAAACTTTAACCGGTAAAACGATCACATTGGAAGTTGAACCTTCTGATACGATCGAAAATGTGAAAGCTAAAATCCAGGATAAGGAAGGAATTCCCCCAGATCAACAACGTCTGATCTTTGCCGGAAAGCAGTTGGAGGATGGACGTACATTGTCTGATTACAATATCCAGAAAGGTACAATAATTTTTTAGAACATCTTATTCATTTACTGTGGAATGTGAAACCGAATTAATTAAATTTTAAATGGGGGAATACATTTTTATTTCATTTTTGATTCTGATGAGTATGATAAATGGATGGGGTCGGCGGTGACATGCTCATTCATAGTACCGTCAGTCAGCCAGTCACGTGTTTCATGTTTTTGTGTTTTTTTTTGGTATTAAGTGCTATAATATGGTTCCATCCCATCATTCTACTAAGAATAAAGTTATACAGAGTTGTTTCGGGTTGTATTTTACTGATTTTAACTAGCCAGTTTATTTTGTCGGTATATACACACTACACGTAGCCGAAAAACATGCCACTATTCTTAAGAAAGTAGGACTTCTGAAAATAAAACTGCAGTTGATTAACTCTTTGGAATTGTCTTTATGTTCACAGAATCTACTTTACATTTGGTCCTTCGTCTTCGTGGTGGAGTAATTGAACCTACTCTTCGTATCTTGGCCCAGAAGTACAACTGTGACAAGATGATCTGTCGTAAGTGTTATGCTCGTCTTCATCCCCGAGCTACCAACTGCCGTAAGAAGAAGTGTGGTCATACCAACAATATCCGACCCAAGAAGAAGCTGAAGTAGACTAGGCAATTTACGTTATTACTATTTTATTGCATTCATTGTTATTACTGAAGCAATCGAATAAATTGTAAACTTCTCAAGACCATTCATATTCTGAGATTTTCTTGCTTTATTTAACTAAGCGTAAGTATTGCTGTCATTTTCTGTTCCAATTCTGTATTACCTGCATTGTTAAGCTGTCGTATACCTGAGGCCCAAAGTATTATATTGTATTTCTTATTCAGGTGTCAGGACTTGTCCGATTGCCAAATATTAATGAGCTTCATACGTTTTAATTCATCTACATCATGCATTAATCGCATTCGGTATAGGTTTTCATGTCTTCTTCCTCTAATCTAAAAGATGTGCGCTGTGTCGTGAATCTTTGAAAGCCTTTTCTAAATAATTGCAGTGTTATTAAAGACTGATGACGTTAGGATCTTGGGAGTGGGAAATGGGAAAGGGAAATTAAAGTGAGGATCAGCTAATTACTAATGCATCTGCCTTTAAATAAATAATTAAATTAGATATCCATGATTTCATTGTATTTATATAGATTAGAAATTAGGAATAGAACGCGGCAAGATTTATCAGGCATACGATGACATTAAGGAGTAATGGATGAGGCTAAAGTTGAAATTTTTTAAGTTGAACTAGAATAACTAGAAATTAATCGGCTTCTATTGCCGACTGCCTTGACGGTTGTTGTAGTCTTGTAGTCGTAATCGTAGCGTAATAAAGTAATATTAAATTTAATTCATTGAGAGAAAGACAACTTTATTAAAATAAACTTGACACTGTCGTCCAACGACGACAGCCCAACGGACTCAGTTATACGTTGCACAATTTCGTTATACATAGTTTATGCTTGTTAGTGTAATTAAATAAATTAGAGTTTAAAAATTATTAATCAGTAGTTATACAAGAAAACAAATGGTGCACACATATTTGAACGGATTTCTTCAAAACAAATTTAAATAATAAATAACTTATAACTTTTATTGGACGAGTGGACGACTGAACGATGGAGATGGCGGACGACGGGTGACGGGACGGGACGGGGACGACCGACGTCACCGACGACGAGGACGACGGACGAGACGACGGAGACGGAGACGGAGACCGGAGACGGAGACGGAAATCTGCAATAATCTGCATCTGTGCATCTCCGTGCATGTATCCTTGTTCCCATCATAAATGCGGGAGCTTCGTAATTCGATTCAAATCGTAGTACTGTTTAGTAACCACTGTAACCAGTGGTAGTAGTAGCCAGTTTAGCCAGTACACTACAACACTACTAGTAGATTCAGAATTCAGGCTGAGGCCATTTTTCGTTCCAATCCGAAAAACCCGAATCTGACCGAACATAAACCGTGTTATTGCAGCTCCACATTTAAGGCAAGGGGTGTTATTTATTTGTAAATATACGTCGATCTGTCGATGGCAGCTGGAACCAGCAAAATTTCTTTCAAGGCAAAGAAGCAAGTATTATTTAATGAACTATTAGACACCCATTTGGAAGTAAATGAAGATAATGTCGAACTTACTAAACACGAAAAACTTCAGATTCAAATAAAAAAGAAGAAGGAATGCGATTCTCGGGCTCAAACTATAGTATTAAATCTTATTGAACCTGGTATTCAGGAAGATTATCTCCTCGAAAATGTAAGTGAAATAAATTCCTGCTGTTATCAGTCGTTTCCTCTGAAGTTGATAATAGTAAATTTAATCTACTACTTTCCTACTACGTACAACATATGTCAATATAGGCAATTAAAAATTAATTACATAATGTTATTTCATTATTGGTTTTTGCTTTTGCATTTTAAGGCTGGCTTTATATCCCCAAACCACTGGGAAGATATTGTCGAAGAGCGAAAGCTGAGCAAACTATGTGGTTGGGCTCTCTGCGAAAATCCTGTAACTAATATTCCTAGGCAGCAATATAGCATTCGAAGGAATCAAGTTTTTGACATTACAGAAAGAAAAGTAAGATGTATTTATTTAAAAACTAGGATATATTCCTTATTATTTATTTAAAAGCGAAAGCCACTATTTACAATATTTGGTTGGCCAGCCTATGTTTCAATTTTAAAATAATCCGGTTATAAGGGAACCGCTATAAGGTATTATCCGGATAAAAGGGACAATTTTTCTACCATATTTGGAATTTTAGGTCACTTATAAGGGATTTTGGAAGAAATATGATACAAATAAGACACAGCCGAGCAATTGGAGCACTAATATTCTAGACAACTAAACTGCACTTGTCTTATCTGGTCATTTACATTATCTTGTAATAATGTAGGTCGTCCTTTTATGTGAATTTGACAAATTCACTTAAAAGGACGACAGTATACAATAAAGTTCGACTATGAGGGATGCCGTGGGACCAACAAAATGTGTCCCTCTTAGCCAGTATTCCTTTTTAACCATTTAAGGGATTTCCACTGTCATCTGAGTAAGCGGACTTTAGTTGTATACAGTTGAAATTTTTATTTTCAACAAACAATTTACAGCCTTGCCCATTAATAGATAATTAATTAGATAAGTATTGTTTGAAAAGTCAGTCAATGTTACTTGTTTCGTTTTAATTTGGTTATGTGCTTAAATATTTGGACCCTCTATTTTTTATTACAAAATCCTATTTGGACCAAAGTTTTAAAAATGCTACGAAATCGGTTTCTTATAACCGTTTATACCTTAAATCGGTCCCGTTATATCCGGCAAATTATTAAATTGCCAACCAAAGTTTCTAAAGTCCCCTTTTTCAAGCGGTTTCTTCTTTTACTTTTAGCTGAATTCCTTGTAGTCCAACTTTACTATATTTCACTGTATGATGACTATAACTTGGGAGTAGAAGAAGGTTAAGTTATAGTTTCATATTTTTTCATAGAGTTTCTGCAGTTCCAATTGTTATGCCATCTCAAACGACTTTAAGGATCAGTTGCTAATATCCCCATTGTGGCTCCGGGATAAAGAGCCCATACCTGAATTTAAAGTTCTTACCGATACGTCCGTACAGCTTCACGGGCTGGATTTGAGGTTGAATAAACTGAATATAGATAATGACGCTGAGGACGAAGACGAGGATGATGAAGAAGACGATGATGATAATGAAATTCAAACGAAGCCGAACCGTAAAACGATTACTTCTAACGCCTGTTTTTAATACATACAAGTATGAATAACTTAATTTTTTTATGATACGTGTGCTGTTTGTGTTTAATCGACTGTATTATTATGTACTGCGTATGACAATAAGCTAGTGTATAAAAGCGAATTAATGTATTTTCATTATGTGTTATAATTGTGTTATACTGAAACAATAAACATCAAATACGATTTTTTGAACATAATCAATTTATATTTTTAAGTTACTATGTTATAGCCCTATATTAGTTCAGCAAATGTTAATTTGTTTCGGCTAAATACATATAATTAGCAATCTCGCTCACTGGGTGTAACATAACTTTGCTTTTCAAGTGATTAGCATTAGAAACTTCCTTTCCTACGAAAATAAATGAGGTTTCAAACACTGCAACTTATTTTTTATTTGATCGTCTAGTTCCAAAAAGCAAGTCACTTACATTATTATAATCACCTACTGACAACCAATCATATAGACTCAAAAGGTAACAGCATTAAGGTTTGTCGATTGTATTTCTTTTTTGTTATAAAACTACACCTTATCTAAGTAGATGTATTAAAAATAAGTATTGGTCTGTCAATGTTTCTTTTACAAATTATATTTTACTCACGATTGTTGTTTGAATCTTTAGAGTTTAAACTACCACTGCTAGAAACTTTCTTAGGGTTACGAAGGAATTGAATCGTATTTCTAGCAAACATATACGAAATTCCAGAACTTGTTGTTGTAGCTGCAGTGCACCACCTAGGTACATTAGAAAAATATAATACGACGACCAGTCATCAAATTCCGTGATTTAAAAATTTTTACAGCTTTATGATAAAAAGTCATAATCATGATGAGGCATATGCATACATACTTACCACAGCACAGGAAGAAAAGAGCTAATGTCGTATGGTAGAATAGTTGACAGAAGTGTTGTTCCAATAAGTCCTAGTTGTATTCCTGTGTTCACTTTTGACAATAATGTTGGTTTTATTTGGGCAGATGGATGGGCAACGTCAAAGTATTTAGACATAGTGCGCTAAATATATTGCAAAGAATTGTATTAGTTTATTAAGTATCAATTACGTCACATCCAAACGAAAACATTTGTCTCCACAGTACAAAAAAAACTATATTCCTTTAACCTTAAACCTTTATATATTCCGTGAATGCACAGGATCATTTCATTTTATCGATAGTATTTGCAGTTTTTTAGTGTAATAGTATATGCCGCAAACCATTGTCAAATTCCAAATACGAAGTTTCAAACATCCCCCACTAGGGGTAACTGCGGGTCAAAAGCACATTCGTAATTATAGTTCCCCCATCCGTAACTTTCACAGAAATGCACCGATTCGGTCAAAACTCTATTTTCGTAGGCAAGAGAAAAATACTAGGGTGTCTTTGGAAATTTTAAGTGTTTTTTGTAAACTGACGCCGAACAAGGTTCCCAGTTTCACAATTTGGAAATTTCGAATTTTGCCCCTTTGATCTGATAATTTAAAATTAAATTCTAAAAGTTTTTTTTACTATACAAATGTTTTGATTTTATCACTCCTTAAGCCAAATACCATCAAAATTGAAATCTTAAAATAGAGTATATTAGATCACCGGGTCATTTTTTGGCCCGAAACGTTCCCAAATCAAAACATGTATAGAGTCAAAAAAGTTTTTAATTGTAATTTCGTGACTTTGGGGCAAACTTACAAATTTTGAAAACATCAAAATTTTGAAACTTTGAGAAATTTTTTCAACCTGTTTCCAAAAAAACATTTTAAGTTTCAAAAGACGACCTAATATTTTTCTCTTTTCTAAAAACAAGTAAAAACAAAAAGTGTGTCCAAAAATAAAATCGGACCATTTCTGAGCTGTGGGCGCTACGGATCGAGGAACTATCATTCTTAGTGTGCTTTTACACCCAAACTACCCCTGATGGGGGGATATTTGAAACGTCACATTTGGCATTTGAGGATATAGTTTATGCAGTATACTATTATAAAACAAATTAAAAACTTTTTTAATACTAACCATCGATGAATGTTTCTGAACGTTAATGGAAGAAAGGCTCAGTAGTAAACTGATTCCGAATTCCGACAATATAACCACAAAAGGTATTTTAACTCCTTTTTTTTAACTTACGGGTTTTTCGAGAGATTTGTAGCGGATAATAAAACCAGCTGCAATTAGTACAGCATCTCTAGCGACGATTAAACCAGTTAGCATGACTATAAGAGAAAAGTATTTTCATTCACATATGAGATTTTATTATTTTATACAAACGGTAAATCGTACGATAATATTATTCTTATTCTTTAGTTATATTATTACTCCAAAGGCAAGACTGGCAAATACTTTAAGACTTGCGTACCTGGAATTAAATCAATATACGTGAGGGACAGGAATAAGGTGGCTACTAATATTTTGTCTGCCA
Source organism: Dicyrtomina minuta (assembly GCA_949802685.1). NCBI lineage: Eukaryota > Metazoa > Arthropoda > Collembola > Symphypleona > Dicyrtomidae > Dicyrtomina > Dicyrtomina minuta. Next base: position 28,659,488 of record OX461811.1, read on the forward strand.
TAGGATCAAGGAAAGATCCCAGAACTGATGATTGACCAGGCACAACCCTTGCAATGTACCCATCCAGCTAACAAAATAAGTGTAGAATTAAAATTTGAATTCTCAACAACGAGAATATAAGAAAAGGATAATACAATAATGTGTAGAATATATACCAAGTCGGTTATTCCTGCGAATGCGAAAATTCCTAAAGCCGGTCCATATTGCTGATGGACGATCATATAGCTTACGACAGGTGCCATGCCGATGCGAAGCACACAGAGCAGATTCGGGACTGTGTAGATATTTTCCTTCTGTAAAGAAATAATGAATAATCTTTAGTCAGTTGATCGATTAATCCACTTTATTTGTATTTTAACTGGAATCACCCTTTAAAGCTATGAAGACAGTTAACTTATTTGTACCTTGATCATGTCACCCATTTTTTGACGCACTTGCTCCTTCGTTTCTTTAAAATCTCGCATTATATCATCTTTTTTCTCGCGAAACCTTCGATTAGTTGCTGATTGTCCTTTCCGATTATCCGCATTCTCATTTGAATTTAAACCCTGCATGAAAACAACGATTACAAAAAGATTGTATAAATGTCCAACATAAAATTTTTATTGCATGTTGCATGTTTAATTCATTACATTATAAATAATTTAAAAAAAAACTATTACATACTAGCGATTACTTAAGGAATTTAGGAATCAAAAGAGTGTACCTGGCTATTTCCAGCACACATCAGATTATTCGCTCCATCTTTGTTAAATATTGAGCCTGAAGAAAGAGTAAAAGCAGAAACCGGTGAAATTACAGTCAACCTGTTGCAGTAACTCAATCCAAGGGGCCATTGGGATAGCCTTTGTCGAAGGGGAGTTGTCAACGTCAATAAAGGCAAACCAACTTCAGTACATTTTCGTGTCTGTTTCTGAATCTGGCCTCGTAGAATAGATACTCGTCTACAGAGTTTACAGAAGTTTGCATTTGCATTCTGACTTCCGGCTACTGAAAGTCTCTTAAGGTAATGAGACAAAATCCTTGCACCTTTCATTTTTGAATTTTAGTGTGAATGCACAACTTATTTAAATTGATTCTAGTTTTATTGGCAAAACTCAACTTGGCAAACCTACTGATACTGGGTACTGGTAATGGTAGTATAAGTAAAATAGTAAGTCAGCCTGGTCAGCCAGATTCAGGTTGGCACTCAAATAATTATCAAAAAACAACAAACAACAACGAATTCTGTGTTCATGTACTTTTTTGTGTTGTTTGTAATCACTGACAGTTTAGTTTTTTCTTATGACTCGAAAGTTATGATTTTTGCCCATTTTTGCACTTTTGAAAACTTCTAAAATTAGAGACATATGACATACCATACCAAACAAATTTATCCCACTTCAAAACTGTTGACTGTGAAAAACTAGTAACCACAGGTGCTTGAGTGGTGGGCACAAATTGCATTTATACACTCAACTCATATATTTACTGCACGTAATAAATGCTTATGTAGTTAGTAAAGAGTAGACGTTATGGCGAGCGAGCACGTATAGATCTCAATTCACAATTGGATTGTATATGATTTATTGTATGAAACTTCTGAATCTGAATTAATGTTTTTATATCAGTTTTAACGAATAATAATCAAAATCAACAACACTACTGCGCTAAAACATATTTATATTAATGATACAGTGATAGCATAATCAGCAACATCTAATAATCTCAAGAACGTTGGTAGCTTGAATGAAGTAATGGTATTAAAGATAAACACATAGTAAATAATTGCAGGGACAAACTCAAAATACTCAAATACCAATCTAAAAAAAGCTCGTGAGAACTGCGGATGAGAAATGAGAATGAGAACTGGAGAACAACAGTTCAACAACAGGAATTAAAAATATTAAAACGAGCATTATAAATTAAAATTCTTCCTGCCGCCTTCACTCAAAGGCTGAAAAGCAGACTTTAGTCCGTCTCATCCGTGCCAGTGCCAGTACCCCGGGTGGTATTAAGTAAGTAACTGAATTACATTTTGGCATTTTGACTAACACTGCAGTTTTAAACTTTTAAGAAAATCAAAGCTATATACTCCATGTGCCACATATTCATTATCGTCATAAGGAATCAATGATTTAGTCAGTAGTAGTCATTTAGTAAGTAATTTAGTAAGAATTAGGTAATTTAGTCAGAAGTACAATATTTTAATAAAGCTGCCCATTAAATACCCTTAAGCGAGTTTCCTTCGGAGAAAATAACTGCCCAAATATTCTTGACTGCCAACTGCGAACTAACTTGCTATGCAATATTTTGATCTAGGATGTTCACAAAGAAACTATCAATTATTACTATTTTAGTGTAATGTAGCATACAGGCTATGATAAAATAAATCAATGCATTTAGCTAAACTATGCGTACATTCTATTGTAATGTTCCGAACGAATGTCATCTGATTGTTATATTATAAAGAAATTAACAGAAATACGTATATTGGACTCATTATTGCGAAGAGTTAATACTTTATTTCATTATGTTTTACACTTATAATGACGTAAAAAAATTACGAAACTGAATTTACAAAATAAACTCATGTTCTTAGGGTATCCATCATCGCCCCTAAGTAGGCCAAGTAGGCCCTATGTAGGCATTGATGAATTTTAATAAATACAATTTTAATATACTATATTTTTAACGAGTATAAATATGTGATATGCCTAAGTACTAATATAGTTACGCCTAAAAATACCCTATGCCTGCTGAGCCCGCTGGAAAATTTTATTCTGCATCTCTTCATTTTGAAGCTGCTCCAGAGTCAACAGTGACACCCCCAACTGATCTTCTCTGGTAAAGGGCTGAGCCATGTGTTTCAACCATTTCTTGGAAACCTAAATCCCAAGAAAGTATTAAAAAGTTAAATGCAGTTATAGTTAATAATTCTAATATTTACTGTATTTTAAAATAAAACGTGTAAAACATTATAAGGATACAAATTACGGATCTTACAAGTAAAATTTAAAAACGTAATAATTACGAACCTGCACACATTCCTCCACTGATAAGTTGCAGAATGAATCGCGTAAATGCTCTTGAATCCATTTGGGCAATTTATTTCTTTTATCCGATCGGGAAAATCTCTACATGGAAATAAACAAGAAATAGCCAAGTGAAAATCAAAAAAGGGTGTAAAGTAAGCACCCTTGCCCTTGTATATAATTGAAAACGGATCATCTTTAGAAGCAATCCAGCAAAAACGATTTAAATAATTCATTTTATTCATTAAAAAGATTATTAATTACTTTGTCTGCAAAAATCATTATTCCATAATCCGTTTTTCCTCGTAATGCTCGACCTACACATTGTGCAGCATGTCTCATTGCATCAAATGTGAGAAAGTCATTTTCTTTTATCTGAAATCAAAGCAAAGCAGAGAGAGAAAAAACTTTATTAAGTCATATATATATTAAGACCATCTGATAGTGTCACGTATTAGATAGATATACTGTTAATAAGGTAAACTAAAAATAGCAGTTTGGTTTCATATATTTATTCTTTTAGATTGGCGCTGCTGCCACGAAATATACCTGAAAATTATCTCTCAAATACTCCAAACGAGCTTTCAGAATCCTGGACTGCGTGTAAACGTAAGGAATACCAAACATGAGAACTGCTCGACCCAAATGATGATCGAAATCAACGCCTTCTGATACTTTTCCCCGAGCAACTGAGAGTAAAACTGCGCCACGGCCATTTTCACACGCCTTTTTTGGAAAATTAAAAAAACATTTAGTACGATTACAGAATTACATAGTCAAATAAACTGTTCATCCGGGACAATAAAGAAAGGATTTTCAAAAACCCACACCTTGATATAATTAAATAAAGCTAAGCTCGTTTCAGCGGCATCTTGAGTTTCGATGAATAGTAATTTGTACTTTAGCAACTGGTCAATAATCCCTTGATCATACCAACTGGCGACCACATTTTCCATATAGAGGTAGGAAGTAAAAAAGCACACCATTCCATCTGGTACAATTGCTGACATTTCCACTAAAAGATTTCCATAATTTCGAATCACAGCAATGTCCTCTCTTGTCTCGTACTTTGATGACATTGCAACTTGATCATTTCCCTTCGATACAATCTGTACACACGATAGGGACAACAATGATTACCGCCACACGCTAGATTCTATTCTCATCTCAATTATAAGTCGTTCATACACACGAAGCAAGATAACAGAGACTGTATAAACCAAACTGAAAATATTTGAGGAAAGCGTTTTATAGATAAGATCGTCACGAGTTCACGAGCACTTATTTAGTAACCAAAACATTAAAATACACAGCTTTTTTGAGCATCAAGCGAAAGTGACAAAAATCCTTCACTTCTGAACTCACCATAGGAAGAATACATTGACGAGCTAATGTCATGGTGAAAGACGTCATGAGTTTAGGCTGAAAATCTAAAATCTTTGGATACATATCAAGTGGAGATAAAGTTCCAGATGTAATGACAACCGATTGGAATCTATTAAAAACGGGTTTAATAGCAATAGAAGAATCTAGGCAGCTAAAATGTAGAATTGGGTTTGACACCGTCGGGGACTTCTCATCAAAGGGCTCAATAATAATAGTGAATCCCTTGGTGTAGGTAGAGACCAGAGTTGCAAATTGTGTTATAAGGACTAGTGGAGAAAAGTCTGAGAGATCCGCAATTTGAAGTGTTTTTATTAAAGATGCCAATCTCTCAGCACAGAATCTATATTCAATTAAATAAAAACAGAATTAATTTTACATATGAATGCCATGTCCCCGTCACAAATATAAATAAAATAAATGTTAATGCTAAATATCATTAATATGGAAATACTAATACATACCTGAGCGGCTTTCTTTCAATGCAAATTTTCCCGTTAATATCCTTGAGAAATCCTGCCGGAGATTCTTGAACAACGTGCTGAACGCGCAGCCTCATTTTAATATATTCAACTACTTTCTTCAGAAAAAATACAAAGTGTTGAGCATTACGAATATTCCCAGGCACAGCCTCCTGCAATATTTCATCGGGTAGGACAGGATTAGCCAGGACGATATCCGTCTCCCGTGCTACGTTAGCATCCCTTAAACCTTCTACTAAACGGTAGTATTCTTCCTTTAATTTGTTCTGATCAGATTCTTTCATGCTATCAATTCAAAGAAACTATGTATCTCGTATACAGAAAATGCAAACTTGAATAAATAATGGAATATATATGTTATTCTAATTCGTAAATATTCCTTTCGCATACTCATCAATCGTTTTTTCCAGAACTTGCAAATTAGTCGAACATTTATCCAGAATCCGACGATTGATTTTTACACTCATAGAGTCAATGCAGACGTTATCTGCAAATATAATAGCATTGAGACAGTATTTAGTGGCACAGATTTAACTAGTAAATTAATATGCAGCAGCAAATACTTTCGATCCAATAAATTAAAAGTCACGTGTAAGTAATAAAATATACCAATATTGTGCGCTTCGTCAAATACAACAACAGATGATTTCGTCATTTCTTTAGAAACGATTTCCGCAATTTTAGGATCCAAGAGATAGTGATAACTGTACACGACAATACTTGCTGTCGATATCTATATAGGTACAATGAAATAATATGAGCAAGTAAGGAGAGCAAAGTAAGCCAAAAGAAATGAACGGTATACGTAATGCAATGCTGAATACAGAAAAATTAAAGCGTATATTACGTATCGTTCATTTCAAATATATTTAGTTAGTCTAGATTTGACAGTCGATTAACATGCATTAAAAATCATGCTTTTACCGCGTGTCTCGCAAGAAAATAAGGGCACCATCCTTTCTGCTGCCCGTAAGTTTTTAAAGCTTCTAAATTGTAAATTCCAGATGGGAGTGGAAATTCTCTCCCACCCAAATCAAAATTTTCATAATATTCACAGACAGGAACTGATTTGTCTCGCTGATGTCGCGCTCGAACATAAGAAGCAGTTAAACTCTGACACCGTCCATCAACTACTTTGCCTTCTCTTTCTTTACTAACCTGAACAGAAACGAAACCAAGCATAATTCAACGTACATATTGCGCTATTATTATTATTGTACAGACACCATGATTTTTCAAAAATTATTACAAACGTAACTTCCTTACTAATATGTATGTCAATTACCGTTGGATGAATACACAAATTTTTCCTAGAGCTCAATATAAGACCTACAGTTTTCTGTTTTTCCCCACATTGATTCTCATAGTAATCCATCAGGTTTGCTAATTCAGCTAAAACTTTCTCCATTTCCGGTAATGTTCGAGAGCAGTAAACTAATTTGGACACATGGGCAGGATTGAATTTCAAATATGCCATAATTAAGGAAAGTAAGGATACAGTTTTCCCAGTTCCAGAAGGCATTTCTAGCATGCAATGACCCTTTAAAGACACAAATATAGCTGTTAATATTTTTCATTGCTTATCCACATTTCCCAGAGAATTACGAAAAATATCAATATTTTATCGCTTGCTTATAATTTAACTCATTTTATTAACATGTAAGCAATTTACCTTAGCATCCAAAGCCTTTTTTAACTCCATCATGTACGAAAACTGCTCGGGGTAAATGTAATCGTACGGGAACAAAACTTCTAGACCATCCACATTGAGCCTACGAACGACAAAGCAATGAACTCAAAAATTCTATAGTCAATAGTAGAAAGAAGAGCCTTAATTCCGACTCGGGACAAATAATCAATAATACAAAATTCGAAACATGAAACTGGAGGCACTTGATTACCAGCTCCTTGTTTCATTAAATAATGACACAAAACACAACATACGAGGAAGAATCTCACGTTTGTACAGTTTGTACGTTTGTTGGGAAGAACTTATGTTCTTCGATTTTCATGAAATTAAATAGACAACTGCGGAAGATCAGTTTATAGGAACAATGGCGTTCGAAATTTTCGAATTTTTTCAATTGAGGCTGATTTTGAGAGGGTTGAGGGAGTAAATACTACTTGTAATACTTGTATAATTAAATAACTTCATCGATTTTCACCAATTTTTGTGCACACGTTCCTAAACGTATAAAAAAAACGTGTGAAAATCGATTAAGTAGCGTTTCGGAGAAATCATGTAAATATAGTATTCACACCCCAAACCTCCTAAATATAACCAACCAAAGGAAAAAATTCAAACATTTCCGACGCCAATTGTCTTACAGGCTTAGAAAAATATAAGCAAATTAACCACATAGGTGTTAATTTGTAACTTATTTTTGTGTTACTCCAACATCGACCCCAGAAGGTGTTATAGTGGTCAACCCAAATTTTAGTTATGGATTTACACTGTAAAGTGTTAGAATGAGTTTACTAGTTTCTGTGTTGCATATTTAACCAAGAATGTATTTACGTTGCTATAACTGGATTAAAAACTAATGCAAAAAGTCAGGCTCGGACCCGCCGCCGTCTATATGGGTACCAGCCTCCTTAACCACTGGGCTGAGACAACTCATTAACAGTTGTAACACTTATTTAGCATAATATACGGTGGTATAAATTCTTAACACGATTTTCGGTCAACTGAAACATTATTTGGTGTAGGTATATTAACACACAGCAATGTTTCACGTAGCTGGTTACATATTTCATCACCTTCAAAAATTTTGAAATTAACTGGTAATCGTGTTGAAATTAACACCCAAATCTGTTAGCTCGACCTAACTATAGAAGTTAATTATGATCTTTTCGAAGTGTGCATTAACCTGCTCTTCCGCAGCAGTGTACCTAATGTTATGAAAATCAAAGAACAAGATGAGTTTCCTTTTCGCGTAGACTTTTTGCTCATTACTTAAAGAATTGTAAAACTGATATTGTCAAAATTATGTGATCTTCGTCTTAAATATAAAACAAAAAAGGATAATAAAAGCATCTGAATGCTGGCTGAATGTGCGTGAGCCAACAAACGGTAAGTTTTTATGCTAAAAAATAATATGGTTAAAGTTGAGAGTCTGGAACTTATGACTGTAAACTTTAGGAGAAAGGTGAAAGGGCACCTTCTTCAAGGAGTGATTAAATAATAATTGCATAATGCAATTTATAAGATAACATCCTCAAATCTTGGGATTCCTCTCAGAAAATACATATATATTATGCTATATCTATGAATTTAATTAATTAATTCATAATTACAATAAATAACGAAGGAAAAATATGCAATTGGTAATTAAGTAATATAAATTTTATATACTGCCCAAAAATACCATTACTTCATTTTAATGATTAATTCCAATTTCTTGTCAAAGAATCAGGCAATTTCAAAATCTTTTCCAGCAAAACTCTGCTAGATTTTCGCTGCTACTGCTTGTACTGCTTTGAACTTTGAACTTGTAAGACAAAACAGCGACAATTATTTTTCATTTCTTTCCCGAACTGTTTTTAGTTTACTTCTATGGCTTAATGTTTAAGCACACTAGTGTTGACTGTTGACTTTATTTATGCTGTATCTGAACAGTAATTTTGAATTTATTGTTTATTGTTTACGGTTAATGACGGTTAGTCTTGAATTCAGAAAACAGCTACCAGCAACCACAAGCCAGGAATTGCTCATGAAATTATTTCACGACGAACATCACAATTTTATTATAACGGAACATGGCAAAATTCCAAATTCACTAAGCAAACAACTGTTTAAAGTCAAAAGTTGGAATTTCAAAAATGTAGCAACAATTAACTTGCAAACGTACAAGTTTGCATTACTGACTGACTAGTGAGAGTGAGAGAGAAGCACCCGAACCGATCCGAACACACAAAAACGAAAACACAAAAAAAGAAGTGCCGCAATTCGAATATTCCTCCTTCGTGACGAGCGGGAACAAGTCAACTTCAACGTGGAAATGAAATGCATTTTAAAATTAAATGTGCTTTATTCAAACGCTATGTCGCTAATAAATACTAAAAACCATTATTATTTTTATTTTATTTTATTTCCATACAATCCACATGCCACAAATTCTGGAATTTCACAGGTCCAGGCAGATCAGTGCTGTTCGTTTTCGAAGTAGTTTTTAGCACATGCAACATTAATTCCTCCCTCGGTCGAATCCAACAAGTGCGCTCAGATTCCTTACTTCAGTTAGTTATTTCGGGCAACAACAACACAACACAACCTGAGAAAAATTAAACTAAGCTAATTTTTTTCATTATTGATTATGCAATAGCGCACCAAGCTGATTTTTCAATATCCGGTCTAGTCACGTTTTAAGCAGGTAAAAAAATGTGCTACTTACAATTGTTTTTATTATTTATGAAACTCATGTACCATGTACTGTAGTAATTTGTTCACAAACAACTTCGCAGATTGTCATTTCTGAAATAACAAAACAATCACAATTTACGTTGTTAAAAATGTATGTTAACAGCTAAGATTGTGACTGATTGTGTTTTTGTTTGTACACAAAACTTTAGCTAGCGACCTGACAAAAACAGGTTTCTTAATTAATTATGAATATTATTATTATTGTAATTTAGTTAGTAAGTATTATGAATGTATGCTTATGGAAATCAGCGCTTGTCGCTGTTATGTTTGACAATAAAGCAATTACATTACATTACATTACATTACATTGTTCTTTCTTGTCCTCCTGGGTGAATGTTCTGCATTGTGATTGTACACAATCCAATTTTATTAGTTCGTAATTGTGATTGTGAAAGCACTATCACAAACGAAAATAACAATTTTGTTCTTTGTAAACAAACTACAACAGTAAATTCATGTAAGTGCGTAAGTACTTGTACTGTTGCAGTTTTTCCACAAAGAACAATTGTAATTTTCGTTTGTGATAGTGCTTTCACAATCACAATGACAAACTAGCAAAATTGGATTTTGTATAATCACAGTGCAGAACAATCACTGAGGACGACAAACAAGAGCAATCCCGTTTTTGTCAGTCCTCGCTAGCTATAACGTTTTTTGAACATCCGCAATCTATCTCCTCAATCTTTTTAGCTTTAGCTGTTAAAATACGTTGTGAACAACGTAAATTATGGTTGTTTTGTTATTTCAGATATAACAAACTTCAGAGTTGCTTGTGAACAAACTGCAGCAGTCAGTAGTAGTATACGTACGTTTAGTTGATAGTTCGAACTTATTTGATTCAAATGAAAGTCAATAAAATAAAGTTTTTGAAAATACACATGTTTTCTTTTTTTATTTCCTATATTGTTGTTATTTCCTGTCCTGGCTTTTGGGTCGATATATCTTTTTTCAATAAATGAAAAATGAAACAAAAGGAATTTTGACCATATCCAGATAACGTCATCAATTATGAAAAGAGCAACTTTCATTCCCGAGGTGGGAGCTAACACCGCCGGGGCTTTTGGAGAGATGTCTAACAATGAAAAAGCGTTTCAATTTACGAAACTATATTTTTGGATAATTAACATTCTTTACCCTCAAAACCATATGTTCCAAGTTAAGTGTGGTTTAAATTATTTCATGTCGATTATAATTATGTCTTTGTCTCAATCCAAAAAGTTGGCCCGGTTAGCCTTAATACCCCAGTCTCTACCCACAGATGTTATTAATTATTACCTAAGCAGCAAATGCAATGATTCATCGGAAGTTCTGAAGTCAGTAGATATTAACCGAATCATTTTAATCCCAGCGAAAATAATGAAACAGTGTCATTTGAGACATTATCAGTGGATTTCATTGGTGCAACAATCGACAAAGAGGACATTTCCAAAGCGCAATAATTTTTTCTGCCAGATTTTTACTCTAGAAGATGCTTTTGTGGAAAAGTATACAAGCTATTATCATCAAAAAAATGTCATTTCACAAAATGAAGCGGTTGCCTTCATGACTCCTGCAGCTTTGCATAACTTAAATTTAGACGGCGATACTTTTATACCGAAAATTAAAAGCTTCCCTAATACGCGATTCAGTGTTGTTATGCCTTTATTCAATCCCGTCATCCGACTCCCAACAAGTATTAAGTGTGGGTTCAGTCTTATATTAAAAAAAGTGAAAACTGTCAAATTAGCTCGTCTAAGCTCCACCACCGAGAACGTAGATAATCCTCCTGCTACTGCTGCAAACATAATTAGTAGTAGTAGTTGGAACGGGACAAACACGGATTCCATTATTCGAAAATGTTTTGAAGATACTAAATTTGTAAGAGTTGGAGACGTGGTCCCAGTTTCAATTGAAAACCCATTGTTGGGCAGGAGAACCAGTGACAAAGGTGGCTCGTCAGTTCTTTACTTTCAAGTCACGGCAATTGAGGCGGAAGAAGTAGAAGGGAACGGTAACGGTAATCGGAATCAGACCCATGGGATTGAAATGGATACTAACGTCTACTTGCATGCTGCTTCCGTCAGCACCACGTCCCTGTATCTAAGTGAAAATAAAATAATAAATGCAAGTCATCCTGTCATCGACAAAATTGGAATTAGTCAGCGTCAGTGTCAATCCTCATCCTCCGCTTCTTCCACACTCCAAGTTGACATTTTCCCAATTACTCCTCCACCACTGGAAAATTATATTAATTCTCTCTCGGAATGGCTAGAGAGTTTCGTGGAATTAAGGTCTTCTCTAAACGTTCGTGCGGATCGGCATCGGGATCGGAGTCATCGCGGTCAAGCAAGTGAATTGTGGCCAACGGCTCTAATTACTGGTATAGTTGGGAGTGGGAAGTATACCATCTGCAAAGCATTGGCTCAAAAACATGGACTGAATTTTTATTGCGTTAATATGGCTCAACTTATTGGGGATACAAGTGCCTTTACTATTGCTAAACTTACGTCTGTCGTCCATAAAGCTGAAGCGTTATCCCCTTGTATTTTATTCATCAAAAATATTCATGTAAGTTTTATGTAAGCCGAGTAAGTAAAAATACAACCATGTTATTTAAAATAGGCTAATAAATTCATCCATGGAATTGAAAAGAGTAGGGGACAGAGGATATGCAGCATTCGTAGAATGTGGAATGGACTACGACGGAGTAAATAATGAAAGTATTTTTAATTCCATGTACGTTTACAGCTTTTAGGAAAAGATAAAGAAGGTCAAGAGGACAAAAGAGTCATATTAAGCTTTACAGATTTTCTTCGAGATATCAACATCAAATCATACGGAAATGATAATAGTCCCAGTTGTGATGGAGAAGTACCACAACAGGTTTTCATCATTGGTTCTACTCAGGAAACAGAGCAAATTACACCAATGCTCCATGATTGCTTCATCCACACATCAAATATTGAGCCATTTAGAAATGGTGAAGAAATTGTGGAAGCCCTGGAGTGGTTGTTAAAAGTTGAAGTCGAAGTCGACTACCAGTTAGAAGTTGAGCACGAATGTAACGTAGAAGAATCTGAATCTAGTTTTCTCAAGTCATCATCGTTATTATACCTTTCTCAGAATTTTGATTTGGCTCAATGGGTAGAAAATAAGAATGTTAAAACTGTGATTAAGTACTGGGGTGATATTAAGGCATTACTAGCAGTTGCAATCAGGTATATGATACTTTTTTTTGTATTGTGTTCCATTTCTAACATATTTGTTTTTTTGTGCAGTTGCGTGACACATTTTTCTTCGAATATAACAACAACAAAAGTTATTACCAATTATGATTTTGTTATTTAGAAAAGCCCTTACTTGTGCAATTGAAAAAAGTTCAGCTAGAAATTGCGATGATCGTCAAAATGAAGATAATGTGCAAAATAGTTTAACGGATCCATTATTCATGGTCAGGACGGTGCCTTCTGTTTTTAAAAGTAGTTGTAGGAAGATTCCATTGCAAGAAGTACATTTTACTGCAGCACTGGGTAATTTTTTTTTAAATACTTACTCAATTTTCTTTGCAAAAATAAATATTCAGTTTTTTGTAGGTTATTTAATATTTATTTAATGCGTATATATAATTATTACATAATAATATATTCTGTAACTTTTGAATTTCATTGTCTATGACGAGCTTTTCCTTGGTGCTTATAGTTGATTTCTAAAAAGGAGTATTAACAATTCTAATAGAATCGTTAGAAGTTGAAATTCGCAGCTCGGTTGGAAGCCCAAAAGTGCCACAAGTGAGTTGGGATGACATTGGAGGGTTGTCCAATATTAAGTCAGAACTCATTAATTCGGTGCAACTTCCATTAAAATATCCTCACCTCTTTACATCAGGATTGAAAAGATCAGGTAATCTATGGATCCTTCTTGCAAAAAAGTCGTTTGAATATTATGTTGATACCTGCATAGTTGTTTATGTGTTACACTTGAATATTTGAATAATCTAATTCCGTGGGTATGGTCATGGTCCACGTATGAACCAGAAGTTGTAAACAGCAGGTATTAGTCTACGTCTTTCTCTTCGTCTCCGTTTCCATTACTTTTTTGTCAAATAATTTGTTTACTTGACGCTCTAATGTGTTGTAATATCCATATAAATATCTATATAAATATCCGAAACAAATTAGTGATGTAAATTTTTATTATCTCTCTTAGTTTATATTCCAGTATATTCCATAATAATTGTGTTTCCTCATATACAGGTATTTTGTTATACGGCCCACCTGGTACGGGAAAGACGCTAGTGGCCAAAGCAGTTGCATCTGAGTTCAAAATCAATTTTTTAAGCGTCAAAGGACCAGAGTTACTGAACATGTATGTAGGGCAAAGTGAAAAAAATGTTCGGGAAGGTAATTACTTAATGTATTTAATGCTTCCGCATGTAGTCCTGTATTTCCGTTTGAAATACAGGCCCATTAAACTGTGCTGTTGTACTAATATGAAAATACGAGTAATCGTACGTGCACATCATGTAACGTCAAGACAGATTTGCTTTGCTGATATTTTGTCTTGTATCCTGTAGTCTTTGATAGAGCTCGTGACTGCGCTCCATGTGTTCTCTTCTTTGATGAGCTAGACTCTCTGGCACCAAATCGAGGGAGAAGCGGCGATTCTGGTGGAGTAATGGACAGGTACTAACAAGTATTGAATTATATTTCATGTACGCATTTTTGCTGAAACTCTAGAGGCTTGTCAAGAATTTTGGAGACGGATGACTGAAGAGTGATTATAAATCCATTTACATTTTTATCTGGGCTGGTTGGTATTGTAGCAAGGGCCCAGTGAGAATTGCGCAATAATACTAGCGGATATATAATCTAATAGTTGAAATCTTTGTATTAGATTCATTTGCGACGATGCGATGCTGTCTCTATTTTTGACAGTAAATTGTTGTGTTCAATTTTTGTTGGTTTTTCCTGTGTTCTGTGAAAGCCATTTGCTGCTCAAAGCTGCTATATTGCATATTGTAGAGTTTTTAAAAACTAGTATTAACTTGATGTAATACACCTTTATGTTATGGAATTCATATCTGTTTTTAATTACGATTTGATTAATATTTTGTTTCCTGTAGAGTTGTATCTCAGATATTGGCTGAAATGGATGGGACACACAGCACACCTGGTGTTTTTATTATTGGAGCTACAAATCGTCCCGATCTTATTGACCCTGCTCTTTTGCGACCTGGAAGGTAATTTTTTTCTCAACCTTCTAGACAGTATGCTCGTTTCTACACCTACGTATCTACCTACTACCTACCTTTTACTAGCTACTAGTATGTAAACTAAAAGATGCTGATAACGTTCAAACTACAAACTGTGCAATGCTGCAGTTATCGTTCACATGTTTTAACCCGTGAAGGTAATATTTCTTTGACATTTTTTAGGACTGGGTTTGAGTACTTTTTGATACATTTTTTTCACTTGAAGTAAATTACAATTTTTGTAACACTTAGCTTTTCGATCTTTTAAACGGCGAAGCTTATGAGTATGTGTATTTGTAGAAGGGAAATAAGGATGTTCCTTTTTACTTTTTAGGGTATTTCCGTATCACACGGCACGCTTTGTACTTACAAGTGAATGATGCGACATGATATACGAAAATTTCAACGATACATATTCCAAAAAACAGCCTGCTTTTCAATAGCTCAGATCCAAAGTAACGCTCACGAATTTTGCACAGTGACCCTCCTTTTAAAAAAAATCAAATTTGGAAACTTTGCCACCCTATAACTTCTACAGTTCTCATCTGGTTTTGATATTTTCAGTTTCGCTGATCTTTAGCCTATTTCTAAGAAAGAATTTCATGGTTTTTTAAAATTCCAAAATTTTTGAAAGAATTGGTCTCAAAATGTGGGTCTTGCTCAACAACATATAGGTACCTAGGTAGGCATTTGGTTTTTTTTAAATAAAATTTTCGAATTAAAAAAATTCTTGAAATTACTTGTTGGAAAATAGGTACTAGATAGTAAAAGCAGAAATTTCATCAATATCGGATGAAAACTAGAAGTTGTGGGCTGGGCCCTTCAAATTTTCTTAAATTTTGGAGGGCCACTGTGACCAAATAACTCAAAATGCACTCGAGAACTTTGGATCTGTGCCTCAAAATTGTTGTTTTGTCTTGCTGGGTTGGGTTGAGGGTATTTTTATATTTCGTTTGATAATATTTAGGGTATTACTTAGACAGAGTCGAACGGGAAGTTAATGACAACGATGCGATGAGGCTATAAAATTCCATTAACATCATTTAGTTTCTTCACTGATTAAAAGTACAAATTAAAATGGGATGTAGAACGGGTCTTCGTACAAAATGGAAAATTGAGATGTGGGGCAAATTATACATTTACTAGAACGTGGATCTTTTAACATGGTTTAAAACTTATAAAATATGACAATGACTAGAAAGCTTTTTGTCTTTATTGACTTTATTCTGTTTTTGGTATCTCAAAGTCGAGGCAGTGTCACCGTCACCACACCAAAGTGTCATTCATATGATATTACATGTATCTGAAATTTGCCACCGTATAGAGTGGTTAAATACCAGAAAAGCATAAGCTTCCTATACTTTATATATCAGGTAAGTACCTATGTACATTTTGCTAGGCACTAGGCAGTAAATTCTGCCTTTCTTCTATTCCCCTCTTTGTTTTTTTATTGTGTGCTTTGTCCTCGAAATTCTCATGTACGTTGGTACGAAGATTGCCATTTTGATGTTGTCAAAATATAAAAACTGTCAATATGTAAATTCAGCATAGTAACTAACTTTTTATGTAAGCCA
This sequence comes from Dicyrtomina minuta, assembly GCA_949802685.1. Taxonomy (NCBI): domain Eukaryota; kingdom Metazoa; phylum Arthropoda; class Collembola; order Symphypleona; family Dicyrtomidae; genus Dicyrtomina; species Dicyrtomina minuta. The sequence goes on from OX461811.1 coordinate 28,675,594, forward strand.
CGTAAAAGACGCTTTTCTTTGGGATAAAAAACTTCTTTAATGGATCCATATCTTTAATTCTGTCTGCTTTTTATCGACAGACGGGAGTGTCAATCAAGAGAGCATACATTGATGATTTTATTTTCATCAAATGTGTGGTAATATATGCTGAGTGTTGTATTAATTTGCTGAGACTTAATGTGACTAGCAGTATCAGCACCCAACCATATTATATTAAATGATCTCTTATGCACATCTTCATTTGTCTGTGTTGAATTCGTTTTTTTATAATGTATTTTTTATGTATCGGTATAATATTTATAATGTCGGGGGAAATGTGGAAACAATGTAGAAATGCGACCTTGAAATCGTTTCTTCTTTGCATTCTAAAAGTATTAAAATTTCTAGAAATAAGACTACATCTCTGATTGTAAAAATCTGAGCTTTGCTTTGATCTGCTCGTTTATAAGTTGTATGAACGGCGATTGAGAAATTTGGAAACCTACTTTACAGATTCGATAAACTTTTGTACGTTGGGATATGTGAAGAAAAGGATGGGATCAGAAGCATTCTAGCAGCTCTCACACGCAAGTATGGAATATTCAGACTTTTATTTTTTAGGATATAGTAGTTCTAAGTATATTACATTTAGCGCTTATAGAACTATATTAAAGTGGAAGTTTGACTCGTGAGTGAAGCTGCCGCGTATGCCGCTGCCATTATTTTTACTCAGTATTACGTAGGCACTTCCCAATAAATACCTATTACTGACAGATATACTGCTTGTTCCTTTTTTTGATAGGTTTAACATGAGTGAGGATGTAGATCTGGACAAGCTGGCAGATAAACTTCCGATTGGAATGAGTGGTGCTGATATTTATTCTTTCTGTAGTGAGAGTTTCATGAATGCTATCACGAAAAGGATCGAGAAGCTGGAAAAAGGTATGCATAAAATAACTAACTGCCTACACACATAATATATGTAGGTATATTATTGCTGGGGTGTGATAGACTGATGGAGAATGTGGGTTGAAAAATAATTCTGTTACATAATAATGTTCATGTTGTCGGATTTAATCCGAAAGCCGACCGTTTGCTTTCATTTCTAGTACACTGGCGTGTGAAAAGAGTTGGGGGCGTTGGGAACTATAAACTAAAACTGGCGATAAGTCAATTTCGATGACGCGTGCTATTCACTCTCCGTTAGTAATTAAAGTTCGAATTTTATTAGTTTCCTTTTTTGTGTTATCTTTCCTGTAGGCGAATCTATGGATCAAGACTCAGCCATTCAAGTTAGTCAGGATGATTTCTACAGAGCCATGGAGCGGATCTCCACTTCACTCTCCAAAGCTGAAGTTAGTAAATATGAGAGACTGAAGACGCTCATGCGATGAGAGATTCTTACTCTATAAATCAGTTGTGTAGATTGAATTCTCTGGCTTTGCCAACCTTACATACTACCTTACTGGTCTACCTTCTTTAATGCTCAAATCTCTCAGTTGATAGATTCCATGTTTCTAATCAATTTATTCTAATGTGATATTTATGTAAATTTATTCATATTATATTCATAAATAACTTCCATTTTTTCCAGGTTTATAGAAATTTCGAATTATTAATTGATATTACTTATTTTTATCACTTACTTCAAAAAGTGGCTTTGCACAGTTACTGTGCTTGAGTAGTATAATATATAGACAGATTTATTTAATTTATTATATAGGTAGTTAAATACCACAGAATGTTTTATTAATAATTTTAATAAATTACATTGCATTTTACAGTCAGTAGTTACAGAATTTTTGTACATCTAACTAACGGCTACTAGTATCAGCGTACTTAATTCATTAGCCAGTGTAATTATTTTGGTTTTTAGCATTTTTAATGTCAATAGTAACCATATTAATAATGATAATGGTGGCGAAGCATCTGTCAGTAGTAGTTAAGTACATATACATATAGTAAAATATGCACAATTATGTGTACGTACCTTAAGAACTACAAGTCGTGTATGCATTACTGTGTGGGAATTGATGAATACGCTGAGCTGTGAATATGTGATTTTTTCTTAATAACTCTCCATAAATGGCATAGAAGTTCAAGGGTCAGAGGTACCCAAAAAAATATTTTGATATAGTTTGTTTGTCTATACTATTTATATTTATCGATTCATAGAATTAATGTCGTACGTAGTCTTAATCTAGTTATAGTTGGCATATGCTAATTGACACTGTGTTATGGAAGAAGTGGATCACTTACGTTATATAGGAAGTTATTAGTTAAATAAGCGAGTCGTTGAATTTGAAATTTTGAAGGTTTTTTCTGGTTCAGAGCTACTAACATTAACTTTATATTATTTTATTTAAAGCCATCAAGAGTTATTTCTCTGGATTAGAATTTCAGGTTTTTTCCTCAAATTATCTCAAAGAGCCTGTGTTCCATTAAAAACTTATGAAGTATGGGTAGGTGTTTTCTTTTAGCAACGTGGGAAGTCGATATCGATGGGAATACTATATGCAAGTACATGCCTATGTACATATTGCCCATCTCCATATTGGATTTACAAAATGCACAATGGTCAGAAGTTGAGCGGTTTTTAGAGATGAGTATACTAACCTATATACTGATTGCTGATAAAGAGTGTGCAGCGCACCTATTTGCCAACTAGATACTAGATAGTATGTAAGTTGGTCTCATATTTTTGAAAATATGCCATGTACAAAAAAAAAAGATGGGAAGAAATTAGATTATAATTTATCCTTGTTCTGTATGCAATTGCGACGTTCATTTTGTTTTATTAGGGCAAGACTTAGATATTATTATGAATTAATGAAGGGGTTGGAGTGTTGGATGCGGAACATTTAGATTGAGACAAGTAGTGTATATTATGACATTTTGCTGACTTGAAGCTTCTTCTGTCCTCGCTCGTCTTCTTGTTTACTTGTGCTCCCCGTCCCATCTGATTACACGGACTGGGCTCACTATAGTGTCAGCTCTAAATTGTCCTGTCCTGAAATGCTGATGAAGTCTCCTCACTACTGCCTGTTTTGAAGTGTTTTGGTTTGTTGGCATAATCTGTAGACATTTACGCAACAATTTAACCTACATTTAAATTATCAAACTAAAACTTGTTCTTTCCTTTATTGGCTCTCACGCTCTTGTCTCCGATGACGTTTGAAATAAAACACTGCGATACATATACTCGCTTTCGCTTCACATTTAAAGAGCCCATGCCCAGGACCCGTGCCTTTTTAAGGATATTATTTTCGTATATGGGATAATATACAGACATAAGATGTGCCTACATATATGTGTATATTTAAAGACTATGCTCCATTTGTCTAGAGATCTAGTTTTGACTTAAAAAATAATATTATGATCATTATTATTATGCAATTAGAAAATAACTGGAAAATATTACTAATTTGTCACGCCATATTACCTTTAGATACCCTTATCAAGCATTAAAAAAAATTATGAGTGTTTAGATATTTCCAGTTAAAAAATAAAATATGTAGCTCATATATGTATTATGATTATCAGTATTTCACACCATAGATAATTATTTATTTTTCGCTGTTCATAATATTTCCTTAAAATGAGTTAAATTAAATTTTGTAAAATGTAACATTATCTTCATAAATCATTGGACAAATTATGTAATTTCATGAAAAGTTTCATAAACCGTCAATGGTATATAGACGTCGTATGTGTGGCTTATGCGCTTGCACACATCTTACGTACTGCAACTTTCTTTTGCATTGTATCCTCCAAGTTGCTTTGTTTGTGCTGTTGGTTGCATACAAAGGAAGGATTACGTTTCTGCATATTGTATTTTTAGTAGTTGAAAAAGCTAAAAGATTCTCTCTTTTTCTCGTTTCTGGTAATCTGTGAGGGAGTCGATTTATCAGGCGGTGTTCACGTGGAAGAAATTCCATATTTTTTTTTATAAACTAATAGAATGAAAAAGTTTTTTTTTACGTTTTAATTTTTCATACGAAACCCTCGAAAAATTGAGTTTCCGTATTCTTTTAATATGTTTATATGCCTAATATACATTCCTTCGTTCACATAATTATGCAAACTTTTAGCTCTGAAAAAGAGAAAGAATGAATTACTAACTATATTGAGGAGAGATATAAAAATTGAGGATACTTGGGGGAAGTTATGTTTTCAAAATGAAGGCAAGAAATATAATATAATCCGATCATATCTGATGAAGTCACATGTGTATGTATATTGCATTAGAATTAGAATGCTTTCATAGTCAGAGCCAGAGGACAAAAGAGGCTGGAAAACAATTCAAAGTTGAACTATGTTGAACTTTTTCTACATTCTATATGATGCGGATATAAAATAAACGAATACTTCTATATTGCATAAAAAACTAGGAAAACAAAAACAGTATACAAAATATACAAGATTTGTTTACTTGTTCACTGCATTCGATAAGCGTTTTTACTATTATAATATTATTGATTAAACAGTTACAAGACAGTTCCGCAATTATTTTGTCTCGCCTTTACATTGTTGTTTTTATAATACAATTTCGTTAGCACATATATTACAATATTATTTGAACATGTGGTTGTAGTGTGGTATGCTAATGAATCCAATTTGTGATCTTTGAGGGTGGCTTTATTATTCTATTCTGAATTTTATTTGGGTAAACGATTGTTTTTTGTTTATACTGTCCTGATTCCTGATGATGGCTGATTTTATTTTACAATCGTCTGTATGGTGTGTTCTGTACTCTGTAATCAAATGAATAGTTTCTAGTAATAAAGTGGCCGCATAATAAACGAATTCTACTGCATTCAAAATAATTTACCATATCCTACTTATTTTGGAATTAAAATGACCAATATCTTAAAAACAAATAACAGATTTCAATTGGTGAATATTTAATAGCATAAATCCGCACGATAGCCCACTTACTGCTTATTACTTCCGCGTGAATGAGACGGTAGCCTATTAGCCCCATGAAAGTAGGAAGGACGAGAAAGTCATGCAAAGCTATCAGCTATCACTCGGAAATCAAAATTCGAATTAGAAATTGAACTATTGCAATACATGCATACATATGTGGATATCGGTATTTTGGTATTTCTGAAAGATCACTAGATTTTGAGTTATGACCCATAAACTAATGCATTCAGACACGGAAAATCATCAAATGGTACACACATTATATTGGTCTTATTTCCGGATTACATTTTGGTGACAGATTCACCGCGGGCAACTTATTAATTTAACTATACCTACTACCTATATACTTTTGTATTGGGCATTATTGCTTCGCAAAAGTATTACGTCCTCAACTTTCTTTTTAATGAAAGAGACGACAGAATGAACTATGTTATATGAGTGGTGAAAATTTATTAAGAGAAACTTTCCCCTACCACAAAACCAAATCAAAATAAATAAAGCGTTATTAGTGAGCGTTATTATTGGACCCATAACTTTTGAATAGGATTTTCAGACATAACATAGTACAATAACACAAATTCTATTCACTATTCCTTGCATCAACTTATTTTCCAATATACCGACTTTCAGAACTCCTATTGAAACGCAATTTACAACTAATTCACAATTTCCTTGATTACAATTATGTGTAATTCTGAATAACCGTTTAATTCTGTCACCGACCATAATAAGGTGGTGGTTGTGTAGTGTACAAGCCTACGCATGTGGTAACTTATTGAAAAATGCAAAACTGTATGTGTAAGTATATTACACTTACACACTCCTTAGCAGCACAGCTATAGAAAAAGGTGGGCTTTTAGTGAAATTAATGAGTATACGGGAATTTGTTACCCACTTGAATAACCTAGGACATTTGCTACCCAAACACAAAATAGTAATTTACTAAATATCGGTACAAAGGATACTCATAAACTTACTTGTATCTATTTAATTATTCAGGACACAGTAATATTGCATCATTTTGATCAAGCGCCTGCATGAATTTATTACTTTGGTCATGGGTAGCAAATGTCCGGGTAGCATATATCCAAGTAGCAAATTTTCGGGTAGCAAATGTCCTACAACCAAATAATTGATAACAAAAATCACGTATATTATACCCGTCATTATAAGTATAACAAAACTTTCGGTCAGACCTACACTTTTCCACTGGTCTGATTTCTCTAATGACTATTACAGACATACATATACGCTCATTGTATTTGTTAGCCACAACCAAACCAAAATCTCTAACCTGTCACTGACACCTGACCATAGAACTGTTTACATTCCTTTGATGTGGTTCCGTGAAGTTTTGCCTCTGTAGTTTTAGTTTTACTATATTTTGGCTCATTTAATACTGCAGCAGTGCTTAAGTACAGGTGACAAGCTAATTTTGAGGAAGCAGTCCCAGGCAAACTATAAGCAGGACAAGGAAATGAAAGCTAGTAGCTATGTAGGTATATTACATAGTTTACTCCTTGGTTTGACTTGACCCGAGTTGCTCGCTGACACATAATTTGACACCATCCACTTTTAGCTCTTTGTGTGTATAACTTGACTATTATTATGCTAGCATTTCCGCTTCAATCTGGCCCTTCCAGATCATATTTCCTGTAGTTTCGCATAACGCAAATAATCCAGAAAAGGTAAACCTTTTCCTTTTTTATATTGTATTATTATTTTGTGTTACTGTACATTTTGGCCCGTGACTTATTGCGAATTTTGAAAAGGTAATTTTACTTGTAAATACTCATATTTTTATTGAGAAGCAACACGGAAAATTTTGTGTTATCTTGTAGGTACATACTTGTAACTCTACGTCGTACATTGATTTTGTATGGGGTTATCTTTGAGGTGTCTAACAAGATTTTATTCAATAGAATCTTGACAATGCGTCTACTTCCTAATCCTGATATTTTGAATGATGAGAATTAAACGCCTGGCTGGACAAATAGGAACTGATAATTAAGTATTATGTTGGTAGAGAGAGAGTGACAGGGATTTGATTTGATTTGATGTGATGAATTATGTAGACCTGTGACACAGTTACTGAGAGATTGTGATTGTGAGGAGATGTGACATTTGAGGACAAAAGGTTGATGGTTGATTTCAACTTACGACGCAGTCAAGTCAAAATCAATATGTTGAACAGTACAATAAAATTGAGTAGGCAATCTCGCTTTTTTTTTCTATATTAGATTTCCTCAATCACTATATTTTTCTCTCTATTATATAAATACTTTTACCCATGTTATTTTTTTTGTGAATATTTCTCTAATATTTCATGTTTCATGCTCTACTGACTGACAACACTGACAAGTAATGTTACCTTATTATTTAATTTAGGTGACTTGTATTTTTTACTCCAGTTCTAATTTTCAGTGCTCGATAATATATGTAGCGCCCATTTTCATAGTGTACCTTCAAAATACTAGACATCTCCTGTCCTGCTGCTGTATCTGCATACCTGTTTTTGTTTAGTCAGCAACCCACCTACGTGCCGCATCTTTGACAACATTTACATGTAACTAAGTAGGTGCTTTAATTTTACCCTAGATAACTCCTACACGTATATGCAAAGATACAATCCAGACAGCGACATTATGTTTCTGGAGCGTCCCTCAAGATTTTCGTCATAAAAACTGATAAAAGTACTGTCATTTCTGCTCCTGTATAATTAATTATGCTAATGTTTTCATTTGTAACTTTATAATTATGATATTAAATTAGATATTAATGGAGTGAGAATAAAGGAGACTTATTCACAGAAATTGTCATTGCGGCATTAGTGTAGCTTAAGTGGCTTATACCGGTAATATGCTACACGAGCACGCCTACCTGTTGGAATTACTGGAATAATGGGAATGGGAAATAAGAAAACAAGACATACTTAGGTTGAGTGCCTGACTAAAAGTATTTGCTACAACTACATAATATAGAATATAGAACTAGGGCACACATTCCAGATTCCAGATTCTCAACAAAACAAACTACGGTAGGTATGTAAAATACATACAGAATATTCACAAGTGGAAATAATGTTAACTACTGACGACATTTTAATTCCCTAAAACTCGCATGAAAGACTTTCACTTGAGACGTTGACGTTAATAGTTAATTTTAGTGGTTGAGAATTTTGTATATTTTACGGGGGTGGGTGGAGGTGGAGGTGGAGAGTGCTCAAGTAGCGACGATAATTAACTCCTACGGGTGACATAAATAAGACGGAGACGGTGTGCACTAGCAATGGCTTTTTATGTAAGAAAATGTGACTAAAAAAGTTATCACTTTTGTTTTGACAAGCACCGACTGATATAAACATTTGGATACTTTTGCTTATTCTTAATATTGGATAGAAATTGAATAATAATTTACAATAAAGAAATATCTTCGACTTGTTTTCAAAACGAATTTTGTATGCCTAACTTCAAATAAATAATGATAAAGGGTATCGCAAGCGAAAACTCCACCCGCCCCATCCTATAGGTATTAGACCCGCATACATATAGTCTTATATCAGACGCTATTATAACCCGCTTATCGCTACTGGAGAACCAGAACTGTCCAGTAATTATGTCTTTTAAATGGATAAAACCTGAGAATTCTTCTTGAGAGCTTCTTTGAAATACGTCAATGCATCTATGTGAGTGTGAATTATTTAGATATTTTATTCCAAATCGAGATAGAAACTGATGATTTACTTACACGTGATGTACATTACTATTATTTTTGTTGTGGATTGGGTCTCATCTGTCTACCGTATCATATCCTATTTTTTCTTGACATCATCATATTTGTTATTTAAAGAAAAATTCCCTTATTCACCCACCAGTATATAGCGCGCTTAATCTCCATTCCCTACTAGAACTGACTGCGACTATGTAGTGAGACCCAGAGTCTCATGGTCTAATGTTTCCCTTGCGACCCTACATATAAAAAACCAACGTAGACCAATGCTATAGATGCGATATGGGTGGAATGCTTTTTACTTGAATTTGAAATACGAACTAAATTCAACGCTCAGTCTGTGTATAGGTTGGACATAGATTAAATGGAGATAACCGCCTACTTTCATTAGCTGATTGACGTCATTATTATTATGGTCAATAATTTGAAATACTCGGCATGTTTTTTTTCAATTTATTTTAAGGTAATGAGCAATCAGAATCATAGTAATCTGTATAAAATGTAAACGGTTTTGAGTTTTGAGAGATCTTTGCATTCCACGCGTCACGTACCTGTGTACCTACTTATCTTCCTGCCTTAGCCCTCTCTCCCGCTATTGGAACCGGCGCTGGGTAGATTCTTAGAACTTGATTTTTCTTCAACAGGTAGAAGCCTGTTTAATATTGAGGAACTGTATTTCTTTCCCTGCGCTGTTTATAGAGGCTACAGTAATTATTATCGTTACCTCCTGGCTCTGTTCTCTGTTTAGAGTTACCTTTCAAACTCCATATACCTATATGTATTCTTTGTGCAAGGAGCCAACACGGCGTCTTTTTTTCCGAAGGTTCTTTTTCTCATGAAAATGATTGCCTGCAACAAGGACTGCCTTTGAAACAATGTCGACTGTACCTCGGTATATAACTACTTTTTGAGTAGGCAGTTGCTTCCTGGTTAATCACAACAAACATGACTGCTGAACCCGCGCTTCTTAGGGGTCGTTTATCAATGACGTTTAGGAAAAAAGAAATTTTTTTATCCCCTCTCCAACCCCCCCCCCCCCAGTTTAGTATTTCCACAATGTTGCGTCATATGGAGTTAACATGGGTAATTTCCCCTCCCTCCCTCCCTCCCTCCCTTAAATCTAAAGGTCATTGATGGACGTCCCCTTAGAGCATTCGTTTCAAGGAAATGGTCCTTTGTTTCTAGTGTTTCTACTGGGTTTTGAAATTAAAGAGGTCTTTTGCTATTTGCACTACATAGACTTCCTAATCAGAGAGAAAGGCAGCATTCCACAGGTAACTTTTGCGTTATATACTGTAAGGCCATGTATTTACTTACGTAAATTATCTAGCAAAAACTACTACCGTATTTGACGGATTAATCCCCTGGGGCTCAAATAACTTTCCACATTTTTTAAACATTTTAAGATGTAAATCAGATGGGAGCATTATTAAATTGCATGCCGTCAAAACAAATTTTACAATTGGATTCCTGGAAATGTATTTCTATTGAATTGCTGTTGTGTTTACGTAATCCTTCCAAGTAATGAGGTGGCTAATTATATCCGCAAAAAAGTATAAGTAATTTTATGTAGGTGCCTAATTTGTACACTAAAGCTAAATAGGAATCAGTCAAGTGTTTTATAAGCCACCGCACCGTCAGCGCACATTTAATTATACATAGGAAACACACACTTTCAGTTCACTTCCCACAAGACGGAAAAATGAAACCAGAGAGAAAGTATACAGCATGACTACGTGAGAGTGACAGTCGTACACAGAATTAAGCTGAGAGGAAGAGAAAGGCGGAAAATTGAGCTGAACTGCGAGGATAAGTTGACTCGACTATGTTTATTGGAATACGAGTATAAAGCGGACGTGACGGGATGATTTGCGTCTAAATATGAGAGAATGCCGTGGTAGGTGTCGGTGTCGTTGTCGTTGTAGTTGTCGTTTTCATTCTCGGTTTCCGTTAAAGTCCCGGTCCCGGTCTCGGTCTCGGCTCATGACTCCTAACTATAAAGCGGATTGGGGACAGCAAGAACGTTCGTTTAACTCTCACTTGACTTTTACCTCCGTTCCGGTTCAGTCACGAACAGTCATAGTCATCCCCCGCAAATACTAGCACCAGTACCAGTAGCATAGTCACCGTTAACGTTATAACCACAAATAAATCATCAGTTCCTTAACACCGGAAGTGTTTCTCATTCATCAATTTAGTACAACTACTACTACTACTGGAAATTTATTATTAGCGGGACGCCTGAGGCTCTTAAATTTAATTCAACGATATTTAAAAAAGGCAAAGCATCGCCCACCCCTCATCATCACCCAAATTTTCTTTTACTTTCTCCGGGGTCTATATCCGTAAAAAAGTCTATTTTGGGAATTTCTCAAGGAATTAAATGTAACGTACATCCCAGAATAGGATCTCAGCCCATATCCAATAGCCAACAAGTGACGCCTTCTATAATAGTTTGGAAAGAAAAACTTTCACTCAACTTCCTTTTGGGTGGCTCAATTTTCTAATTCAACTCTACTTCCATATACTCTTCTTCTATATACTATTCAGTGGTGCAGATCCGCAGCTTTCTTTCGTACAGTCAACATTAGTATATTGTAGTACTGTTATTTAGATTGATTTTATTCGGCCCAGTATTACTGCATCGCCAGACTTTTGTTTGTTTCCGCCTACACGTTGATCATTCTTGAAGGAAAATAAAGAGGGTTGTGAGGCAGCTGTGTGGTCCAACTATCAAATTTAATCGTACACATTTTAAAAGACACTTACGAGGTAAGAATTGATTTTACATTTTCCTTGATTGCATTTTTGTAATAATAAATATTAATTCTATGCGTGTAGTCGCCCCTAAGATATTGAAAGGTTATGATTGACTCCCGTCATGCCATTTTCTCGTGATCTCACTGATCATAGTGCAGTTTCTGTCACTAGGTAGCAACAAGACTTTGAGAGCCTTCTGTGCCTCTCATCACGTATACAGTATGCTGTAGGTCCTGTGCTATTTAGTCATGACATAATAAAGAATAAATAGGGCAAGAGAGAGAGAGAGTTGGAAATGGGAATTTACATAGAATCAGATCAGAATAAAACAAAAGGACTTTGATCCTCAGCATGCAAAAAAAAATCTGAGTGTGAGTGATAGCTATAAAAATGAACGCCGTGACTCATGTAATTAATCACTGAGCCCAAGTGTATATTGAAAGTGACTTAAATATCTGCATATAATATAGTATGTTAGTACAATTACACGGAAGTCAATTATTCAAGCAGTATAGCCTATGTCTCTCATATACATATTATGTGTAGAAATTGAGTAGTCATCAGCCGCAGTTTTGACATTTTATTAAATATGAGAAGACACACCATTCAAATTAATAGGACAAGACACAAGTACAAGTAATTAATTCTTGTGCTGGAATGAATTTGTTTAGAAAACAGAGAGTCATAAATATGCCCATCTCCCGATCAGATCAGATTACAACTCATTATTTAAAGTCAACTCTTAGTTTTACTAGTTTTGCTCGTGGCCAACGGAAAATATATATAATAGAGTTGGCCGTCTTTTTGACTTTGTAAAATTGCATTATATTGCCCACGCGAAATCATGTACTTATTTATTCCTACATAGGCATTCTGTGAACTATATATAGTCATATGTACGTATACGCGTGGACTGCAGCAAGATAGACAACATTATTTTTGTCTGGTTACATATTACATTATGGCTATTAAAATATTATAACATTCATTAAGATCGTGATCGACAAATACCATAAATAATATTATATGTACCTACAATAATTTAATTCCTATTTCCTTCTATATATCCATATGTAATGAATTGTTACGTAGGAATTTCTCGTCTACACAACTTAATTATAGCGCAATTAAACAGTAACATTAGCAAATTGGGATGGACGCCTATGATGTAATAATGACATCACAGTGACAGTATAGCTATAGGCAGGCGCCCAGATGAAAAATGTCGCCTAAAACCCGTAGACTATTTACACTTAAAAAATAAAAATAAATACAAAGCGTATTTTGTAAAGTGATTAATATTAATATCGAAAGTAATAGCAGACAGTAAGGAGCAATTTGATTCTTAAACATGATAATAATTATTGCTTTATCAACATTTGCAGAGCAGAATTCTGTTATATTAGTAGTAATTAATTATTTTACTAAAGTTTGAGCGCAATTGCTATAAATTAGAATGTAAAAACAACCTATAGCAATTATTACAAATTTCTTAGTGGGATTTTTGTTTTGCAATATTGCATGATGGTGGCTCGTGCCAAAGCAATTTAATTAGTCATCAAATATCTTCACATCTATTTAGATACTAGCCGGAGAATTTTAACTTGTTATTCATGCTTCATGATTCCATGCAGGTTCAGAAATTCTCTGATTATTAATCCTCGCTGATAAGCACAATGGGTGACATAGTGCGAGGCGTGGTATCTAAATGTCAAAAATCAAAAACGCATTTTACTCAATTACAATCTTAAATCTGCATGTCTATAATTATCTAATTATCTAATTTAAATATTTTCACCCGTAAAACTCCTTGGATCTTGGATATTGCATTTTTATAAACTAATTTGCGACACATGCGAATATAAATATAACTTACATAAAGTTAATAAGCCTCTTTACAAAAATAAAACTGACACTTGACACGAGTCCGGAACAGGAAGGAAGATGACAATGAAACTAATACGTATAATACGACACAAGACAGTTGCAACAAGGAAGCACATGAAAATAAACTTGAGTTTTGTGAATATAGGAAATGAGAATGAATTGGAATTGGAGTAACATCTTAATTACTAATAATATTATAACAGTGTAATCTACGTTTAAAATAACTCACACAAAGCAGACATATCCATAATATGTATATAGGAAGCTATAGACAAATATAGATGACCTCAATGTGAATTAAATGTTAAGGTTACATTTATAGATCCAAGAAAAAATTAGGACTATTAACTAAGCGCACATGACACTACATTCACATTATTCTGTACTAATTTTGTAAACTTCAATCTATTTTAGCTTGCGTAGTAGTGAGATGTAGACTACACGGAAGGAAATATAATATATATATAGGACATTGCATACAATCTTAATTGAGCAATTAATTCCCATTTTGTTCAGGAAGCAAAACATTGAATGATTGGAACAAAACTTGGAGTGAGGAAGTACCGGCGTGGTATGTATATAGATACAATGTACAGTACATTTACAGACAGATAATAATAGTGGAAAAAAAGGAGGAAGTTTGTGTATGTTTTTTTTAAATCTGACATTAGAGTTCAGCTCCGCATCTTCAATCGTCGTCAGTCAGTTCAGTGCGTAAAGTACATATTTAAATACGCAGTAAATAAAACTGAGTATTAGTAGGTATACATAATAAAGAAGCGGTTAAATCTATAGATAGGGAGAGGTAGTTTATTTTATACTTTTATGCCAAGTATTAATGTTTATATATGCAGTAATCTGTGGGTTTCCCTGATAATGATAGTTCACATAGCTATAGGACTTTATCTGTATAATTATGTAACAGTTATGGAGCTCATCATGCGTGGTGTTGGATGTGACTGGCGTGTAGTCTGCAATGTTAGCACTTGAGCATAACTTAAGCCAGTGCCATATACACATGTATACTTATGTATGATGTAGTCAGGTCCAGAGGAAGGTCAGTTATTTACATAATTTAAAAACGTTAAAATATTGGACGCAGCAGTAGGAAATTATAGCATGTATCCTAATCCTTTACTGCCTATGCATATAGCCTGCTGCAGACAATTTAATCATATAGTATATGCAAATCAAGGCTTAATTTATAGAAACAATTTTCACATTTTAATAATTATATGCAGACTTTTAAATGATTTGTTTTGATTTTGAAATTAAAATTAAATGCGTATAATGTTTCTCTTATTTGTGTGTGTCACACCTCATCACATTGAAATTAAAGTGTATTCCTGGATATTTTTAAATTTTGCATTATTACTATTAGCGTATAGGCTATAGCTCACTCCGAATTAAGCCTGTAATCGTGAGGTCGCCATATTTAAAAACAAAAATATTTACCTGTACAACACAGTGCTAACAAATTTAATGTGGAATGGATGGCAAATGGCGGAGATACAATAAGCCACTTTTAACTTTTAATAAGGTATGCGTATAATGACCTTAATATAATTAATAATTATTTATTTAGGCAATTGATATAAGAGAAAATAATATGAATGTTACTAAAGGATAACGTAAAAGGTATATGCTCCTAGGTCCACAGTACACAGTCCAAAATTCATTTCAGAAGTGATAGGTTACTAATTTAAAATCTCCAAAATTATACACGCACTCAAAAGCTCAAAAGTCAAGTTAATTAATAACAAGTAATGTATTTTACTCAAAGCTATAGTGTAACTGGATTGAAGGAGTTAAAAAAGCAGCAGTGCTGTGTTAATAGCTTGTAAGTACTTGAATAAACTATTTAATTGAATTCAAAATTGACAGCTCAAAATTTATGGGAAACACCAAGTCGTATCCAAATTCCAAATTCCAAATTCTAAACATACCTATATTAAAATGCTAATAGAATTTATATACACATACTATTACGACTACACCAGAACCAACTAAACTGGTAAAATTACAATTATATAAGATACAGTATGTCCTAATATAATATAACAGAACCAACGAGGTTTTTATGGGAAACTAGCAAAAATAATCTTTTAAGATAATTATTTATTTTGAATGATAATTGACTATTTACTATGCTTACAATATTACAAAATGGATTGCAGTAGGTCATGTGGTTCTGACGCAATTAATTAAAAACCGAAAAATGTGTTCTAATATAATAAAATCCCTTCACTCCTCTATAGCAAATTTTGACTCAATCAACAAAAAAGTCTAAGTATTTGTGTGTACGTAGTCTGATGCATTAGTTACGACTTGAAACGTCAGCTTTTATCATAGGGTCAGTTTAGCGCCATTGGCAGTAAACAGCAGAACTCGTCGACGTCATGTCACTTGAATTTAACATGGAATTAAATAGAATCACCTGACTACTTTTAGTAAATCGTGATGATTTGCTAAAAACGCCATGATTTTATCATTCAACTCCATGTTTAACAGGCGACGATGACATGCAGTGTACCAGTTCGGTACACCACCAATGGTGCTACAGTAAACCCTAATGATGAAAACGAATCTTTTAATTCACGAACTATTGCATCTGGCAAGGGAGCCACGCGGTATGTATTCTAGCAATTTTAAATCAGTGCCCACAATAAATCAGAGTGTGCTTGTTTAATACACAGATCCAAAGTAAGTCGGTTGCATGCTGCGATGTTCGCTCACAAACTCACAATCTCCCGCCAAAGTTAAAAAAGTCCAGGTTTTCTCATCTTTGCAACAGTGCAGTGTAGTTCCTACAGCTTTCGTCCGATTTTCAAAAAACTTGAAGTTTTGCAATCTTTAAAATGAAATAATAATACTTTACTAGTAGTTTTTCTCTAGGTGGCTCTATTCTGTTGGGGCATACTGTACTTTACTTTATGCCTTACTACATACTACATAGTCACATAATCTTTCAACTTTGTTGGTTTTTAGATGCTGAGCTTTAGCTCATAAGCATCTATTGAAATGGTTTTGTCCGTCCGTCTGTCTGTCGGTCCGTCTGTCCGAATGTCTGTGTGTCGTGCGCTACAGGCCACAGTTTTGACTTGATGTTCTTTGAATAACTTTTAATCGCTCAAAAAAGCGCCAGCGCAGTGCTGTATAGTTTTTGGGCAAGATCGCATAAATAGTTTTTGCACAGTTAGCAGTTAACTGGAGCAACTTTCAATATTTTTTTAACTTTTTTTTCTCTCAAAGAAAAACCAGCCGTTTAAATTACATTAGCATTCAAATTTCCCTCCCTCTCTTGGTACGTATGTGGTAGGCAAGGTTAACGTCGTTTAGGGGCCCGACACAAATGACGTCATTGAAGTTGAGGGTCGGTAAATTAAAACAAGCCGCTCACATAGGATCTTACTAATATGCATACGGGGATCGTCCATAAATGACGTTATTTAAACATTGCCATTTTAGAGATCCCCTTTGTCACTAGTTCAAGAATTAAGTAATCGGATACATTTAACATGAGGTCTTACTAATATGAATACGGGGATCGTCCACAAATGACGTTATTTAAACACTATCATTTAAGATTATTTTCAGAATTAGGTAATCAAATATATTTACTATGAGATCTTACTAATATGCATAGGTGCAGGGATCGTCCATGAATGACGTTATTTAAAAATTATTATTTTAGAGATCCCCTTTGTCATTAGTTCAAGAATTAAGTAATCGGATACATTTAACATGAGATATTACTAATATGCATGCGAAGATCGTCTATAAATGACATTATTTAAACATCATTTTAGAGATCCCCTTTGTCATTAGCTTGTGAATTAAGAATTTGAATATATTTAACATGGGATATTACTAATATGCATACAGGGATCTTCCATAAATGACGTTATTTAAAGATTACTATTTTAAAGATTCCCTTTGTCATTAGTTTAAGAATTAAGTAATCAGATATATTTAACATGGGATCTTACTAATATGCATACGGGGTTCGTCCATAAATAACTATTTAAACAATACTATTTCAGAGATCCCCTTTGTCATTAGTTCAAGAATTAGGTAATGGAATATATTCAACATGGGATCTTTTAAATATGCATATGGGGATTGTCCATAAATGACGTTATTCATACAATAATATTTTAGAGATCCTTTTAGTCATTAGCTTAAGAATTAAGTACCTAAATGAATATATTTAACACGGGATCAAATTAATATGTATACGGGGATCTTCCATAACTGACGTTATTTAAATTTTTATTTATTTTTGTATCTACTTGCCACGTACATTCGTATATGTCTTATTGACAGTAGGGGAGGCTATATTTATGGCATCATTTGTAAATCATGCAATTCTTAAAAATATTCCAGCTTTTTTAACTTCATGCCACGTACTTCCATATTTGGCTTATTGATGGTAGAAGAGCCTCGATAAATGACGTCTTTTGTGGATGGTGCAATTTATAAAAAAAATTGAGCTGTATTTATCTACATGCTACCCACATTGTAATACGGCTTATTTATTGTAGGGGAGCTTCTATAAAGCTTATATCATCTTTAATCGTAACATAAAATGCCTTGCGCATTTGTTGAAGCTCAGCATCTACTTCGGGCCTGCCCCCGGTCGACAAATCCGGCGCGAAGCGATGATGAAAGAGATGAAATTTCACAGTTCCAATCAGTGCAGCGCAACGAGTACTTTCGTTTATTATTGACGTAATTTATACATTTGTTTGTGTTTCCCGAATTCCAAGCATCTGTGTGGCCGCCTGTGTACATTTAAGGCGCAGACAGATAATTACATACCTTGGGGAACTTTGCATTATTCTGCAAGATTGTAATGGGCCTATTTGATTTGTTTTGTTTAGTTAAGTAAGTCAAAATACCAAATAAATGACACAGTCTCGCATTGAAAGCGGAAGTCAAATGTGGAAGACGGAAGCGAGGCCTAAAATAATTGTTGATCCAAACTGCAAGTATTTACAAGCAAATTCAAATATGTACACATTGTAGTAGATATGAACATTAGGAATGTGTAGACACTATACGCACTAATAAGATAAGCACAGTATCTATAGTGTATATCTGCTACTGGGTGTAGTGATGTAGCATAGTATAGTATTAGTCTAGCTGCATAAACACATTACAAAATATCCAAAAATGGGCAGTTTACATAGTTGATGTATGCGCCACACTTTTTACTTAGAAACTATGACTGTAAAATACATCATTCATGGGAAAGAATTGATTTAGCACAAAAATATAAAAGATTATCATAAAAATACAAAATTCAACCCAAATAAAAATAAAATATTGACAACGTATGAAAATGTAGGTACTGTACATAGTAGGTAGGTACCTACGTTTTTGGGTAGCTGCATCTGTACTTTGTTTCCTTTTATGTAGCATCAGGAATGGATGGACATGAGATGAGATGGCTGCATATATAAATCCTGTCTGAGCTTATCAAATGACTTCAGTCACAATTCGCAGCTCCGTCTGATTACTATATCGCATTCCTTCATCTTCCAGTCATTCAGACTCAGACCCATCATTCATACATCCATCTTCTTTCTGTCTTGTCTTGAGCAGACTACTGATATATTATCTATATATATATATTGATACATATTTGACGAGTGCCATCATCCGTTCCTATATCTAGCAAAAGAAAACACAAAAAATCCTGGAACTCTACCTGATCTCTATGGACATTGAGTATATACAAATAACATTTAATATCACCATCAACAGATTGTATACAAAATTAACTGTGATTAAAAGTGATCCGATTACGACTAATTACGATTAGGAGCGACCTGAGTAAAAATTGTACAATATCAGTACTTAAAAGTACAGTTGGATTTTTAACTTAATACCTTCAATCTCAATTGAAACCCCCTTCTAATAAAGTAAGTCAAATCCTATAATCTTATCCTTCTATATAGCACACATTACTATATTATACAATCTTTATCTCTTCATATTTTTTTATGTTTTGAAATAGAAATAGAGCATTATTTTTACTTTTATAATGAGATAGAATCCTTGCTCGATTTCTTAAACCTTTATATTGCTTGACCTGAAAACGAAAACATATTCCTCAAAAACAAAATAGTAAAAAAAATGAGTCGCGATTAGTTTTATTTTTGATAAAGTAATGAAAGAGTCCCAAAGACGTATAATATATTTGATGAGGAAAATAAAAATAAAGGAGGGAAAGCACACACACACACACGTCCACCTATGTAGCTGTTCACTATTTTTCTCGTAATACTTTTGCAGTACTGCTGTAGCTTTAGCAGAAGTATAGTATAGGATGGGATTCAAATCATAATAATATGGCATATCTATCAGAGTAATAATTATTTGTGACATTCAAAATGTGGGGGAGCGCTAAGCGTTGAGCGTTACTTACACGTTAACGTGTCTAAAATAACCTATCATTTAAAACTACTTTTGTTATATAAAAATAACGTCACAGTGCTACATGGTTACTAAACTTGGAACTATGGAACTAAACTTCCATTACTACGTGATTATAGATATACCTACAGTGAACTTAACTCGACGACTTCAGTCAGTTAAGTTTCATTCATAAAGACACACTCCTTTCTATGTGTGTCATCGTATCGTCATCATTAGTTTTTTTCTCTTACGCACGTATGTATTACAGACGATATAGATGAACAGATAATTGGGTTGGCTATATGCTCACATGTATAGCATGTATGCATACAACACAGTTTTTTTTCATCCAAAGGGCACTCAAACATGCGACAATTACTATTGAATGTCGTCCTTTCCAATAATTTAATTTACTAAATTAAATTGTCTCTGAATGATCCATGGTCCACGTCCAATAATTACGGACTGATTAAAACTTGAGAATGATACTTGCTTTACATTACCCCCGTTTAAAGCTTTCAGCCAACATGGTGGGAATAGTGTGAGCAGGCCAGGGCGCAATATAAATTCCCTAAAAATGTCCTTGTCCTCACTTTTTCCATCTTGATCTATTTACTATGGTGTTTGAGACCCAGAGATCTGCTCTACATTTTGATGCCACCATGATAATTCTTAAGACAATATATTTTAACGGCATGTCATTCTTTCTACTTGGCATACCTAGGTCACTTTGTTTAAACTTAAGTCTCAAGGCAATACACCAGTGCAGATATAATGCGGCGTGTATACCTCCAATGCACACCCCCATACAGAATGTGCAGTGTAATTTAAAAACAATTTTTGTTTTAAAGGACACAAGATTGATTGTGTGTAAAATAAAAATAAGTTTCCTTTCACCTAAATATTTTGCTAAGCAATAAGCAAGAAAGAAAATTCAGTATTCTAAATTGAATTTCCAGCTTGTCTTTGACTTTGAAATGGTACGTAGATTGTGTAGGAGGATCCTTTGTTGAGGGTTGGATATCCCCTTAGGACATGAAGAGAACCTGAGACTAGAATTACCTGTGCGATTACATTACATTTTACACTACCTTCCTTCATCCTACATATTGTCTGCTTCCGCTTAAAGGAAGAAAAATTTCATTTTACGTCACATCATGACACATTACCAGGGAAAGTTGACGTGGGAGAGATGAGATTATTTGTCAAGTCAAAGTGGAAGTGCTGTGACTATACTTTTACGTACAGTATTTTCAGTAATAGTAGACGGGCCTGCAATTAGTGGGCGGGTCTGGGGTGTCAGATTTTGAATAGTGGACGGGTTTATTTAACACACTATTATATGGCAGTAGACGAGCTTGCAATATTGGACGGGCCTGTTATAGTGGACGGGTCTGGGAGGTCCAAATTTTTATAAAGTGGATCCCGTTCACTATTACAGAAAATTCGGTATAGGTTTGTCTTTTGCGGCTGCATGCTGAAAATGACAATGGATTAGGCTCACTTAGGATTATGGGAACTTTGTTACTGCATTATTTGTTAACGTTCTAAATACATACATAACATATTATGTAATGTCAATGGGGTAGCTTAAAAATTACAAGTTAAAGACATATTTGAGAGGCAGCTATAGATATCTTGAGAATTTGGGATCGAATTCAAATTCCAACCAGTTTCAATTACATTTTTACATAAAGATGTAAAAGAGGAGATATGAGGCAAAGTTATAAAGCCGAAAACGTATCATATAATAATGTCAGATGTCATCCAGCGCTAAAATTATAATATTTTTACATTATAAAAGTTTAAATTATTAATAATTTATTACAAAAATCTGTAAAATTCCTATGCTTTATCTACTATATTTTTTTCTTGTGCTGATGAAGTATAAGCGTGTGCAAAAAAAACGTTCACTTCCCTGTTCCAAGTATATTTAATAATTCTGACTCATGTTTTAATTCTTTTAATGTGAAGTCGGCTGACATTGGGGCATTCGCTATAAAAGGGAGAAGTTGATTTAATCAGCTATTAAACTTATAGGTAATCTTCACTTTTTTTGGATAATTTTGCCTCCTCGGCTCGTGTGTGGTATTAGGTTGCACTCGCCAGATAATAGATTATGTAATATCACATAGTGTCAAAACCAGAATCAAGTTTATAATTCTATCCTAAGTAGTCTGTATGTATAGCGTAGTCAGAAAAAGTTCATGGGAAGACCATTTAGATATTTGCTTAAATAGCTATTGAAAGGACTTTACCTCGTCTCATTTATGCATGGTGTGCGTGAGTATTAAACTTTGCGAGTTCGATCTATATATACTGCATATAGCCTACGACCTACCGCAAACCCTGGATACACTGAAGTTAAAATTAGATGATTATTAATTTATTACAAAGCACTTTTGAGATTTTTAACATAATTCCCGCACAGATGTATGCCGCCAAAAAATATGCTAAGGGGCTATTTTTTAATGATAAGTGCAACTCTGAGTAAAAATGATTATTAAAACGTTTTATTCCTGCTTCCCTTTCCATTACGACAAGAATATTTATAAGTTATAAGAACATAATTTATAATATGACTATAAACTACAAATTACTTATCGTTAGCAAGACCTTATGCCGCATGGTGCCATGCCGGTGGTGTGGTACTATTCCACGTTTCGTGCCACGTGCTACGTGGCCATAGACATGGAGATATGGTTTAACTTAACCGGCTTCAGAATTGCAAATTGTACTAGAATAGCCCATACGTCATTATAACTGCAGCTACATTAAACTAAGCGCTATTACTTTTTAAAGCAGTCTGTCGTAGCATTTAAGTTTTTGATATTTTAGATTCTAATAATATAATTTAGAATCTAAAACATGTTGGAAAATTGTGGAATTTGTAGATTTTATACTTTCTAACAACGTTAAGTAGAATACTTTATGTATCTAAAAAAAGCATATAACTAGAACCTTATTGTATTCGTTGCAAACTAATACAAATGTATTTAAAAAAAATTTTAAAGCAAGTAATATTATTGGAAAAAATCTTTTCGAAATACTTAATGACAAACATGTTTCCGTGTGTAAACTAATACACAACTTTATGTAGTTCCTACTTCTTGTAGCTAATTTTGAACAAGTAATAAGTGTAAATCCTTGTGTTCGATGCTTCACGTCTCTCCACGTGCAGCTATAACCATTTTTTCACATTTTCAAAATCATGAATTCATAAATGACTCGCGTTTCAGATTTGTATGTATATACATAACATAGTATGCCATGCTATAATGGATGTAATTTAAATAAGTGTGAACATTGTACATAGCAAGTTGAGCAAGCATTGATTTAGTGGCCATTACACCCTTATATAATTAAAACCATTTCAAGAATGTTTACAAGAAATAAATGTCACCTCTGTAGGGACAAAATACCATTGGTATTTATTATGTTAATCGGAGAATAAAAAAGTGACATGAGGAAATATATATTGGTAAATTATGTATGTAAAGTGTGTTGCCACTGCCACGTGTAAAAACTAAGGAAGGGAATCGAAGGACTTGAAAGACGAGTACCTATATACTCAAACATCCGTCTGTCGTCTATCCAGTGTATTAATTCAGTTAAAAAAATATAATGTGAAAAGTCTAGAGTCTAGACTTCGACTGAGCATTCTAAACTGGACAAGATCAAGAATCTAATTGAGCAATTGTGATAATGGTAACGCGAATTGTAAAGATGATCCTTATCACATCTGTCCATCCTGGAAACACTTGCCTACGTACATTAGTTTTAAAGTGAATGCTCGTCAATGGGCTCGCGAAGTAGTATAATATTTAATTACCGTATAAGTGCATCTTTGCATTGTACGTAGTACGTATAGATACGTATGCACCACCCACTTGTTACATTACAATAACAAAAGGCGAAAGGTATTCGTAAATTCGTACATACAGTACCTACTTCGCTACTGATGAAGAAAAATTGTCAATCTCCAATTCTCACTAATGGAAAAATTACCGATCTACATTTTTGTTGACTTAAATAAATATAGTAGTGTATAATTTGTTTTTTTCGGCAGAATAAACAATAAGAAATATCTGCTTGCTTATCTTGCCGGAAAAAAATTATACAAAATTAAATACATTAAAAAAATAGAGGTGGGGAATTTTGCTTCTTCAGTATGCTTGTTCAAGGTTTCACCAAAAGAATCATTTACAATTCTGATTAATTCTTTACCTACAATTTCTACAGTACACAATCTCCTATACACTGGACCTTATATTCAAAATACGAATTCAAGGTTTCCTTTGTATTCTTTGCATAAAAATGAGTATACAGATTCTGATCAGATCTGCTCTTCACTCTTCGTGATGAACGACTAAAATGTGTCAATTTAATGACTGTAAATGATCCAATTGGAAAATGCAAAATACGCTACAAAGTTGAATATATAAAAAAAAAATAAAGACGGTCTCTTTTTCTATTTGTACTTGGTTATGGTTTGTGTTGATAATTAATTAAATGACGAGGCTAATTTTCGACAAAAATAAGCTTCAGTATTAAAATTTGCTTAACAACTGATTCTGAATAACAACTCCGCCCCTATATGTTGGCCAATAAAAATATTTAAAGGAGTAAACAGAGACAGATTGAAGCTAAATCTTACGTGTGCAGTGTTGTTTTATAAGTACCTACCCACCTATGACCTAGGATAGCGAGGTAGACTAATTTCGTTGTATATTATTGAATAATGATTAGCATAGCATAGTATAGTAGTAGAGCATTATTTTTTACTCTTTTCACTTTTAAAATACAAGATTCAGCAATACATGCTTGTTTACCGCAGCTTGTTAAGTGCGTCATCAACAGTATCAAGAATGTTTAACATACAGGTATTTATGAATATACTGCCCACACTGCCCTGCGTAAGTATAGCAAATTGTAGTATGCAGATCGTAGGTAGAAGTAAGGATACCATATGACATTTGACTTATAACCAGTGTGTAATGAAAAAAAGAATACATAATTTGATACCAGTTATATATGTAATTCTGTGATACTAAGCTACGTAATAAATACACACATTTATAAATTTAATTATATTATTATCAAATTTAATACAGAGGACAAAAAACTGTGCGATGGAACGTATCATTTTTGTCATTTGGATATTTAAAGTCGAAAACCCCGTAGTGTGATAAATATTTTATTTATGCTGACTGAAGACATTAGGGCATTTAATTCAGAGGGCGGCAGCGGCAATTATCGTCAATTGAATTCAAACTATCAAATAACTTTAAATATTAACTATAGTATTTAATAGGTACTTTATTAAAAATTGCACTTTGCTTAGAAGTTAGAAGGGACTCTATCTGATTTGATTACCGCATTACCACATCATTCTTCGATGTAGATCCTGTTCTACATCGAAACATAATATACTGCGTGATGTAAGTTTTGTGCGTTAGTATTATGTGTTGCGGGGACGGAGGAGGGAGAAAGTGTCCACAGTTTCTGAGAGGCTATCGGCTTTTGTGTATCTCCCATTTCTACAACAGAATCTTATATAATATAATAGGTACCTAGAGTTAAATTCCGATTATTTACACGCATGTATTTTCCAAAAAGCAAATAAAAGGATCATATTGTGAATTTACTCCCTTAGAAAAACACATTTGAAAATAAGAATTTATTTTTACTCCAACTACAGATGACAAACTATAGGGTAATGTCCCTTGAAAGAATGCGCACAGCTCAACTCTTCTCCAATTCTTGACCTCATAATTAGTTTCTTTTTCTGTGAACACTAAGTATGTACAAGTACATACTGGGTATTCTAATAACAAGTCAAAATACACAATAATTATCACAAACACGCTTATAGAGCCTGCCACTGACCGTTTAGATATACTAGTAGAGTCAGACTAATCTTTCATAGGTTCAAATATATGCTAGAAACTATACTTATACAGCACAGCAACGACCGAGATTAAATGAAATTTCTTGTAGGATTTTCCTGGATGAAAGTTTTTGATGCATGAGGAGTGACGGTTCTGTATTTTGTTAGCGAAATTAATTTTGTCGGTGAGGCAATAATATTGTTCCGTAGGATATAATATGGTACGGAATTTTTATAAAAAATGCATCAGTTGATATATTACGCTCAAATTATTCAGTTCTGTCCAGTCCAGTAGCAGTAACGGAAGGGTTCTATACAGAAGAAAAATGGGAAAGCATCCCCGTTTTGTAACTGAGAAATATTAAATATGTAATTCATAAGGAAGACAGCCAAGTTTGTTTGAATTTGCAAGTGTCTTAAGTCTTAAGGCAGTTTAGATATTCTTATCGTTATTGTGTGAGGCAGCAAGGCTCAGTATCTCCTGCCCACAGAATTTACATTAGGGCCATTAGGGCTTTGGCTACATAAAGTTGCTATAAAGAAAAAAAATGATATCACCACCGGTCTGGACTTTTGAGTTTTGACTTGGACTTCTCCGTAAGTATAATGAAATATAGAATTTTCACGTGCTCAGCTCGTTTTTCTCCTCCTTTTTTTTCTCTTCTCGATTTGAATGCTATAGATGTAATTATAAATATTGCAAATATTGATGATTAGATCTATCTGTAACTTTTCCTATCTACATTGACTTTCAATGGGTATTTATGCGATTTTGCAGTGCCTTGACTATACACATGTACGGTATAAGCACAACGCTCAGATATGAAACGGTAGGGAATTTTATATAATTTATTTTCCTGTATTTTATATTCCACTTATTTTTTGGTTAGTTTGTGCGATTATTAAAATCGATTAGCGATTAGCTACTTACTTGCAGAAAAATGTAAAAGTTGTGTTAGTTGCTCCACCACATCGTCTCAGTTCAGTCACGTCCTGTGTATACTCAAAGCCTATAATCTCCGAAAGTCCAATCTAATAAATTTGTTTCGAAATCCTATACGTGTCTTCACCCACCAAAACATATTATTATAGAAGAATTAAATGGAAGTATAAGTACCTAATAAACCTACAAGTTAAATCACTTGACAACTCCGTGGTGCACTTGGTTATTATTGATTGAAAGGGGTACATGTACAATACATGCATTACTGATATTTCACCAAAGCGTAGTTGTGCCCAAGATTTAATAGTGAAAATACAAAAACTGATTTCATTATTTCACGTTCCTTGTGTCTGGCTCAGGCTCAAAGTGTCATTTAAATAGAAGCACAGAGCATTTACTCAATACTCAGTCAGTTCAGTTCCTTGGTTGTTTCGTTGGTTTATAATAGATCAAGCATTATGGCCATCTTTATTGTGAATACGTGAATATACACGAACCACTTGTAAGTTTGGACAAACATTTACAAACTATAAACATACAGAATTATACAGAACAGAATTTTAACCTAAAGTGTAATTTTACCTATAATTTAATAGTGCTTTCAGGATGAATACTTGAAAATTATAATAATAGTGCTTGTTCATATGCTACGAATTCGATATTATCGGGGCACTATGAGTAGTAGTTATTTTGTTACATCAATGCATCAGCTCATACCAAGAGTTCAGTTTAAACAGGTTTGTGGATTTTAGCCATATACGCTATAATATTTTAATAATATCTATAGGGTCAATGTGCAATACATACAAAACAAAAGAAATTGAAATTGGGAATAAATAATGTTCATCCAAATCAAGGAAGTAGTCAATATACTTAAAAATTTTAATACTTTATTTATTTTTAACAATTTTATTTTTAATAATTGCAGATGGACTTAAAACTTGTGACAATTCTAGCAATGATCATTGGAATGGCTTGGCTAGGGGTTCAAGAGACAGAAGCTAGACCGTCCTACAGCAGTGGATGGGAGGAATTTGGCCGAAATCATTCGCCTTCAAGAAGAGCTAATGTCTGCAGTAGCTCGGTAATTAATTAGTTTAAATTTACTATTATATTTATTTCATAATTTTTTTAAATTGACATTTAGCTAAGACTAAACTTGTCTGTGTCAGTTAATAAATGTAGGATAAATTTTAATTATTCGTTTTGTTTTAATTGTACACCCACAGACTGAAGTACGTGAATTATGCCAACGGTGTGCGAAAGCGACCAAGTCCACCTATGCATATCCACTGTGCTGTACAGATGTAAAGAAGACGTTGCAATGGTGTACGGATTTTCTTAATTTCGGATTAACGAACCAACAAATTGTCAGCTATGTCCAGTAGAGTAGTAGTTCGCCTAAAAGCCTCTATATTTAGGTCTCTCGTTAACATTTATGGAGTATATAGAGCCTACAACAAAAATCCGTTATTTCCTATTCCTCCTATACTCGCTAGTCACAACTAGTCAGTAAAATCAAAACCAATCAATTTCAACTTCAAAACTCCTTTTACTCTATTCCAAACGCATCTTATCTTGTCTTGTGGTAGTGATCATCCAAAATAAAAACAGAGCTATCATCAAGATTCTACATCTCATATAAATACGATATGGGATGAACATCTCTTAATTTCTGACTCTCTCGCTCCTCTTCTTCTTCTTTCTGGTCGGCAGAAGCTACAAACAAAACTACAACATATTATATTGTATATATAGCGGATGAAAATTACATTCACTGATGATGTCAACTAGAAAAATAATTTCATCTCCCGAATTTCCAACATTCCACTAGGATTAAAAAAACTATATGATTAAGATTAGTTTTAATTATTCTTACTTGTAAGTATATTCTAATATTATTGTGTCGGTTGCATAGTTATGTGTTAATCAAAACTTATTTTGATTTTCCTCAACATCAACTTCTAAAGGCTGTTTCTTAACTTGTTTTTTTATTATAATTATTATTATTTGTGCAGATCTAATTATTCCTACTATTGTATAAGGACAGGTATGTAAGTAAGTAGCTAGTTTTTAATTAAAAGTATAGTTGAAATAGATGAGTTTACATGTATTGTATATTGTGTGGTTATATGGTTCTGGTATATAGTTGTAATAGTGGTAAATTGGTGTGACTGCGATGTGATACCGCTAATATTCCCAAGTTTTTTGAAAGTTTCGCTCGTTTTTGTTTTTACTTTTTACTTACAGACTGAATATTGTATAATGATACAAGAGTAGAAACAGAAAACTTTTAGTTAATTTACAATTATTTACAATTTTCAATAATAGTTTCAGCTTTCAGTTTGTTCCTGACACAATCCTTACACTAATCCGCTAAAGTCCGCACCGACCGTGACCGGCATCGATACATGGGTCAGTCGGTCAAGTAAATCCTTAGAATATTAATAATAGAAAAGCACTTTAGACACCAATAATTGGGAATCGAAATCGATATTACAAATCGAAATTGAATATTAAAAGACATTCACACACACATAAATCAAATTACAAAGTGTTGTATATTGCTGTATTGCTGTTTTCTAAAATCCTATATTATAAGAGTGTTTGAAATTGTGTGTGAATATTTTGTACGAAAATTTTCAAAGATTGAACTTTCTGTAATAACTTGACAACCTTAGAATTTTTCAATTGTGATTTTCTAAGTGCTCGCTGTATATATATATGGCTGAAACTATTTTGAAATGGTATAGTTAGAGATTGAAGTATGCGGCTGGCTGAGTTGGGATTTTGCTTTACGTTTTGTCTTATTGTTTTAAATTTGAGATAATTGCTTAAATAAGGATGTGGGAGTGGGATGAATTATGTGTACGTGTGTTAAGTACATCTAAAAACTGTAATATTATTTAGATTTACTTAAGGGACCTATCTTACCAATAGGTATACTTATGTATATGGTATAAGTTGTTCAAGCGAATTCAATGCAGCTGTGTGTGTATAGGTAATTAATATTAATATAAAATACTATTATTATACAGAAACTACAATATTACAATTATTGCTGTCATAATTATATGTACTGATTTTTAAAAATGGCAATCTTTTTTATTTATTTTATTTTTTTTGCGAATGCATAGAGTATAATTAAAACTATGCGAACTATGAATGTATAAATGAACTAATAATTATATTGAGCTACTTATGGTGCTATAATATATAACTATTCAATATACTGTAATATGGAGTCGGAATTTACCATTTGGAATGTAAATCGATAAAATTATTAAGTAATCTAATCTTAAACAAAGCCACATTTTGAAATTGCATATGGCATATATATAGTGAATAAACAAAGTTTTTGAATTATACATAACATTAACAAGAGCACATTGTAAAAATAATAAAATCAGGAAAAACATCGTTTCAAGTTATTAATAAAATTATGTAAAACATAATATGAACCACTCCATTCAAAAATCTGTTTTTGTAGTGTAGCAATTTCTTTCACTATCAAAGTATACTTACCTAGTTAGTAAAGGAATAAATTAAATCAGCATAAAACTACTTTTTTTGAACTTTTTTTATAGAACAGTGAACATGAACGAACAAAGTACACAGACACTAATTATATAATTATGCATCACCGAAGCTGTTATAGGTAATAAGTAAGGTTGGTAGGTACCGTATTTCCTGCTGTTATAGTACTCCTCGTGTACTATTCAAATTCAGACCTCCCAGACCCGTGTACTACCATATAAGACAGTGTTGAACAGACCCGTGTACTATTCAAACTCATACCTCTCAGACCCGTGTACTAATACAGGCCTGTGTACAATTAAAGACCCGTGGTCTACAACAGGAAATACGGTAAGCGGTAAGTAAGTAGTAAAGTTGAGTTAGGGGAGGCGGAGGCTGTGCCGGGAATTGGTATCAATGAATATTTAAGGTATTATGATTATGATAAACAATTAAATTAAGTATTGGTTAATAATTAGTAATACAGTGTGTTCCAACAGAACAGCCTCACTTTACGGTTTTCTCAAATAACGTTTGACCCTACTAACCAAAAATTCTTTTTTACAAACTCTTATTAATCATTAGTTAACACACGGGGCACTCTGCTACTCTGCTTGAGTGTTTGCGGAACGCATTTTGTCCACGAGACGGTAACTTGCAATATCTCCTCGAGGCCCGGGCTCGAGCTTCGTTAGTCGTTAGGTACTTACTTACGACTTACGGTACCTACTTGAATTTTATCTCTTTTCAACATCTCATCGCAATGCGTTAGATTGCTCATCATTTTCATTGAGGCGGTTGCAAAACCTTTACCGTATTCCTTATTATTTTTGGAAAAAATGTAATAATAGTTGGCTAGTGTGCTTAATGAATGGAATCGTGTGCAACATAATTTTTCAAAATTGCATAATTGATGTATTAGCAAAAATATTACACAAAGTGCAAATAATTGTACAAAGTGCAATATTTTACTTACTCAGACTACCACAGTGTAACGTAGAATTTCCCAATCTCTCCCCTTTTCCTGCCTGACAGCCGCAAAACTGGAAGTTCTAGATGGACCGAGACCGCGCTACGCTTCCCGGTCGCGACTCCTCTACTTGCTGGTCCAAAGGCCGACCGCGTCCCGGTATCTGCTTCTTGGGATGTAGGACGTGCTGGTCGGGCCGGGACCGCGCTACACTTCCCGGTCGTGGTTCCGCTTCTTACTGGACCAAAGACCGACCGCGTCCCGGTAACCGCGTCTTGGGATGAAGGACCAAGTAGCTCAGTCCGACCGCGTTTGCCCGGTCGGATGTTCTCCTCGCCCGGTCCGCTTCCTCTCGGCCTCTTCGGTCTACGCACCAAGACCGTCTTAGTAGGACAGTCAACTTCCCGGTGCTTCGGTGTAGGCTCCGTGATGGAAGATGGGATGCACAAGTGTTATGGTCGGTGTGCCGGTGTCGGTATGAAGCCTCGCCACTGGCACCCGGAATTACTTTAATGACCGCGATAACTCCGGTGCCCGGTTATGCTATGCACCACAACACTTCCTATGCCGGCTTCTACGGGCCGTTATGTCTCTCAAATCAATGGTTCCACACAGTTCACTTTACAGGAAAATGATAGTTTAATAGTTCCCGTTCTATGTCCGTTACATGTTTCACAATTTACAAATAAATATACAGCCGCTACGGCTACAACTTGACTGATCAATTAATTACACTTATTATACACTAGTAAATAACAATAACTTTCTTAACTAGAATTAACGGAGAAGTAGATAGATTAATAAAGTAATAATAGTTAGTTAAATCCAAGATGGCGGCGGGCAACCTTAAACTTAACCTCAATAAACTCTGCTCCACCCGACGTTGTCTATCGTTCGGTCTCTCGTTAGGAAGTAAAGTCCAACTCCTAGTTTGGACGAGAGGAGCCCAGCTCCGGATGAGAGTGCCACGTCACCATCCAACTCGTCAACCGTCGTTCCTTGCCCTGCCCTTCTTTTCCATTCTCCTATACTAACTATCCCGCTCCTGTCCCTATACCTACATTCCCTCACTGCTATAGACCGCGGAAAATAACTGACCGAGCTGACGTCTCGCTCTGGTTGTTGCTCTCAGCTCCATTGTCTTATTCCCTCCACTGCTATTAATAAACGGCCCCCTTACATACATTAATATTTTCCATCACACTATCCCCCCCACCTATTTCAACTGGTTAGTACTCTTACAGCATCGAAGTATGCCCTTTGAGTACGTGACCGTTGAAAGAAAGGTGTAAATGAGAGTGCCCTGGGACCCGCAGCCTGGTTACTACCGCGCCTATGCTCCAGTTTTCCTTTACACTGTCCTTACTCTAACCTTACACTCGGGTACCACATCCCGGTATCCCGGTCCTAGCTCCTGTCTAGTTCATCTATTGCATTACAAACTTTAACACTATTACAATGCAATACTCAATACCGCCGGACCGTATCCCGGTACCGCGTCAACACTTAACTTAATATTTTACCAACACATCATTCCGCACAGCGGTAACTCGGTATAACTAGATGCATAAAAAAAAACCTCTCTAAAGGTAAAAAAAAATCACATCTACCACATCGCGGTATAAAATTAAAATACACGCACCAACATGCATAAAACTTCATATTCCCGGCTCCTTTTCCGAACCCTCGGCTTAACAACTTAGCATGTTTGCAATCATTACAACACCGAGTACCGCGACTCGCTATCCCGGTGCCATCAACTTAAAATTATCGTCTACACCTGTAGTACACGTCATAACTTAAACTTCTGCCCATGCTGTTTAAAATACAATCACTTAGTCTAACAATACAATGTTTTTGAACATCTGTAGACCGCGTCGCGGTGTGAAAATAATACAAATAACCTAATAACAATACCACAACTTAACGCAACTGACCGCCTCGCGGTATCACATAAATACACTCCTAACAATATCTAATGCCAGACCAACTCATGACCGCGCTGCGGTATAAAAAATGGAAATATATTGCACAGCAATATTTAAAAGTTAAAAATTCTGATAAAAACATAGTACAAAAATATATACGCCCCGGTTTCTCTCAACCCTACACACCTACATACATACATTATGCCTTCCCAATGCTGCTGCACCGCGTCGCCGCTGGTGTGTATTAAAACTTTTAGTCTTGACCGGCGATCCTGATGCCTTGTTCGCGGTCTTCGGTCGCTTCTGCTTCAATTTGCTCCTGACGTGTCTCTGGCTTCTTCATCAGCAGCCCGGTCTTCACCAGACTTGGCAACTTGCTTCCGGTTCTGTACCCTCAACTCCACTACCGCGTTTAACACTCCCATCAACTGTGCCTCCAAGTTCTTTAACGCGTGTGGAACCGGGATTATCTCCTGTTGGTCTCGCTTAGTCACCTCATCTCCTCGAGGACGCGGTCGACTCGGGTTTCCTATGCGTTGCCTCCACCGAACATTTCCACTTCGAGGTCCCGGTTGAATAAGGTTCCCATGGCTTTTAGCATCCCGATCTTTATCCGCATCATCCAGGACGCGGTCGACTGGGGTAATTTCAGCGCTCCGCGCCGATCTGACTTGGTTAAGCGTCGCTAGTCGTCCTTTTGGCCATCCCCCCGGACTGTTATCACCTTTCTCCGGGTGGCTAAAGCTACTGCAAATAAAAAATTGAAACAAAACCCCAACATTTATCACCTATGCGGCCTATACAGCCGCTTACAACTAACGATATGCCCCAACCAGGCCTCAGCGCCGCTCTGGTTGCCTGTGTTGGTCCTGCATCTGACCACGACCGAGTCTCACACCAACTCTGTTCCCGGTGTCTCAGTCCCGCCCGGTAATAACCTTGCATGGGATTAACGATTTTCTCTACTTGCGGGCATGTGGCCACGCCGAAGCGTGGCCTTACTTACATAATTTGGACACCGGCCAACCCGGTGCCTTGTACAAACTTAGTGTTGCGACGGATAAACTTATCTAGGACCGCCGCCCGTCATACCTATCAGGGATAACCTATCCTGGTTCTGTCCTCTTGCCAACCAAAGACTACAACTGTGACCGACGACCGCGTCGCCGGTCCCCCGGTGCTTACCTACCGCGACTGAACTACCTGAGCCTCCATATTTATACACCCGGCGCTCCCCCGGTGTCTACCCACGATGTTTCTCTAACTCCTATTCCGATCCCGGTCTACCTGAATCGCTGCCTCAAACCTTCTTTTCACACGGGATTCGAGTGCCGTGCTCCCTAACCTAATTTTAGGCTGCGGGACGCCTATGTTCCGCTCTAGCAAGTATTTTTATGCACCGCCTCCCGCGATCTCGGTGCCCCCTTTGCTAACTGTGGCTACTGGGGTTTGCCCAAGCTCCTGGGCCTGGGTTGCTGACTCTACGAAGACTCACTACCTACCGGGTTCCACTCTTGACTGGCATCTATGATGGTCATGGAATCCGATATTTCTCACTATCCACTACCGCATCCCGGTCGGTACTTCAGAACTAAGTCTGGATTTGGCTTGTTTACCCTCACTAAGCTTTGAGATTTACCCGGCAACCTAATGCCTCACTATCATGCTTGCGCCTTCATGATGACGGTCCCATTGACTAGCGCAGTTTCTACGGTCTGTGGTACCTGTCTCATGGAATAAAGATTTTGCCTTACCGGCTTACTGGGCCTGTGCCCTCTCAAACTATTCTGTCATAACCTACGGGTTTCCGGACTCGGATGCTTGGTATGATGACCCCGGACTCACATCTTTTCGAACGCCTTTAGGATCGTGGCTGCTTTTCATCCGCTCACAGCTTTGCGCTCGACCGAGTATCTCGGTTTTCCCTACACTAACATCATTTTCGATGGACTATGAGGGTGAGGAGTTTTACTCCGGCTGGTTTATCCTCGCTCCCGCAGCTTTGAGCCCGAGCTTTTGCTCCCGACTTCCCTACCTGTGAAGGATTTAGACCTTCACCTTAGTTCAGATCTTACCTTCTATGCCCGCCCCTACGGTGGAGATCGGGACGAGCGTGCGGCGCAGTTTAACGTCGTACACGCCATAGGACGTGAGATAGAATAAGGTTTGTGCCCGCCAAGACAACCCTATCCTTCCCACCTTAACCTAAAACACTCTTTTTTTTGTTTTTATAAAACTTTTTCTTATTTTTATATGGCATGCAACTTTTTGTGATTTTATTTTTAGCAAAAATTAGTTTAAAAATAAGATTAAAAAAAAAATTAAAGAAATGAAAATTTTTCAGATAATATCTATGACACTCTCGGTATCATCTCCGGTATCAATGAAATTGATGCCCAAGCGGTCAGGTGCTGAACGCGCTCTGCTGGGATACCGCTTTGGTGGTGGTGGGTCATCAATGTTAATCTCGTATTCGTCCGACAGATCCAGAGGTCCCATACCTCCTAACCAACCCGTACCGCGGTCGGTACTGTCTGTCGCGGTCGTACTTCTACCTTGACTCATACCCGAGTCTAGTGGGGGCCCGGTTCCCGCTACTGGTGTTTTAACGGGGCTTGGGCATGCCGGCGCCGGCTGGTTCCCGGTATCCGGTGTCTCACCCTCTGTACCGACCGGGATCACATCGTCGCACACAGTTTGTTCCTCGGTCTCCTTTGCGTGGTATGGCAACATAAGGGACGTGTGAAACCGCGACGGATTGCTGCCCGGTTCCTCTGGGTCTTGGATACTGTATGTTAAGTTGGAGTGGACCTCCACTATTTTCCACGGTCCTGTATACCGCGGACCCAGCGACTTTGCGTACTTATCCTCTTTTGATGACAGTTTCTTATTTACGATTTTGACCAAGTCGCCTACTTTGTACGTAACGTCCCTACGGTTTCGATCGAAGTATCGCTTTTGCCGCAGTTGAGCCTCTCTTAAATTACACCGGGCCTGCTCTCGCATGTCTGTTACATCCTGCAGCAGCCTTCGACCGAACTCTTCCTCTGTTATACCCATCGTCTCCTGTAACTGCATTCTCCGGTCAACGGGCAACATGAGCTCCCTGCCTAAGTTCAGCTGACATGGTGAGTACCGAGATGACTTTGACTTCGCGGTGTTTAATGCTACCATATAGTCGTCTAGCTGGTGCGCCCACCTCGTCTGTGTTGCTAAACAAAACGCCCTCAAAATGCTTTTTATGTCCCTATTTGACCTTTCAGACTGATTCGGGTTTGGATGGTATGGCGCTACGTGCACACACACCGCCCCCCACTGCCTTAACTGGTCATTCCAGTCATTACCGGAAAAGTATGATGCATTGTCGGAAACTATTCGTCTCGGTGTACCGAACGACTGAAACACCTTCTCTAAAAATCTAAGTATTTTAATCGATGACACCGAGACCAATGGTTCCATGCTGACCCATTTGGAGAACTCATCAACACAAACCACGATAAACTTAAAACCTGCGCTCGCGGTTAACTCCCCTACGATGTCTACATTCACACACTCAAATACATTATTGCGGTATGAATGAATACCCATCTTACCGGGTTTTGCCTGATTCGATGCTTTCACTAGTTGGTAAACCTCGCAGGTCTTAATATATGCTTCTATGGTCTTGAGCATGTTATAGAACCAGAACCTTTTGCGAACCCGGTCGTAAGTCCGCTCTACACCTTGGTGTCCGGCTATCGTGCTATCATGGAAGTGCGAAATAACAACTCTCTCTATTGACTGCGGTATGACCGGTACTATGCGCTTCCTGGTTGTGGCTGCTTCTGGGTCTAAAAAGTTTGCTTGTATGAGAGGATGTGCCCATTTGATGTGCCTACCCTTTCTCAAGAGCCTAGATGGTAACACACTACCGGGCAGCACCGACCGCCCGGTCCTCTCTTCTTCTTCTACCCTCTGTTCCCACAACTTATCTACCTGCTCGCTATAGAACCCGCCATCCGGTGTGCACTTCTTCAGTATTGACCGCGACCTGCTTTGGTCTTTGCATGGGACATATCTACACAACACATTGTCCACGATTACGTAGTCGTACCGGTACCTGGACCGGTGACCTACCCTAGTGAGGCTCTTTGCGATGGTGGTCAGTGCCTCGCACTCTCTCTGCAGGTCCCGCAGCATACCCTTGTCCAGCATATCCATATCCACTTCCACATTGGTTCTTGAGTTCGTGAACGTTGCTAAGCACAAATCGAGCCGGTTCGGATCATCATCTTCGCCGGGATCCGGTAATGCGCCTCGAGAAAACAGATCTGCAAGCTTGTTTTCCGTACCTCTTACGTATTCGACGTCGTTCACAATATGGCCCAACTCAATGGACCACCTTACAATGTGTCTGTTGTAAAGGTGGTCATTTAGGGCTGCATTCTTCAAGTACGTCAATGCCTGATTGTCGCACCGAAAAATGACATTCTCATGGTATCTTGTGAATGGTTCGAACACTCGGTTTGCATACCTGATTGCCAGACACTCCTTTTCGCGAGCGTCGTATCTCCGCTCGGCCGTATTTAACAGTTTGCTGCGGCATTCGATCATGCGAAATCGGTCTTTACCCGCAATTTTACAGTAGTATTTTTGCGCGAGAACCGCTCCCAATCCCGTGTCACTGGCATCCGTATATACGTATAGCGGATGGTCGTAACGTATGGTATTGCAAGCGATTTCCTTTGCAACTTCCTCTTTAATCGCGTCGAATGCCGCTTGCTGCCTTTCCCCCCACCGAAACGGTATATTCGGATCTGCCTCCGGTCTCAGCTTCTGCAATATGGGTTCAAGTTGCGTGGCGTACCGCGGCATGAACGGCATGTACCACCCCATAACATTTACAAACAGCTAGACTTCTTTCTTCGTTCTCGGTGTTGGAAAATTACGGATCGCCTCTACCTTCTTTGGGCACTTCCGGATCTCAAAACGAGTGATAATATGGCCTAAGAACTGTACCTCAGGGACGTCAAACTCGCACTCTTTCCAATTTATTGACAAATTCCACGCATCTAGGATCTGAAACAAATGCTCTAAATGCTCTTTATGCAGTTGCTCGGTCTCGCTAAAGATCAAGAGACCGCCCGATTCAACATGCACAGATTCTCCCATAAGTTTACCGAGAATCCTATCCATAAGCTTCTGAAAAATTGTTTGCGCGGTTTTCAGCCCCTTCGGTACCACGTTCCACTCATAAGAAGCGTTCTGAGTGTGAAATGCCGTGTACTTCTTTGAGCCCTCGGCTAGCGGGATTTGCTCACATCCCGCTTGTAGGTCAATTTTCGATATAAACCGGGTGCGTGGGAGACGTTCCATGATTTTTCGAGTATCAGGGACCGGGATCTGCGTCTTCGGTATGTGGCTGTTCAACTCTATGTAATTCAGCGCTAAGCGCTTGTCGCCGTTAGGTTTCGGTATTACCAATAGTGGTGAGGAACATTCTGAAGTCGACCGCCGTATCTTGCCCTGTCTCTCCAAATCATGCAATGTCTAGTCTATCCATTTTGCTATGGCCGGTGGTCTGCGTGCCGGTTTACACTGTATGGAGGGACAGTCGACCGGGATGCGTAAATCATGAACTAGCGCATTAGTGATTCCCGATGTACCGTCGCTCCGTACTACCCTTTGGTACTTCTCGGCTAAAGTTTCAACGAACGCTTGAATTGGCGTTTGCTTTATCCATGCCCGGTCCTGCTCGTCCAGGATTGGTGTCAGTGATGAATCACAGCCAACTTTTGCGGACTTAGCCGATAACCCGCGGACCGACTGACCAACTTCTCTTTCTACCAATTGCGTGTTCCACCGCATCGCGCCTTCTACGTCGTTGAAACCTAAACCGTGCTTCCACCGGAACTTATTCCCGATAAAAATAGGGCTCATTAGTCCCTCCTGTACCAAGAAAACTTCCCTAAACCAACGGCCTGCAATATTAAAGTCTAACGTAACTTCTCCGCCTGCCGTGACTACCGTACCGTCGAATCCCGACATTCGGACTTTCGAACTTTTCACCTTCAACCCTAACCTATCGCACTCTCTCTTGGATATGGCGAGCGCCGTACAACCCGAGTCCATTAGAGCAAAATATGTATATAACTTACTCATATGTCTTATATTTACAGCTGCGTAAGGGGCATTATTCAATATATGTAACCGACACGGGTCCCCTTTTCTGTCCGTGTCTCGACCCAGTTTAAAGAGGCGGTAGTGTCCGTTGTTGACAACCGGGCAAGCTTTGCCTCTAGGTCGTTAATGATTTTCTGGAATTCATTCACTTTTCCCATCTGGTCCCGCTTCCCGGTGTGACGCCGTATGTCCCTTCTGTCCTTCCTCTGCGCCTTCTGCCTTGCTTTTCGCGCGTCTCTGGATCCCGGTTCCTCCGAGTCTTCCGGTGTTGAGAACCAGCCATGCATACTCTCTGGTACGTCGGTTGACAAGGAGTCTGCCGATGCCTCTTTGCTGCACTGGTTCTCCCCATCATTAGCTACTATTCGTCTGGCTATCGCTTTTGTCCTCTGTGACCGACAGTCTTCTGTCTTGTGAGTTGCCTTTCCACAGAAACAACACCACATCCCGGTTTTCCGGTTTGTGTTTTTGGCTTGACGCGGCCTTCTGATCTTTTGGAGGTCGGAGCGAGGTAATGACGCGGTTGGTGGTGTAAGTGCATGGTTGCTGTCCACTGCAGCCTCGGTGTTTCCCCTGGCCTTATGCTGTTGCATGGTCTCACTGATTGTGCATGCCCAGGACGGATTATAATGCGGTGCCGCAGCTTGTCTTAAAGATGCTAGTTGACTACTCATGTCTGCGTGGTCCCTGCGTATTTCCCGGATCGTCCGGTGCATTGCCTGCATGTCTTCTTGCATAAGTGCCATATGTACCAATGCCAACCCCACCGTTTCTGTACCCGTCGGTACGTCCGTTGAACCGACTTGTTCCTCCTCACTTCCCGGTGTAGCACCGGTCGACTCTCCAATGTGCGCTAAGCCACGAAAAATCTGTCCTCCGTGCTGCTCTGCTCCTACATCCTGCCCGTCGGTACCGCGCAATTCCTTACTTTGTAGGCCTGGTTCCAGTGATGTCCATGTACCGCCGGCTTCCTCCGTCACCAACTTTGGCTCGCTCATCCTTGTGGTCTTCGGTCTTCGCTGTCCGCTTACAACACAGAAAGTGTACCGGCCTCTTTAACCGGGACCAGACCTATACGGAACTTTTTTGTGTTCGCTCCTTAATCTTACCGAAAACCAACTACCACTTACTCTGCGGTCCTAATACCCTTACCGCCACGATATGTGCTCTGCAACCGCTCTACGTGGACAAACTAAATCGCGCAGCAGCCGGACCCCGGTGTGCCTGCTCACCACCGCAGAGATACACCGGATAACGCGCACCATGCAAGTTAGTGTATTACGCTCTAACCTATCCCGGTCTGGAATACTGTAAAATGCTGCCTGTATGAAACCTCGCAGCAGCCCAAATCCCGGTGCACCTACTTGCTGACGCGCTTAATGCCAGTTGAATATGAGTATATGAGTATTCTCCTGTATCCCGCTCCTATCTACTCCGGTCCAAGCAAACACAGCAAACACTTCGATCAAACCCTAGTAGGAGCCTTACGCGCCTTTCTGCGCTTATGTGCTTCCTTTTTGGAAATTTTATTTTGTACGAAAATTTTCAAAGATTGAACTTTCTGTAATAACTTGACAACCTTAGAATTTTTCAATTGTGATTTTCTAAGTGCTCGCTGTATATATATATGGCTGAAACTATTTTGAAATGGTATAGTTAGAGATTGAAGTATGCGGCTGGCTGAGTTGGGATTTTGCTTTACGTTTTGTCTTATTGTTTTAAATTTGAGATAATTGCTTAAATAAGGATGTGGGAGTGGGATGAATTATGTGTACGTGTGTTAAGTACATCTAAAAACTGTAATATTATTTAGATTTACTTAAGGGACCTATCTTACCAATAGGTATACTTATGTATATGGTATAAGTTGTTCAAGCGAATTCAATGCAGCTGTGTGTGTATAGGTAATTAATATTAATATAAAATACTATTATTATACAGAAACTACAATATTACAATTATTGCTGTCATAATTATATGTACTGATTTTTAAAAATGGCAATCTTTTTTATTTATTTTATTTTTTTTGCGAATGCATAGAGTATAATTAAAACTATGCGAACTATGAATGTATAAATGAACTAATAATTATATTGAGCTACTTATGGTGCTATAATATATAACTATTCAATATACTGTAATATGGAGTCGGAATTTACCATTTGGAATGTAAATCGATAAAATTATTAAGTAATCTAATCTTAAACAAAGCCACATTTTGAAATTGCATATGGCATATATATAGTGAATAAACAAAGTTTTTGAATTATACATAACATTAACAAGAGCACATTGTAAAAATAATAAAATCAGGAAAAACATCGTTTCAAGTTATTAATAAAATTATGTAAAACATAATATGAACCACTCCATTCAAAAATCTGTTTTTGTAGTGTAGCAATTTCTTTCACTATCAAAGTATACTTACCTAGTTAGTAAAGGAATAAATTAAATCAGCATAAAACTACTTTTTTTGAACTTTTTTTATAGAACAGTGAACATGAACGAACAAAGTACACAGACACTAATTAT
Organism: Dicyrtomina minuta; assembly: GCA_949802685.1. Classification (NCBI taxonomy): domain Eukaryota; kingdom Metazoa; phylum Arthropoda; class Collembola; order Symphypleona; family Dicyrtomidae; genus Dicyrtomina; species Dicyrtomina minuta. The sequence goes on from OX461811.1 coordinate 28,717,242, forward strand.
ATAATTATGCATCACCGAAGCTGTTATAGGTAATAAGTAAGGTTGGTAGGTACCGTATTTCCTGCTGTTATAGTACTCCTCGTGTACTATTCAAATTCAGACCTCCCAGACCCGTGTACTACCATATAAGACAGTGTTGAACAGACCCGTGTACTATTCAAACTCATACCTCTCAGACCCGTGTACTAATACAGGCCTGTGTACAATTAAAGACCCGTGGTCTACAACAGGAAATACGGTAAGCGGTAAGTAAGTAGTAAAGTTGAGTTAGGGGAGGCGGAGGCTGTGCCGGGAATTGGTATCAATGAATATTTAAGGTATTATGATTATGATAAACAATTAAATTAAGTATTGGTTAATAATTAGTAATACAGTGTGTTCCAACAGAACAGCCTCACTTTACGGTTTTCTCAAATAACGTTTGACCCTACTAACCAAAAATTCTTTTTTACAAACTCTTATTAATCATTAGTTAACACACGGGGCACTCTGCTACTCTGCTTGAGTGTTTGCGGAACGCATTTTGTCCACGAGACGGTAACTTGCAATATCTCCTCGAGGCCCGGGCTCGAGCTTCGTTAGTCGTTAGGTACTTACTTACGACTTACGGTACCTACTTGAATTTTATCTCTTTTCAACATCTCATCGCAATGCGTTAGATTGCTCATCATTTTCATTGAGGCGGTTGCAAAACCTTTACCGTATTCCTTATTATTTTTGGAAAAAATGTAATAATAGTTGGCTAGTGTGCTTAATGAATGGAATCGTGTGCAACATAATTTTTCAAAATTGCATAATTGATGTATTAGCAAAAATATTACACAAAGTGCAAATAATTGTACAAAGTGCAATATTTTACTTACTCAGACTACCACAGTGTAACGTAGAATTTCCCAATCTCTCCCCTTTTCCTGCCTGACAGCCGCAAAACTGGAAGTTCTAGATGGACCGAGACCGCGCTACGCTTCCCGGTCGCGACTCCTCTACTTGCTGGTCCAAAGGCCGACCGCGTCCCGGTATCTGCTTCTTGGGATGTAGGACGTGCTGGTCGGGCCGGGACCGCGCTACACTTCCCGGTCGTGGTTCCGCTTCTTACTGGACCAAAGACCGACCGCGTCCCGGTAACCGCGTCTTGGGATGAAGGACCAAGTAGCTCAGTCCGACCGCGTTTGCCCGGTCGGATGTTCTCCTCGCCCGGTCCGCTTCCTCTCGGCCTCTTCGGTCTACGCACCAAGACCGTCTTAGTAGGACAGTCAACTTCCCGGTGCTTCGGTGTAGGCTCCGTGATGGAAGATGGGATGCACAAGTGTTATGGTCGGTGTGCCGGTGTCGGTATGAAGCCTCGCCACTGGCACCCGGAATTACTTTAATGACCGCGATAACTCCGGTGCCCGGTTATGCTATGCACCACAACACTTCCTATGCCGGCTTCTACGGGCCGTTATGTCTCTCAAATCAATGGTTCCACACAGTTCACTTTACAGGAAAATGATAGTTTAATAGTTCCCGTTCTATGTCCGTTACATGTTTCACAATTTACAAATAAATATACAGCCGCTACGGCTACAACTTGACTGATCAATTAATTACACTTATTATACACTAGTAAATAACAATAACTTTCTTAACTAGAATTAACGGAGAAGTAGATAGATTAATAAAGTAATAATAGTTAGTTAAATCCAAGATGGCGGCGGGCAACCTTAAACTTAACCTCAATAAACTCTGCTCCACCCGACGTTGTCTATCGTTCGGTCTCTCGTTAGGAAGTAAAGTCCAACTCCTAGTTTGGACGAGAGGAGCCCAGCTCCGGATGAGAGTGCCACGTCACCATCCAACTCGTCAACCGTCGTTCCTTGCCCTGCCCTTCTTTTCCATTCTCCTATACTAACTATCCCGCTCCTGTCCCTATACCTACATTCCCTCACTGCTATAGACCGCGGAAAATAACTGACCGAGCTGACGTCTCGCTCTGGTTGTTGCTCTCAGCTCCATTGTCTTATTCCCTCCACTGCTATTAATAAACGGCCCCCTTACATACATTAATATTTTCCATCACAACAGTTAACTTAACCTATACAACGGCACAACACTTTTTTGCAGGGTGGGCCATTTATTTTCGGGGATTCTAGCAGGCTATAAAAGCCAAGTTTATTATTCGAATATAACCAGCAATATACCAAAATAAATGAAATTTCTGGGAGATTTGTTTGACACCTCATTCACAAAAATCGGTTACGAATAAGTTACAAAATGGCTTAACTAACAAAAATCACAGTTTTTAGAATTTTTTGTCAACCCTAAAATTATTTTTTAACAACTTTCATTTAAAATTAAAAATGCGGACTAGAAACATTGGAATTAAAATATCCTTATAGAAGAGAACCTGGCAAAAAATTTAAAAATTTAAAAATTTAAAAATTTAAAAATTTAAAAATTTAAAAATTTAAAAATTTGAAAAATTTGAAAATTTGAAAATTTTTGTTTTTTAAATTTTTTGCCAGGTTCCTTTTTGTAAGGATATTTTTAATCCAATGTTTCTAGTCTGCATTGCATTACGGTTTAATTTTAAATGAAAGTTGTTAAAAAATAATTTTAGGGTTGACAAAAAATTCTAAAAACTGTGATTTTTGTTAGTTAGGCCATTTTGTAACTTCTTCGTAACCGATTTTTGTGTATGAGGTGTCAAACAAATCTCCCAGAAATTGCCTTTATTTTGGTATATTGCTGGTATATTCGAATAATAAACTTGGCTTTTATAACATGCTAGAATCCCCGGAAATAAATGGGCCACCCTGTACCATTATGCAACTACTGCCGTTGCCATCAATGGCTGAGCCTTACATAAATATAATATATAATATATGTATACAAAATCTATGTAGTGAGCAACATACAGTTTACTTTGCAGTCGGACCTAGTTAATCTAATCCTGTCTGGTTCTGGATTACTGGATAATATTATGATATCGGACTGGGACTGGAAAAGGGCAAGGAAGTACTAAAATTACTTAGGAAGGAGTCAAAAGTCGAAGGAGTAAATGGAGTAATAGGAGTAAATGGAATACTTATACACGGCTAATAAAAATTATATTTACAGCCTTCATTGTGTTCGTGTCCAACGGCGGATCCAAGGGGGGACTAACTAGTAAAATGCTTTACCCCCCCCCCCCTTAAAAGGAAATTTTTAGCATTGTGGGGATAGGAGCTGCCATTTTGCAAGATGACCGCTTAACATTATTAGCCCCCCCCCCACTTGAGCCATTTCTGGATCCGCCACTGTTCGTGTCCAGTCCCAAGTGCCAGAGCAGTGTGCCAGCCACCTTCCAGTACGTACAAAATGTAGTAAAAGAACCATCGCCATCGCCCATCGCCCTTATATTATTTATTTATCAGGTAAAAACGGAGCGCACTTTATGTTACATACTTGAATATAATGATAAGTAATGTAAAATGTAAAGTAATACGGTAGTATAGGTATTTAGGCCTTACAGTAGGCAATAAAGTTGTATTGTTCCTTGGTAAGTACTTTATGGTTAGTAGTATACTTTTTAACAGAAGGTGGGGATGTGGGGGGGGGGGGCGTGGGATGTGGGTTTATTATTGGGATATTGTGATCCACAAGTCCACAATCCACATTGAATATTGAATTTCACAATAGACTGAATAGACTGGAGAAGAGGCTGAGTGAGGCAGAAGCAGAAGCAAGCCGATGGCCGATGCAAGGCGAGCAATTTGAATTCGAGAGGGAATATTTTTTGTTGCTCAACTTTAATTTATAATACTCTATCTAATACCTTTACTGACTTTAACAGGTCAGGTTGAGTCTGCAGCAGGCTTGGGTGGGCTGTTTTAATAAATTTCGAAAACAGTTATACCAAATTACAATTAAAGTATCTCTCATAAGTTAAATACAAACGGGAAGACGACGTTGCCTGGCTACAAACTCCCAAATTGCAGTCCTCTTGACTCTTGTGTAGCACGGTTATGAATGAAATTATGAAATATAGCGTGGAATCTTAATAGTTGATAGTGCAGTTGGCAGTGTGTTCACCCAAAAGCCCCGGTAGCAGAACAGGTGTGACAGGGCAGTCAGGTCAGGACTAGGGATGCGACACGTTCATTTGTCATTAGTTAAATGACCCGTGACCATTGAAGTGAATCATGTACTAACTACTAATTAGTAACAGTGGACTATTTTTGATTTTATGTTACTTCTTCATTCCTAATCTGACTAGTGAGTTCCATTTGGATGTATAATTTTCCAGTTGGTAATCCATAATCTTCAGTGGAGTTTATTTATCACCTCACTCTCCTTTCAAGTGTCGAAAAAGTAAAGTGATTTACAAAAATGAAAACTCGTGATAAAACGAAAGAGACGATATTGGCAGTGTGGTATATGTGTGGTTCTTGTTCGAGATCTTTTACTAACGTAACTAAGTTAGTAGATCACAAAACGATGGATCATAATTTTTTTACAATTCCCAATGGCTCCAACAACTTTGACATTAAATTGGATGAGAGAGTTAGTAGTGGAGTTTTGAAAAATAAACTTAAAAAAATTAAGAGCGCAAAAGTCAAGACTTCCACAGGGTATGTATTTAAATCAATTGACAATCAATATTGTTAATTCAAAAAGTGAACAAAGATAATACTGTAACACGTTTTCATCGGTGACATCATAATATATAATTATATATGTATATTTATTATTTGTATAGTAGGGTCCGTCCTATTGGTGATCGGTTTCATTTTTTCAAAACTTCAAGAACCTGTATTTTTTAAAGCAAATGACTTATATTATGTTATAGTAAAGCATGTTGCACCATTGTACTTGTCTTTTAATTCTGTATCTACTTGAAAATATTCGATGTCTAAAATTAAAGTCTGGGGGTTTCTTCGGTAAGTCATGCCCAGGCCGGTAAGTCATGCCCATTTCGGTAAGTCATGCCCAACTTCGGTAAGTCATGCCCAACTTCGGTAAGTCATGCCCATTTCGGTAAGTCATGCCCAACTTCGGTAAGTCATGCCCCACTTCGGTAAATCATGCCCCATTTTTTTTTGTTTTTTAAAACACTGAACCAAGCTCCTAAAGCTGCCTGAAAACGGATAGGTTATATTTTTCCCACCCGCCTTCGGCGGCCGAGGGAAAAATATAACCTAACCGTTTCCAGTCAGTTTTTCCTACCCCCGCCCCCACCCCCCCCCCCCCCCCCCCCCAACCTAACCTAACCCTAAATATAACAAACCTCGAGGAGAAGCCATAACTGAAAAATTAGCATTAACAGTAATCAAGAAATAAATGTTGGTTTTACAGAGCTGGGTTTAGGATTTCGTAAAGAAATATTTATTAGGCAACAGTTACTACGATATGAATAACAATAAAATTATATTATTATATATTATTATTATATTATTATTTATTAATAAATATTATTATTATATTATTATATATTATTATTATATATTATTATAAAATTATATATTATACTATAATATAATGTCAATAACAATAATTACTTTGTGCTAATTATGTGAATGTACTCTAAAATTGGCAACTGTCAATAAAACCCCTAATAAATCTCATTTTCCAATACTGAACACCTGGGCATGACTTACCGAAGTGAAATGGGGCATGACTTACCGAAGTGAAATGGGGCATGGCTTACCGAAGTTGGGCATGACTTACCGAAATGGGCATGACTTACCGGCCTGGGCATGACTTATCAAAGAACAGCCAAAGTTTGATTGATTGATTGATTGAACTTTATTAACGTGTTTTTTAGAGAGAAGAAAGAACAGCCAAAGTTTGCAAAAGACACAGGTCATTATCTGAAAAAAGTGAAAAAAAATATCAAAATCCCAATTGCCATATAAGGTGATCAGTTTGCTTGAAAAAGCATTGGCAATTAATTTAGGAAAAGTACCGTCCTATAGGTGATATGGTTTGAAAAAGTTTATTAAAACTTTTTTAATTTGACCTAGACAGAGTTTGTAAGGAACGGAGCTGAAAGTACAAGTATAGGTAGTTGAAACTGTAAGCTACATCACTATCAGTTGTCAGTGTCAAAACATTTTACAGGCAGTAGTTTTTGCAAGATCGTTACTGATCACCATTAGGACTGATCACCATTAGGCGTGTCCCTGCTACGTAGGCTTGCTAATTTTCCTTTTTGGGGCTGTTTCAAATATGAAATAAAATTCCTGTTTAAATTAATTTCCAGGTTATTGAATAATTATTCAAGAAGCTTAAAGCACAAATCGGCACTTGCACAACCCCGTAAAAATTTCAGAAGAAAAATTCGTGGCTCAAGAAGGGGACCGAATCCTAAAAAAACATTCGAATTGAAACGGACTAATGAAGTTAGCGCTGATGAAGATACAACAGAATTAAATTTCGAAAACGAAAACAATGAAAACAGAGTTAGCACGGGCAACTCCGAGAATTGTATTTCATCAGAAGCACAAAATCAAATCATTGAAGATCAAAGGCATCATCTGGAATCAGCAGATACTACAGAATTACAGAAGCCGACAAAATTCTCCAAATCCAAGACAAGACAAGGCAAGAGGAAACATCAAAAAGTGAAGCATGTGCCAGACGAATTAATAAAGCAGGTGACATCGACTGATGAGGAAGAAAACATTGTAGCTCAGAAAAGTGAAGATGAAACAACCGATGGAAATAAGTATCATGTTGACTGCGCTAATGGGCGAGTACATGAGACCGCATTTATAGACAGCGGTGTCTTCGACGAAGGTGAAGGTGAAATCCCTCTCGAGTCTCATACTAATAAAACATCTGAAAATGACACTCCAGGTAAATAAAATTGCAAAAAGGAGTAGCGTATCTAACCGAAGGTCACCAATATTTAAATCGAAATCTAAATTTTTATTACATTGATAACTATATATTTTGGTAAATGTTGATTTTAGAAACCAAGAAGAAAGAACTAAATAAGGCAAAATTCAAAGATGCATCTGAGCAACCGGACGCTAAAATGTCCAATACAGTGACACTGTTTAGTTCAGATTCTCTAAAACAGTTACCAGCGTTGAAGCTTTACGAATGTCCAGCTTGCACAATAATCGTGAAAAATCGTACTGCTCTAAGTAATCATGTTCAAAAACGTTGTAATCAGTGTCCAAATTGTGCGGAGAAGCTCTTAGAATTGAATACATTTGCTCTTAAAGCCCATGTAACATTTTATCCTCAATGCCTTCCCCTCCATTGTCACACATGTGATGCTGTTTTTAGCGACTGCAATGAATACATGAATCATATACAGCTTCATTCAAGATATCCAGGTTATCGATGTAAATTCTGCTCTACGTTCTTCCAGTTAGATGCTGACTTTCTCACTCACTTAAGCACCCATCAGAGCGATAATTTTCCTGCTGATAATGTTCCTAACATTCCACAAACTTGTGAACCTCCTTCATTGCCAGTAATTTTAGAGCCAGTAACCCCTAGCGTATCTGCAGCTCAAAACAAAACTGTTGTCAATGCTGGGGACGCTACTGGTGTTGAAGAAGCCACCGGAACTGTATCTGGAAATATTGAAGCTGTTGAGGATCAACAGGGAAACAAATCTGATGCTGAAACTGTTGAGATTCAGCCATCTCATGTCAGTGAACGCAGTATCAAAGAAAACAGTGACCACCTAATGTCTGTTGAACAGGGAAGCAGCCAGTGTAATATTCCTGTTGAAGTTGAACCATCTCATATCAGTGAGCTCAGTGTCAACGAAAACAGTGACCACCTAATTTCTATTGAACAGGGTAGCCGAAGCAGCCAGTACAATATTCCTGTTGAGGTTGAACCGTCTGATATCAGTGAACTCAACGTCAACGAAAACAGTGACCACCTAATTTCTATTGGACAGGGTAGCCGAAGCAGCCAGTACAATATTCCTGTTGAGGTTGAACTGTCTGATATCAGTGAACTCAGCGTCAACGAAAACAGTGACCACCTAATTTCTATTGAACAGGGTAGCCGAAGCAGCCAGTATAATATTCCTGTTGAGGTTGAACAATCTCATAACAGTGAACTCAGCGTCAACGAAAACAGTGACCACCTAATTTCTGTTGAACAGGATAGCCGAAGCAGCCAGTATAATATTCCTGTTGAGGTTGAACCGTCTGATATCAGTGAACTCAACATCAACGAAAGCAGAAGCAATAACCCCGAAATTCCGTTGGAGACCCCCACAGAAGTTGAGGTAGATTCGCCTTCCATGGAAATTATCTTCGTGGACAGTGAGGCGGAAGACGACGTTATGATTATTCAGGGTGCCTTCCCAGAAAAACAGCACTTCCAAAATAATCAAACGAATCCTGATTCTTTGCATGTGGTGGAAAAGACGACTATTGTAGCATCCGCACGAAAGCTTAACAGGAGAGCGAAGGGTGGTACAAAAAGAAAGCGAGTAAAACACCAAGCGAGTGAAGCAATCTGTGAGGTTTCTCGGACGGGTATATTATCGAAATTAATTGCTTGTCCAATCTGTTCCTTAAGTTTATTGACGAAGGATCTTCTTCTGAATCACCTAACCCAGGGGTGTAAAAAATGTCCAATGTGTAAAAAAAGACAATCGGACTTGTCCGACCATTTGCATAATAATGCAGGCAATTGCCTCCCAATAAAATGTGTACCTTGTAACCGGTTGTATTTCTCCTATCCTGATCTACGGGGACATGCTCTCACGCATGCTTATGATTCCAAATCGTTTCCTTTAGTAGGTCACCAAAATAATTATTATGAACCGTAGCCTCTTTGTGCCAATGTTACTAATATTTAGTAGTTTAGAATACTTTTTGAAAATATTTACTATATAGATTACTTTTGTTTAGCGTTATTATATTGCTAGATTAATTTGGTTCTAATTGATACTTCATTTCTAAGTTGTGTACATGTTATGTGTTCGACAGTGTTCAAAAAGATTTTGAACGCTATTTTAGTTCAAATTAGTTAGTAGAGGGTACGTAATGGTGGACGGCTGATTACATTTGTATTAGTTGAAAAATTCTGAAACTCAAAGTTGCAGAACCAGTAGATTCAATGCCGAACTTTACTTAAGTAAAAGTTAAGTGCATTCTTGTTATACATGGAAGCTTTTCTTTCAGATATAATTACAGCCGGTGGCCACCAGGCCCACTCCCACCCTAACTAGCATTCTTAACCTGAGTACATTTATTAGTGAGCCGAGTCAATCCTTAATTCTTTATTATATTTTCAATCGATACCATTAATTCACTTAGCCAGATTAGTTACATGTCGGCGTTCTTGCTGGATTGTAATTTATCAAATATGTAGTTGGTGTCAAAACATGGTTTTTTGTGTTATCTCAAGTTTCGCATCATAATATATTGTTAAGCTTATAGAAAATAGAAAGCAAGCAGTTTAGCAGTAGTTTTATAATCATTCCACACGTAATAATTTTATATATTGATCACAAGAAAGAAGATAATTTCGAAATATTTCCCAACTGCATTTATTTTCACATTTCAAAACCAAAAAAGCTTACGATGATTAAATGTTATGGATAGGCAAAGAATGTATGAGTGAGTAAAAATCAGTGCTTATTTTTGGTTATTTAATGCGTACAACTGAACTGTTTCCGGTAATTACTAAAAACATATTAATGTTATTTGTTATGAATCACTGAGAGTAATAATAATTATTTATATTTATAATTAACCTTAACAATAATTACTACAATATGAATGACATTCGGATAAAGACGGGTACACCAACAACAAATTATTTATGACGCTTATCTAAAATTAATAATGATTTGATAATATCAATAATCAATAACTATATAGTATTAGACTCAACTGGTACGTCCAATGCATACTGAATATACATATATTCATATACCTAATTAATTACTCAATAGAAAATATTACAATAAAATCACATGTCACATTTTCGGATAGACGTAGCTATAATGTTGGTATTATAATATTAAATGGAAATACAACAATTGTTAATCTTATTATCACCTTATTTTAAGTACAATAAATCAAATGAAAGCTATGAAATATAATTATTCGATCTGTGTTGAGAACCAAAGCTCAGTTATACAGATAATTAATAGTGAAGTTATTGTTACTGCAACCTGAAACGGAGAGAGGAGGGTGTATGGATAATAAGTATTGATGAATGGAAGTAGAAGATTTACACGCACGAGAAAATTCAATATATTCGATAGAATATCATATTTTAACTCTAATTCATCTAATTTCATATGGAACCTTAGAAACGTAAGCTAACTAAAAAAAATGAGGTGTGTACTACAAATAAATGCAAAGTGGTAGGGAGTATCTTACCACTGCTTTGAAACTGGACACCGACAGAAAACGAAATTAAGGATTTGCTCCATGTTAAGTTAAACTTGTTGCGGGCTTCGCCGAATCAGAAATGGACAGCTCAGCAAAGAAAAAAAAATGGGTACACAATAACTCAGAATACAAAACACCAAAAGGAGATAATATTGATACAGATGGTTTGCATTTTTACAGACAAAATATTAATTCTCGTTATACGTCTTTCCAATCATATTTAAGACAATCGAGAAATAATCTTTACGTAGCCCACCTCTATATTACTTAATGAAAGAATGATTGTTCAGAGAGCTTGAAAAATAGATAAAAAATAACCTCTACCGCAGGGAATTAGTAACTGTGAATTTGAAATAAACGTTACATAAAATTAAAGTGTAACAAATTAGTATAAATTGTAAAAAAAAAGATAAAGAAAATATGTTAGATTAGCAATAACAATGACTTAAGCTTATTTTAGCTTCTGGTAAATTTATATAGTCCAGCGCAGATAATATTTTCAGCTCTTCTGGGCTATGGATTATACGATATGACGATCAAAAATCGATTTTGTATTCCAATGCGATTAGATACAAATTACATAGGTATTATGTAATTTACTTACATTGCTATATTATAATTTCATTTTATGGAGGCAAATACCTTGAATCGGAATAAGGTAATATCAATATATATATTGCTATTGCATTTGCAAAATAGATCGTAATTATAAGTAATTGCAGTTTGTTGAGTCCATTACACTCTTTCTGAATTCGAAAAATTTACACTCATTTCCGTTTTAATGAAAGCCATATATTTAACCATGTATTAACAAAGTCAAAAAGTCCAGTTATATGTAGTTCTGTCAAATTAGGTAGTAGAATTGGGAGATTAATTGAGGCAACAACCGGATCATATATTTACAATTTAATTGGCTTTTTAATCTGCTCTTCTTACTTTTCGACGACGAGTTGGTTCATTAACCGGTTCAGGTTCTGGATCCTCCACTTCAGGTTCACTTGCTTGGCTTTCTTCTTGAGATTCCCCATCGCCTTTACCATCTGAATCGTCGTCGTCCTCTTCATCCAAGTCGTCATCGCCAGATTCCTACAAGAAAAAAAATGTATATTAAATTTTATTATGTTGTCTGCTATACACTTTGATGGTAGAACTGGCATTTAATCTTGGCACGTTAAATGAAAAAGTATTAAAATTAAAACAAATACGCTCTTACTTGGTCATCCTTTTTACCCTGAACTTTCTTACTGTCATCTTTAGAAACTAATAAGGAAGGCGAAATTGGTAACTTTCTCATTTGCGGTGGCGGTGGATATATAAAGTCAATGATGCACACCAAAAGCTGCAATTAAATGTTTAATTAAATGACTGTCACAGACTGTACATGTGTAAATACATCAAACATTTGTGAATATGATTTTTAATCTCAGAAAATTATGGAAATGCTATTACGAGTCCTAAAATCAGCCCGATGAGAATAGTGAAAAGCCCAAAAATAAGGTAACCACCCCATGATGGGATTCCATAATCATCAACCATTACAGTCAGAACATTCTGCAAAAAAAATACAATACCTTTGAATTAATTTACCCCTAAACTTTGTCACATTATGTGCAAGCAATTATATTTCACAGAATGTATGTAGGTACTTACACGAAGGACCATGGATACACGGTAAAACTGAGAAATCAGAGTCATAGGAATAGACGACGGAGACTGCCACGATGATAGTGGCTCAAGCTCTTCCCACTTTTTCTCTTCAACAAAACTTAAGAAATCTTCTTTTGAACGGGATCCACGATACTGGCGGAAAGAACCTTCTTTGATGCTACACAGCGGAAGAAACAAATCAGTCGTTAAAAATTACCAACAAAAGCTACTGCTGTAAAATAAAGTTGTTTAAAAACACGGTAATCGGGTAATGCACATTCTTTAACTTAATGAAAGCTAAAAACAAATTACTGGAAAATAGTAGGCAGAGCGGTTATCATAAATCGGCCACTTAATCCAGGACTGTGCGTTATATCCACTTGGGCAACTTGAATTCCTAAATCCTTTCCCCAGGTGGCAAATTCATTCCAAACTGGATCTAAGTTTCGACAGGCGGGGCACCAAGGTGCAAAACTGTTAGCAATATAATTCACAACGAATTATAGCATGAAACCTCCCATTTTTGATTATAATGGTTAAACACTAGACATATTTATAGTTGTAAAACTTTTACATAATATATGTAAGTTGCAGTTAGCAAGTCAATACATAAATTATATGCAAAAAATAGATTATTTATATGTATAGTAAGCTTACAACTCAATCATCCATTCCCCAGATAAAATTTGATCCCAATTCTCATCGTTGATTTTTACAAGGCTTGAAGATTCTGCCGTTGATCCTACAGCTATGACGAAAACCAGAAAAATGAAACAGGATTTCATTGTGATCCAATGATACCGGATGACCGATGCGGCTTGGATGCTTGCTTGTGCTGATAAATTCCGAAATCAAAGCGACAATAAGCAAAACTTTAGTCAAAATTTGACCCCACGGATTAATATACGAGTTCTATACGTTCAATACGAACTTAGTAAATTAAAAATAAGTTAAAATAGAGAGGAAAGCGGCTGTTACTGATGGCTGACTCACACTCACGTGTGAAAGAAACAGGCTTATTAATAAATTGGACGATGCAAGGCTACAGCTAGATTGGAAGAATATGCTGACCAAGGAGATTGGATTCAGAAGTCCGTGTCGCGGTCTGCTAAGCTGCTTAATAACGTTGAGATGAATTTGTCACAGTCACAACACAACGAGTGACGAAAGCTTCAAGCTTTCCTTCGGCACAACCCAGGGAAAAGCGTATACATAGGTACACCTTTAAATTACAAATAACAAGCTGCTCCTTGTTTGTTCAAAGCGAGGACTTAAAATTATTAGGTGTCCTTCGCTACCAAAAATTCTCAAAGTTCTTTCTGAAATACGGACCGGAAGGAAGCTGCTTGTTAAGATTAACGAAATTTCAACTTCAAAAATGAGACAAAACTGAAACAAACCTATAACAAAATAAAGTTGCGTCGACAGAATTTCCTTTTGAAAAGTCGCGCCTTCCACATACATACATGAATCCGAAAATAATTTCTCTATGGTTTTTTCCATTTCAGTATGTTCGACTTTCCTTATTAACACTTCAGCTTCAAACTATTATGTGAAGAATGATTTATTATTATGCTATTTAAAATTAAGTTTATGACAAATTCAAATGACAACAATAATTAATCTCTATAATTAATTCCCAGTGACACTTATTAGTTATCAAGTAGAAAGAAAACAAAAATAGTTTTAATCGTTTCGTTTCTCGTAATAATTCTTGATTATTAATCCAATGCATATACAATATTTATTTTCAATTTACTTAGGTATTAAAAATAATTTTGAATCGATTCACAGATATGTAGTGTAATGTGATTGTGTGATGTATGGCGCACTGATATGTATTTAAATGCCTGTACCCTGTAAGTACCATTGGGGGAATGTTAATTCGAAACCTTAACATTATTGAACTTCAAGCAGAATGCAGAAACGCATTTTTGTATGCAAGGCAATGATTTGGCTTTCAAAGCAGATGAACCTAAGCTGAAGAAATAAGATAAGCGTCAACGATGGATCCTGGAGCTATTTCCGGAACTGCATCAGTGCCCTGCGGAAGCACCAATAGCGCATTTGCACTGTTACAGCTCATTAGCCTGCTACTGATTTGATTTCCTGCATAACAAAATAACAACAATGGATGTTAGCAAGACTCTCCAACATCATATTATGATAATGACTCAATTTCCTTAATGGGATACGTACGTTGCTTTCGCTTATTTTAGAAGTAGATAAATAGGAACCTAAATTATACCAGTTTCAATTTCAATGTATGTATACGTACAACAGCAATAAGCTCACCTGTGCTTTTACCAACGGGATATCCATCAGAGTCGGAAGCATTCCAATTTATGGTCGTGCGATGATATTCCGGACGCGTTTTGTCCAATTTGAGAGTTTCATGAAGCTTCAAAATAAAAGCAAAATAAATTGAAAGAATACCAGAAGAACATGTTGCGCTAGGTTAAAAAGAATATGGAAAATTTTAACTTGAGATTTACTTTAATTCATCATTTCATACCTTCACTTTCACAGTTGTATAGAAGGGATTAGGCCAGCCACAGAGTTTTCGGCATGCTGGAATGACGAATAAATGTGATGTGACTGTAGCTGACACAGGATTTCCGGGAAGACCAAAAATTAACTTTTTTATTCCATTGAAATCACACGAAGCAAAAGTAGTTGGTTTTCTAGATCAGAAATTTCTATCATAAGTATGCGTATTTCATTTAAATTAAATAAAGCAAAGGAGTTACATTGACGAAAATCCTTCGAGAAAAAAATGAAAAATTACCCAGGTTTCATTAGAACGCTTCCAAAATGAATTTTTGCATTGAGATCATGGATTAAAACTTCCTTGAGATAGTCTCGTTCCCCCATTGAGACACCCCCTGTACTCACAACGATGTCAGCAACTTCCATGCCTTCAATAAGCTTTACGAGAACGTCTTGTGGTCTATAATATGTTAAAAGACAGTGAGACAATGAAGTTCCTTTGAAAAGTGTTAGTCTTTTTTATTGAATTACCAGTGTAAATAAATATTCTATTCTATAACAGTACGTGTCTTTAGCAATGCCAATATCCAGCGTCTGAAATCCGCCTTCAGTGAAAACAGCATTTAGCGTAGTTTTATTACTGTCTCGGATTTTTCCTTTTCCCTTTTCTAATGGCTCAAACGGACTGATTAATTCATTACCAGTTGATAGCAAGGCAACTCGAGGTTTTCTAACAAAATATATTATTTTACTGATTACTACAAACAATACGCAAGCGCTGTATTTGAAGACTTGTACTGAGCACCGCAATCTTACTTGTAGACCATAAACTTGTGAACACCCACAGCGGCTAGAATTCCAAGTTCGGGAGGGCCAAGTCTTGACCCTTTGAATAAAACTTTTTCATTCTCTTGAATGTCACTCCCGATTTGTCGAATATCCTGCCCCATCTGAGGTTGCTTGAGAATTCGGATAGCTTTCTCTTCTTTCCCATCAGCTGTTGTCTCAATAAGTTCTGTATCTTCAACTTGGATTACTGTATTCGCACCAGCAGGTACGGGGGCTCCCGTACTTACCCGAATACAGAATCCTGCCTCAACTTTAAATTTTTCTGGGTGTTCCCCTGCCGTGGAATTGCCAAGAACACTTAAAGTTTGTATTGGCGAACTATTTTCTAGGATTCTTAAAGCATAGCCATCCTTTATCGAAGCTGGGAATGGTGGAAGCGGATCACGAGCAAATACGTCTTGGGCTAGGATGAAGCCTAGACCAGCTCTGCAAAAGTACAGATATTAATTTCAGAAGACATTTAACAAGAAAATTCATTGCCCGCATTGCAAGTACATATTTTATTTGCCTCTCAAACGCACTTTAAACTGATGGAATCCGCAATAAGAGCAAAGCACTCATTTAAAACAATTTGCTGTGCCTTATGAACTTCCACAGTTACGTAAGGCGACTTCCTTGACCGACCTGCTATGTTCAAAGCATCAACTTTGGTCTGCAAAATAGTCATTCAAAACAAAAGAAGAGATCATTAACCTTTATGATGAATAACTTTCCAATTTGTGAATACATTATGCACCGGCACAGTAAAAGAAGCTTCTTACACGGACTGAGGTTGTGGCAGCAGCTACTACTGGAATGAATGGCGCTCCTTGAATAACTTTGTGCTGCGCCGATACATTTTCTTCATCGCCACGAAGTAAATCCACTGCATGCTTTATCTGATTTGCAACGATTTTGTAGCTTTCAATTGAGCCCTTGGCTGAACCAGGAAGGTTAATTATTAAACTTCTATTTCGCACACCACAGACAGCTCTACAACAAATAATTGCACAGCAATGTAATTTTCAAAAAAAAAAATAAATTCATTGCAATTTAAGATGAAGTAATAAAAAAAAATATATTATGACAATAAGTTTTCACTGGCTGTTACCTTGATAGCATAGCCATTGGAGTTATTGCGAGAGACCCTTGAACAATTGCCATTACTAGACCCGGCGCCTCTTTCTCAATCACCGATTTAGTAGCTTCCGGAGTTACATCACGAGGAGAAAATCCTGTACCGCCTGTAGTGAGGATAACATCCACAATTCCACGGTCGCACCATTCCATTAAAACAGACTAAAACATATTACAAAAAATTATATTCAAATTAACTAATTAAATAATTAATACTACTGTAATCTGTATGTGTATTAATTTCCAGGGGGAAATTGTCCTGGCGGAAAGTGCCCGTATACCGCCAAGTGCCAACAGATTAAGATATAACATAAAGAAATATTTTATAAATTACTGAAATGTTGGAGATCTCGTCTGGGACACAAGCCCGCTGAACGACAACTCCATATTTCTCCGACTCAATACAAGTTGCAAGCCCTTCCCCGCTCTTGTCACTGGCTTCTCCTCGTGAACAACGATCACTGACTGTAAGCATTAACCACGTGTTTCAATAAACAATTTTTCCAGAAGAAGGTACAAAATTTTACCAGGGGCTAAACACCGCGTATGAATTTTTTAATTATTCGCCTACAAACTCTAAAAAAAAACCTGTGAGAATCCCAAATCGGTATGGTTGCTGTAATGCTCCAACTTCAATCATACCAGGATTTGCTAATTTGCTTGTCTGCGGCATTTGAGCTGAGGTGGAATCCGAATTCATTTTCTTTCCTTTGTCGGCCATCAGATTTACTGCATATAATAACAGAAATTTTGAAACCTTGTTACTCCTTACAATTTTCTTCTTCTATTGATACATTAGATAATTAAAGATGCTAACAGTAAGTAACTCCAAAATGTTAATGACAAACGCAAAACAGAAACAGTAAAAGTAAATTATCCAAGAGAATTGTCGCTTCACAAGATCACAACTAAGTAGCAACTGTAAACAATGGACGCTGAAGCACTAACTAAATATTAATTAAAGTATTTCAACACATGCATCACCATCTATATAATCTATATGTTCACTTGTATGCAAGATGTGCAATTTGCAATTAACAGCAAATACGAACCACGAATGCTAAACACATTTACTTATCAAGTAATTAAGAACCACCTAACTGTTATTACGCCTACTCCCACTTCACTTGAGGAAGATAAACAGAGACTATAGTGACCTGACATTTTTTAGTACGTAGCATGAACAAAACTGATTACGTAACAATGATACCAAATATAATATCAGATACCAATACCATCGACACTTGACTGACAAGACAGCTCTAAGATGAATCAGATAACATTAAGCCTGATAAATGCACATATAGAATGTTGAAATGGAAACTTAAACTTACGAAATGTACTACGTATGACGTATATAATAATTAATACCTAATTGTAAAATTAATAAGTACTTGTTCAATTTGTTCTACTGTTGAATGTTGAATGTAATCCGCTGGACGTCTGGATTTACTTCAATAAATATGTCTATAGATAATATATAAATACATGCAATTGCTTTATAGACAGAGCCTACTACTAATAGAATGCACACCAATAAAATACTCAATAAAGCCCACTAGTAGGGGAGTGCGTATGTGTGATCGGGTTCATTTTTTATCAACTTTGAAAATCTGTATCTTTTTCCACAGACAACGTACAATAACGAAGAAGCTATCATTGTACTTCTCTATTAATACTGTATGTACAAAAAAATGATCAGTGTCGAAAATTAAAAGTTGCAAGAGATACAGGTCATTGCATTGTATGAAAAAACTGCGGAAAGTCTTACAACGGCCCAAGTGCCCTTAATGTGATCAATACATTTATATGGTTAATGGTAAAGTAGGGTCTTAAATGTGACCAATTCAAAAAAGTACTCAAAACTTTCATAATTTTACATAGCCAGAGTTTTCAAGGAAAGAAGCTGAAATCAGTAGTGAAGATAGTTGAGACTATAGGTTGTATGATATATTAGATGGACAGATTTTTAAAGGCGGTAATATTTGAACGGCGGCCACTGATCACACATAAGGGGTGATCACACATACGCACACTACTACTATACATGCCATTACAAAATACGAAGCGGTACTTGTCGTTGTAGCTAACAGCTGATGCCAGCCGTCGTTCTTACTTAAATAAACGTGGAAAAGATTGCAAAAGATCGTTGAGGGAGCTTGCAACAATTACGTGATACAAAATTCACTGTTTTTGACCACCCCCCACCCCTGTGTGATACATCGTGGCTTTAGTCAAGACCCCTAGCCCCCCCCCATAAAAGGTAACGTGCCATCCATAGACACAAACTAAGGCCGGACACCCATTTTTGGTGACCACCCGAAGGCCGGTCACTTGAAGTTTTTAATTTTTAAGGTACCATGATTTTAATACTTTCAAAACAAAATCTGTTTTTGAAAACTGTTTATTTTGTACTTACCCTAAGGCATGACAAAAAGTCAGAGGTGTTATTTTTGAATTTAAAGGGACTTCATCCGAATTATTCATTATTTTCAAATATATTAGTTTTTGAAATGCATAAAGTAGTAGCATGAACAAATTCTTAAATCACGACTTTTAAAAGTCTTGGCTCTTTTCGAGTTTTGATAAACATTTCAAATTGTTTTCGTTTAGAGTTACAAGAAAAGAAGCGTCGTATGGTACACCCAGGTTTTGAAACTACTTGGACTTGGTGTAATTGATTTATCCATCTTAGTGTACTACAACCCTAAATCAACTCGGTCGCGTTTTGCGCCGTTCACTCACAGTTGTCCGCCAGAATTTAACAAAATCGATTTTTGGATTTTTTGCCACCCCGAAGCTCCTACAATTTCCATCCGATTTTCAAAAAATTTGAATTTTTGGGATTTTTAGAACATTATCTTAAAAGTTATTTCTGGGTTATCAAAAATTCAAAAAATATATTTCTTACGAAAGTATTGTCTGGATACAAATTCGTGATAGCTGCGCAAGGTGTCCAAACCCTGCCGTGCCCATTTGATTGCATGGATAAGAAACTGGTTGGACACCTTGCGCAGCTATCGCAAAATCCAGACAATAGGTATTTTTTAAAAAGACGGTTATTTAAAATTTTTTGAAAACCCAGAAATGACTTTTAAGGTAACGTTCTGAAGATCCAAAAAATTCAAATTTTTCGAAAATCGGTTGAAAATTGTACGAGCTACGGGGTGGCACACAAACAAAAAATCGATTTTTTTAAACCTTGGTGGGCAACTGTGAGCAAACGGCGCAAAATGCAACCTATTGCTATAAAGGTCAAAGGATCTTTATTTGTAAGGGGTTTGGTGTTTCTAATCAATTGATCAGATCTTCCAACACGAACCCCCGTGTGGCTAGCTTACCCCGTACTAACACAGAGCCAAGTAAGCCTTTAATGACATAGGTCACCACACATGTGGAGAGCCCGGCGTTTAAGATCAACTTTCTCACGAAAGAGATCCGAGGCAAGTGGGAATCGAACCCTCGCCTTGTCGACAGTGATGGAGAGCCTCAGACGCTATGTCTCGCCCGGCACACTGGACCACCAAGGCTCTCAAAAGGCTATAGAGTTGTAGTACACTAGGTGGATAAATCGATTACACCAAGTTGTTTTAAAATCTGGGTGTACCATACGGTGTGCTTTCCTTGTTAGCCTTGAAAATCAAGGTTTTGTAACACTCAACACTCAACATTTAAAAATGCTTGACCTAGATTTTGCAAGCTCTAACGTTAAGCTAAGCTTTGGCTGCGATGCAAAATTCAGCACTCTTAAATATACAAAGAATACTGACAAAAGAAAAGTGAGCATTATTATATAAAACGTGTCCCATTTTTAAACTCAAAGCAAACATTTATTTTTTAAAAAAATGTAATGCTGCTCATTCATAGTAAACCAAATCCCTTTTTGAAGAGAGCAGAGACAGTCACTCAGTTAGTGCTCAACTCGACTTACGAGGAAATGGACACAACCAATAAGATTCAAATTCGCGTATGTCAAAAAATATTAATGGTGCAAAATCTTCTGTCGAATGGGCCATTTGACTTTGTTTTTTGGAAAAACCAACTTGCTAACATTAATTAAATTGACGCTTTACTTAAATTCCTATAGGTCTTCAATTGTGTATGCGGCCTACATTTATCATCTTATTCTAATAAAATTTGAGGCTTTTGATCGAATTTCTGGGACTTTGAAAATTCGAAAACTTTAAATTTTTTAAAAATGTGATTTCATAACACAACTTTTGACGAACCCAGAAACTACCTTTTAGATTATAATATGAATATCAAAAAACTTTTTTTCAAAAATGGGATGAAAAGTGACTTTTCAAGTAGCTGCTACAGGGTTACAAAAAATCAAAATTTTTAAACTTTGAGAGCCCTTATAAAAAAGAATTTTTTTAAAAAGTGAAAATTTTCAAAATCCTAGAAATTACTTTTAAGAAAGTATAATAGCCGTCATAGCGATTAAAAGCTTCAAATTTTATTGGAATGAGATGAAAAATGTAAGTTGCAGACCCAATTGAAGAAAAAATCTAAAATTTAAGTTAAAAATGACACCCCCCATACAAATTTTAAAATTAGGCGTTTGACACCCCCCTGGAGAAAGTAAGTTTTGTGTGTATGGTGCCACCATAAAATAGTAAAAGTATACTTTTTAAATGAAGAATGTGCTCAAATAATAGAGCGCAGAGTGTTGGTGAAAGAAAAGTTAGATGCTGAAAACTATAACTTTGAGCAAAACGTACGACGCAAAATGTCCACAATTAATCCACGTAATCTTTTTAGAACTCACCCCCCTCCCCATGGTGATATTTAGTGACCAATCTGCAACCTCCTACCCCCCCCCCCCCCCAAAACGTATCACGTAATTGTTGCAAGCTCCCTGATCGTAATTTTAGATAATTTGCACCTACTTACATGCCTACATCGCCTATACGTGTACTAAAATTAACATCATATCATGCGCGGTATACTGATTGATGTGATTAAGATAATAATATTTAACAGTTTTATAACTTTTACTTACACGGCTCTTTTATATTTAGTTTTTACAACTTTTGTCTTTTACTATAATGTTTAACATTTAATGTAGTAGTACGTATAACATTACGCAACCTCCAAAACGTGCGAGGTTATGGTAGTTTGGTAGTGCTGGTGCTGGTACTTACTTGGCTTTTGAGATTTGAAATACGCTAATATGCTAAGCCAGCTAACTGGTGAGCTAATATGGTTTTGAGCTTCTTAAATTGCTGTCCTATCAATCACTATCTACATGCATTGATTCCAAACTGTCAACTGTTGGCTGGACTAGACGATATAGGTATATAGACGGTATCTTGCATAAATCCAATCCACTTCAATCTAGTCACTAGTTCCTAGCAGACAAGCCGACCAAGCCGAGCCCGAGCCCTGGCCAACAGACAACAGAGCCATATATATACAAAAATAAAAACTGTAAACCAAGGTTTAGGCAGTTAGTCTATTTCATTGTGCAGTCTTACACTTTTACATGATTTTTGCAAAATAGAAAAAAAAATTGATCTTAACGTTTGGGATAAGGTGTTGAATTTGAGATTTAAAGATAAATAGATAGATGAAATATGGGCGAGAGTAAGTAAATAAGTAATAAATTAATAGTTTCTTACTAGTTAGTATAAAAGATGAAAGAGCCAAATATAGAACCTTTTACAAATAATATAACGAAGTAACTTTAGATTTAATGACCTTGACTGAAGGCGAAGGACGGCGCTGGAGGCTGAACCTCTGGTACAGATTGCAAATAATTAAATGCAAATACAGTTAATTCAGATTTTATATTCAGCAGAAATGAATCAGTTTCAGGTTTCAGACTTTCAGATCAGAGAAAAGAGAAAAAAAAATTGAAAGTTCAGTTTTCGTCTTTTCGTTGACGTTGGCCATTTTCAAGGATAGATATGCCACAGATGACAATGAAACATTTCCCGCTTTTTCATTCTTGCTCTTGACTTGAGAGAAATTCTCAAATATCTGATTCGCTCCCATCTTCCACCCTTGAAAACATTTGGGCGCGCAAAGGAAGCGCAAAAAACCTAAAAAACAGACAAAAATTTGTATTTCTCCTTTGTCGTTCTCTCCGATTCAGTATTTAATAATAAATAAATGCTCAGTTATCAATTATTGTTACTTAGCGTCTAGCGTCAGTAGTCTCAGTAGTGCTTAGGTTTTTATATATTTTGATGTAGACTACTAGGCAAGAACAATTTACATTGACTCCCATTTCCCATACCGCATGCTATTATTCCGTGAAATCCGTCATCCGTGGTGACCGAGATTCAGTTAAACTCCGGTCTGGTGGTAGTCTGGCAGGTCTGGCTAAAGGCAACTGTTACTGTGACCGTGACCGGGTGCCGGTGACTTGGCATACTCTAAATATTTTGTGACTTTTAACTTTACTTAATTCCTTAAGCTCAGTTTACCTTTGCATCAACGATTTCTTCAAAGGAGGCTAACCAACAAGCTTAACATAACAGTACGTTCTAATTCTAATTAAATCGACCTCGGAAAGTCGGGAATTGCTGATTGTGTGAAAGCTCCATTTATTTACTGTTTGTGTACTTTTGGGTGAAGAACAAAGGATTTTCAAATTTCTCGATTATGTTGCATCGTAAAAATGGTATGCCTAGTTTCAGGACAAGGGTCAATCCAGAACTTCGGCTGGAAGAGCGATTTAAATGTGGAATATGGTACGATATTAAGAATATTAACTATTGTATTGATATGAGAGCGTAGTCAATTTTGAATTTACTTTTATCGCCTAATATCTCATAGTTTATTAGTTTATACTGTTTACTTTTTTCTGTTATTCTTGATTGTCCTTTTACTAACATGCAACGAATCCTTGTTTGCAGTTCAAGTTTGCTTAAAAATCCTGTGGAAGGTTATTGTGGTCATGTTTTTTGCAAAGCTTGCCTTAAAAAGCTTCCAGGATCCCAGGCATCGAGAGCGTCTGCAAGCCAAGTCTCCTGCCCTGTATGTAAAGAAAAAATACTTGCTCGCCGTGGTAAAGGTCCGAAATCTCGGGAAGATGTAGAAATTCAAATGGATGCCTTACGTAATATGGTTTCAGCATTTACCAATTTTAAAGCATTCCGTGTCCAAACTACTAATAACAATTCCGGGCATAGCGTAGAAACAAATCCTATTCCAAGAGAGAAAGACAATTCGGTAGCTCGAGCTGTAGGTCCAACACTTACCCATTACCGCCGAGGAACATTAAACTGCTCTGCTCACAGTGACGAAGCGAAGGCTAAAAAGTCGAGCAAATCATGCCAAGACGAGTCCGCATCGTCGTTGTCAGTCAGCAGCAATGAAGTTGTCATTGTCCTCAGTGGTGATATCACTCAGATGTCGGTCGCAAGTGGGGATAATAATTTAAACTCAGAGACGGAAAATAACTCAAGAAAATTATTTCCCCTTAGTCGGACACCCCAGAATATGCCTAACAATGATTTAAATGGATCGATTGAGTCTGGGAAGAAACAACCGATTAGAAATTCTAAGGAATATATGGACCGCCCAATTAAAGAACACGAAGTAAGCCAACCCCTGGACTTGTCGGTAAGGTTAACTGGCTCCCAAAAATGCCAGTTGCCAAGAACACCCAAGATTGCTTTCAAAGTTGATCCTTCATTAGCCCTAGATCTTTCATCGTAAGTATTTTTTTTGTTAGCTTCGTTACAATTCATAAAATTTGTTTTTAATAAGTAATAATATTGAAGTGCTTCTATATAATGTACTGATTTAGTAGAAAGAAGAATAGAACCAGCAGCGATAATAGCAGTGCGACGAATGCACCGAGTAGTTCCTCTAATATGTTGTATCCGCGAAAAAGTCGTGCTCTTGTAAGAAATAACGCTTCAGTGTCAGTATCTTACTCCGACCCACGGCAGTTCAACTTGGATTTGAATAATTCTTTTACCTTTAGTCCTCCCTTGAACAGCGACAATGCACTGGTAGAGCCAATTGTAGCAAATCTAAGCTCGAAATCTAAAACAGCAACTCCTATCGTTCCTACTAATGTGGATGATACACAAAATGTGAGTTCGAATCCCAAATCAAGATCTGGTGAGCAACTTTCCATTGCTTCCAAAACAAGCGGAAGTGAGCAAAATACTCAAGACAGAGTTGACAATGCTCTTCTTAACATGGCTGCAGAAAATTTTGAGCAGATGACTTGCAGAGGCGATGAGTTTCTTTTAAGTTACGACTTGGAACTAGTGGGTGAGCACGTTAAGAATCCACAATCCAAATTGGAGGAAATTGCAATACTTGGAAGTTCAATTCAGAATTCATCAGGGGATAAGAAGCGATCAGTGGAAGGCACCTACCTGAAGGGGGACAACTCCATTCATGCAGCAAGCAAAAAGCTTAAAATGACCCCCAAAGTCCCGCTACACGTGCCTTCACCGCAAAAATGCAAGACCCCAACTAAAAAGACCCAGAGTCGCAACGTGACGGAAGGAGAGAGTAGGGAGGAGGGGGCCAAGGAAAATGACATTGAATGGATGGAAGAGGGGGAAGGTAATTTCTCGGATGGAAGTGAAGACTTATTCTTTGCAACCCCAAAAAGTCAACGTAGTCAGAGTCCGAAAGCGAATAATACACCTATAGAAAAAACTAAGACACCCCAGAGGAGTTCTCCTAGATCTCAGTCCAGGGATCTCCGCCCCAAGTTTATTTCGAGTATTGCCACTAAGGACGGAGCCGTATCTAGCAACAAAGAGTCTCCGTGTCGTGTAGAGTTTGACCCTTTTGATGATGAATTTGACGAGATTGCATTTGCTGACTGTGACACTAACCTACATCCCTCGAGTGGTGGCAATAAAAATAAATTCAACAGCTCACTGCTTCATCATAACTCAGTCAAAAGTCCCCGCAACGAAAAAATGAAAAATGACACGACACCAGTCAGAAATAAAACTGCGCTTGTATGGGGGGAAGATAAAGTAACTCCGTTAAAAAAATCAGGACAAATAAGGTTTGGATCAGGAGTACATTCTCCTTCTGCGTCAGCTTCGTCCCCAACAACAAGAATAAGTGGACGAGACTTCACATTGAAATCGAAACAACCGGCTGATTTTGTAACACCGACAAAATCAACTGGAGCTGGGCAACTGGACACTTCTGCATTGATTGGAAACAGCAGTCAAGGGAAGCCCATCTCTGTTTTTACCAGCCATGTCACTAAGCTTACACCGTCAAAACCGATTTCTCCATTCAAGTCCCACACACCAGGAAAAATAACGCCGTCGAAAGGAAGCAAAAATTTTGTTTTCTGTCCAACAAGATTATCAAAGATGCAACAGTTAAAATTAAATCAGCTCTGTGACATGTGTGGAGGGAAAACCAGTCGAGTGTACAGTGATGACGTAACACATTTAGTCCTCACACTTGAAGATAATCGTGTGCCTCAGACCATGAAGTATCTTTTTGCTATTGCAGGCAAAAAATGGGTTGTAGTTTTTGACTGGGTTGAAGAATGTTTAAGGCAAAAGAAAATTGTTACGGAGGTAAGCAGGGATGATCTTAGTTTTTTAAGGTAAATTTTATAAAATCAATAAAAAATCTTTTTAAATGAATTTTAATATAATGCAAAAAAATATTTTTTGAATGTATTTAGGAACTGTTTGAAACATCAA
This sequence comes from Dicyrtomina minuta, assembly GCA_949802685.1. Taxonomy (NCBI): domain Eukaryota; kingdom Metazoa; phylum Arthropoda; class Collembola; order Symphypleona; family Dicyrtomidae; genus Dicyrtomina; species Dicyrtomina minuta. The sequence goes on from OX461811.1 coordinate 28,743,346, forward strand.
CTTTTAAGGGATGTGATGTTGGGGTCATGAAATCCAGGCTAGCAACAGCTCCTTTGTTTAAAGGATTTTCATTCCATGTCTTGGGGAATTTGAAAAGTAGTGGAGCATCCATTGAGGATTGGAGGGTATTGAATTTTTACTGCAAATTAATTATAATTTAATAATTAAATAGCAAATATTATTTCTGTGAGTAAGTAGCAACTTTCACTGTTTGCTAGAAACTTCTGAGAAAACTGGGAGCGAGGATAATTCTAGATGAAAGTGGGGTGACCAAAGACTCCTTAATTGTAGGCGATTCTTGTGATGATAGTAAGGATTATCAAGGTCAGTCAGTGTTCGATTCACTATTTGTAACGACCACCTCGATTAAACTGTGTAATGAATTATTACGCTTGTTTAGTAAAAAGTAAGTGTTTCAGTGATTTTTTTTTCCATTTTAGCTTGGTTTGAAACACGTGGAGTAGTCACGGTAGCTTGGGAATGGATTCTCGACTGCGTTCTGAGCTATTCATTGATTCCACTTATAAAAGATCATTATTTGATTACCAAGTGCAACTTGCAACTTGCCCTGGACGGGGTTCCTAAGGAACTTCTACCCTGAATTTTAATAGCCACCGTAGTATTATTTCTTTTGGGGAAATCTTTAAAAATATCCTGCATGTGCATTAATACTTACTACCTGGAAAAGTACCAACAATTTTGGTGTTTTTAAGTAATGGAATGGAAAAATGATAATTTTGTTGTAATACTGTTTTGATGATTCTTGGCTGTAATATTAAGTACGTTTTTCATTTCTATTGGTTTGGTACGTTAATTTTCGTCATTCATTATAGTGAATCCATCATTTTTGCTATAGTTAATAATAATATACGAATAAAGACAAAACCAAATATTTTGAATTGATGCCATTTATAGATTTAAATATTATTTCATTAAACTACGTAGTAGCTTTAAACTTCGAATGGGGGCTAAATACAATTGGGTGATACTTTAGTGCTTCAATGGTATATTGCGTTTTTGCAATGGCCCATTTATTTGTTTAAGCAATGATATATTTATTTGCATCAATGATACTTAAATATTTTTTCTGGCAATCGTATATTTACGGGTATTTAATGAAGTAGGTACATACTTTTTTTAGCATTCTAACCAAAATATTAGAATAATGTATTCATGAGTTCATGGGTAAGGTTTGGGAATGGAAAACTATTTATATTCGTGGTTGTCGTCAAGCACTGATAAGGTACCGTAAAGCTCCAAATAGAAGCCGGGTCTCCAATAGAGGCCGGGGGTAACGGCTATAAATTACAATACAAGCCGGATCTCCTATAGAGGCCGGGTCTCTAATATAAGCCGGGTCTCCAATATAAGCCGGGTCTCCAATATAAGCCGGGTCTCTAATAACATAAAAGTATACCTTTCTACCAAGAATTGCACTTGATTCAAGAATTGTGGATGAAATTAGCAATAATTTTGATTTAAGCATAATAAAAACGATTTAATTTTCAGACGTAGTGAAATTTTGCTGGCCGCATGATAGGTCGCCTTGTATTTATTCGGTTCAAAACATAAAATTTTTAATGGAAGCCGGGTCTCTAATAAAGACCGGGTCTCCAATACAAGCCGGGGCAGGAGGACCTTGACACTGAGCTCAAATGCGTTGTACAAACATCCCCGGCTTCTATTAAAAACAGGTCCTCTTACCCCCGGCTTGTATTGGAGACCCGGCTTCTATTAAAAATTTTGTGTTTTGAACCAAAAATATACAAAGCGACCTACCATGCGCGTAGCAAATATTCACTAATATTGAAAATTAAATCGTTTTTATTATGCTGAAATCGAAATTATTGCTAATTTCATCCATAATTCATGGAATCAAGTGCAATTCTTGGTAGAAAGGTATACTTTTATTTTATTGGAGACCCGGCCTCTTTTGGGAAACCCGGCTTGTATTGTAATTTATAGCCGTCACCCTCGGCCTCTAGTAGAGACCCGGCCTCTATTGGAGACCCGGCTTCTATTTGGAGCTTTACGGTATATATCAACTTACATAAAGTTAATACCATTCCTATTTAAAATTTTTTAAGAAGTATCATTGCCATTTAAAATAATATTGTTAGATGTAAATTCCATTGCCATTTAAAATAATACTTTTAAAAGTAAATTTCATTGATAATTAAAATAATTTTATTTTTGGCCATTGCAAGACAGTGATTGCCAAAAAAAAATAAAAACTGTCATTCCTAATACGACTACTGATGCAAAATAAATAAATCATTGCTAATAAAAATAAAGTCATGTACGATTAGAGTAAACTCATTGGACCAAAACGTTTTACCCAATACAATTTCATCTCCACTCTGCTCTTGCATGAAACAGTAAACAGTCAGACCATTAGAGTATCTCATATATTTAAGTAGGTACCTAATTACTTTTACATCTCTAATCTCTAGGCACTAGATATAAAGGGTATACATAATAATTGCGCGGACATGCCCGTGGTTGATCTGTTAGTAACTTCTACGTATACTATACGGCGGAGCTGTCGCACGTGCAAACAGCACAAAATGAGATTTGAAAGTTGGCGGTCAACGTAGAGTGAGATAATACGAGAGTCAAAGACATCGACGTGTCATCAGTGGACGTTCCCGTATTTCATAGAATTATTAGTAGTTTCTTGAAAATATTTACATGAAATTTTAACTATTTTGTAAATTGTAATCGTTGTTTGGGAATTGGGATTTCAAAATGGTAAGTACATCAGAATCTCATTATCCACAAGGAGATGTAGTTGTGGTTTGAAATATAACTGCTGTCATTTTGTCTGTCTTTCATCATTTATTTCATACTTTCATTCATTTCATATTAATTCTTAAATTCTTGGTTTTTATCTTTAATTATAAATCTGTCGGTCTTGCGTAGTTATTATTTAAGTAGATTTGATGTATTTTGTAAGATTGGTTTTGTATCTACTTAAATCATAAATCGTGTAGCAATAATAATTATTGTTTTGTAAAGTAATAATTTGTTGCAATCCAAATGTATAGGTTCTGATAGCAGCCGCTATTTGTACCAAGGGTGGAAAAAGTAAGCTGTCACATTTTACACATGTCATGAGTACTTAATGCGATTTTTTTAAAAGTGCAGTATGTGTAGAGGAGAAAATTGTGGCATTTTATGTTAAATTCAAAATATAATAATAAGAAGGCTGTATGAAGTTTTATTAAACTTGTATATTTTTTGTCCTACGTCATCATATTTAGCTCTGATATCCAGACAGTTTGTCGAAATGACAAAATCCAGGATAGAAGGTTTATTGGCAGCATTTCCTAAACTAATCCCCTCGGGGAAGCAGCACACCTTTGTCGAGACGGATTCTGTTCGCTATGTTTACCAGCCCATGGAGAAGCTTTATATGGTACTCATCACAACGAAAGCTTCCAATATACTAGAAGATTTGGAAACGCTCAGACTTTTTGCTAAAGTGGTTCCAGAATATTGTCGCAACTTAGAAGAATCGGATATCAGTGAAAATGCTTTCAACTTGATATTTGCTTTCGATGAAATCGTAGCTCTGGGTTATCGTGAAAATGTCAATTTGGCTCAAATTCGTACTTTTGTTGAAATGGATTCTCATGAAGAGAAAGTTTATCAAGCTGTTCGTCAAGTATGTCTCCTACCCTACCTGCATTAATTCATTAACTGTAAAAATTAGTTTAGTTTTGTGATTTAAATGAATGTAATTTATAATTCAGGTCTTATATAGCATTATTTCTTGTAATTCATTTTAGAGTCAAGAACGAGATGCCAAACAGAAAATGCGTGAGAAAGCTAAGCAACTTCAGCGAGATAAGCTTGAAGCTGCTAAGCGTGGAATAAAAACTGGTGCATCAACTTATATGTCATCCTCATCTAGTGGTTTTAACAGCAGTAGTGGATCGACTGTCATTCCAGATTCCAGTAATATTAGCCATTCTTCCGAGTCGTCACGACCATCATCGTACTTGAAGCCATCAGGACCAAGTAAAGCATTGAAATTAGGGGGAAGTAAGTCAAGAGATGTGGATCAGTTCGTAGGCCAGTTGTTATCTGAGGGTGAGAGGGTCAATACGTCAAACCAACAATCTTCTAACATTAATAATAAACTTCAAGCTCAGAATCCACAATCATCATCCAATAATATTAATCAGGAAAGGTTCGTACATTATACGTGTTGGTTCCCTATAGGTCAAATTTATTTCTTATTATCATCAATTGAGGTGATATCAATTTATGCCCCACAAGATTTATTATATTCATGATATTGTAGTGTACATTTGAAAATCGAAGAAAAAATCCAAGTGACAGCTGGACGAGACGGTGGTTTACAAAATATGGAAGTGATTGGAATGGTCACTTTGAGGATTCAGGATGAAGATAGTGGCTCCGTTCGAATACAATTTGAGAATGAGGATGCAAGAGGAATTCAACTTCAGGTTAGAATAATTCATATGCAAAACTTGAAAAATGCCATGATAAGTTGAGGGTCTCCAGTATTTAAATTACAGTTATTTAAATGGTAATGTATCAAATTGAAAAAACAGACACATCCAAACGTGGATAAAGAATTATTTAAGAATAAGAACCAAATCGGATTGAAGAATCCCAAAAAGCCATTCCCAGTGAATACTGATGTTGGAGTTTTGAAATGGCGGTATCAGACTAAAGATGAATCCGAAATCCCATTGGCAATTAATTGTTGGCCATCTGAAAATGGTCAGGGTGGCTGTGATGTCAATATCGAGTACGAACTACATAATGAAGATTTGGAACTTTTGGATGTTATTGTTTCCATTCCTATTCCGTGAGTCCCTTTAAGCCATATTCCTATCGTTGTACAAGAATTAAACATGATCTATCATCACAATTGGTGCATTACTGGCATTATTATATTATTGCAGACCTGGAAGTGGATCTCCAATTGTTGGAGAATGTGAAGGGGATTATTTATATGAACCCCGTCGTAATACTTTATTGTGGCAATTGGCTGTAGTGGACTCATCAAACAAGACAGGATCCATGGAATTCTCCGTCCCCAACGGCCATCCTGGTCAATTCTTTCCTGTTCAAGTGACCTTTCAATCACTCCAATCTTTCGCTCGGCTCGTGGTGAGGAATCTGATTTGTTTACTCTATTGTTTACACTATATTTTCCTTTTGTACTTACTTAAAACTAACCATATTTTTCGAACTCTGACTATAGGTGACGGACGTTAAATTGGTTGATAGTGGCTTACCTGCAAAACACTCCGTGGAGACGCTATTAGTTGCTGAAAGCGGAAAGTATGAATTTGTCTGATGTGAACTCCGTTTTAGTTTTAGCATCGTACTTTAGCAAAACGAAAACTACCCCCCCCCCTCCCCCTCCCCATTAAAAAACTAAGATACTGTTAACTTAAACCAGAAACAATAGCAGCAGAATAAGGAACGGAGAAGGCAAGAATTTTTACTACAGTGTGCATTGTACCTTGAACATAATAATTATCTGATCATTACATTTCCCGGTTATTCTTCTTCCTTCGACTTCCTTCTTTTCATACCAAGAATCCTGTTCGATTTTAACTTCACAGTCATAATAATTATTAAGAAATCGGTACTCACTTCAATTCGTTATTTTCAGTTTTCGAGTAGCAATTTAGTTTGTATTATTATTGGCTCTCTTGTGCTAATCGTAACTCATGTTTACACACTGTCAAACGATTTTTGTTGTTACTATAATTCACAATAATCGGCAGCATCCTTTGGTTGTTGTTCTCGCCCATAATTTAATTAAAACTTATATGTTACAATTCTGTTTTATGAAATTTTCTCTTTCTCAAGAAAGTGCTACTATAGATTCCTTAAAATCTAATTTCAGCTAATAAAAAATATTCGAAAATCGTCTATCGCCGTATAATAAGTTTAACATATAAAATGTGTGTGCAAGTACACGGTGTCAAAGTAAAGTTGGAAACATGCTGTAATAATTTTCAACTTAGCGATTTAATACATTGTTATTATATTAAATTGTATTTAGATAATTATGGCTCTGTGAATGTGTATAAGATTGTATATTTGCATTAACTGCTACATTCTGGCATACATTACCCTACGTAAATACCTAACTAAATTATTTATTGTTTAGCTACTGATTTTGGGATAAAAAAGCATAATCAGCTCAAAAACTGTTTAGGTAATGCATCAACGTTCATTATTGTTTCTCTTGTATTTCTAATAACTCTGGTAAATAGGGAAATGGGCTCGATCGTTCGTTGATGTCACTGCTTTATTTCACCTATAATTATGTAGAGAAAGGAAAGAATCATTCAAGAACCGACAGAAAAATATGGAGCTCACGCTAATTTACAACTACAATGCTAGGTAACGTACGTAATATAAATTTAACAATTAAATAAGTTTGAAGAATTATTGAATTTTGTTATAAATTATTATAAATACAACTTTATCATGTCTTTTTAACTAGTAATATGAACATTGAACATAGTACTATTATTGTATTATAATAAATTGTAATTATTCACATAGTATGATCATGCTGATGCTATTAAATGAATATTATGAATTAAAATGCAATTTGTGCAAGGCGCTATATATTATGTATAATGTCATTCACGGGTCAGCTTTGTTCATATGTTTATTTATACTTTACTTACTTTGTAATACTTAAATATTGACAAGGATTTCATCTATGGAACTCGACAATTCTACAATCACAATAATTTAGATATTTTTCGATTCGCGTTACTAGTGATGACGTTTCAACATACAGGAATTTGCATGGACAACCGATGTATAGTATAGTAATAAAAACATAGCACTCCACGCATCCAGTTATAGCATAATAACATTGTCAACATCAAAGTGTTATAATTATTTAAAAAACTACGAATTATTATAACTGTCACTTTTACATCGTTATTGCATAAAATACGAAGAATGAATAAAACACTGTATTGCTAATTGTATAAATTATTATGTGGCGAGGTACTTGAGGAATAAGGACTTAAAGATTAAAGTGGGGGGGGGGGGGGGGGGTCGGGGTCGTAGTATCGTTTCTTTCTTATGTGTGACGTAGGGCACACAATAACTTAAACAACTTGCTCCATGGTAAGCTCAAAGCTCTCTTCATCAGGTTGAATGAGACCTTGGGAATCAAACAAGCTGGCATGGGTCAGGATAAGTAGACAGGACGCACCTAGAACCCAAAAGAGGACAGCCCCTGCCCCTACAATGTAGAAAACAGGCATAAAACAAAGGCCAACTAAACTGTACTGTTGAACAAGCGTGAGCTGTTTTCCAAAGAGCCTTATGGTTCGGTTGGCTTGGTTCATCACATAAACCCTGTAGAAAACCATCAGTTGACACACGACAGCGATAAGAAGCAATGGGGAAGTCATCCTTCAAAAAAAACAAGAAGAGTACCGAGTTTATATTTCATTAATAACTGTACACTGACAATGCAAGATGGATTTTGATTTAAAGTGCTGATGTTTTTAATTAAGTATTACAGGCCTACTATACTTACAGGCAATATATGAAAAGCACAGCAAAAATGATTGCATAGTTGCTTTGGAAGTATTCAACATTCTTGACGACCCTTTGCGGAAGTCTCTGAGCTACGAGTGGGGACTTAAACCTACTCATGGAAAAGAATACACTCCATGGACGAATGTTTTCTCGGCTCTTCTTCACCCATTCTCCCAACAACTGACGCGAGAGTTGTAATTTTGGTGATAAGTTGAGCATCGCCATTCCATCCAGCCTATTCAATGATTTATAAAAAAATTTGAATTATTTCCATGTTACTGTTACATGTAATCTACTCACCATTCATGCTAATGAATTTTATCGGAACAATATAAATTCCCTTACGGTAATTTTATGCCCTGTAATGATGGTGGAGGAGCTTCAATATCACCTTCAATTTTCATTTTCCGTCACCAAAGGATTAGTTGAGAGTTAAGTGCAGTATGAAAACTAAACAAGAATAGATCACACAAAAATGAAAAGATTACTACTAATTAATCAATAGTTTAAAATAAATGAACTAACTAATTTCAAACATTATTGTGTTTTCAAAAATACTACCCAACCCAAACCCAAACAAAGCTAAAAAAGAAGTGTTCAATTCAAGCATAAACATAATGTCAAACATTCCGAATTCCGAAAGCTACGAAACTGCAAACAATTTGCGTATGCCTAATTCCAACAGATAATTCCTAACCTTCCAACTTATGACTTAGCCTTCCCTGTTTTTAGCTTATTACTTTGAACTTTTAAGCTAGGCTGTAGGTGTATATTTTGTATTTATGTCATACATTGAATGAAAAACTAATTGAAAGAAAGTTGTTCATGCAATGTCCTTAACAGTCAGTGGACAATATTTAGATTTAAATAGTTTGGTATTTTCAATTACGATTGAAAAGTTACTTGTTACTTCTACATCGGAACGATGGCGACATTGTGACTAGATTTTTACAAAAAGTTAACTTGGCCTGGATCAGTTAGTTTCCTGATTGACTTGGTTTGCTCAGCAATATTTGCTGGTTTGAAAGAAGAATAAAAGGATTTAGAATTGTTTCTATATACGGAGCATTTAAAACTAATTCCTTTGTCAAACATTCGGGTATTTAAATCTAACTATAGCTGATAGTAAGTATTGAGTATTTACTTTTGGTGATTGTCTACAGACTGCTTCAACCTATGACCTAATATTTTTCTATATTCTATAATTATCGAGTGTTGACAATACGGAAGATGGAAGTGTTCAGGTTCAGGAGCTGCTGATAGAACAATGACAAAGTAATAGGTATTAGTTTATTAGCACGAAATAAATAAGAAAGTTACTTATGGAACAAACACCAATTCGGTTATTCGATCGGTAAGGGACCACGTTTAAGACTAACATATTATAGCAAAACCCGTGAGCGAACCAAGATTTTAATGAATGAACTTACCCCAGCAGTCCGACAGAGACGTTCCAGATTATTAATATGAAAACTGTCAATTTCAACCAGTTCACAGTCAACAGTTCGTCGTCTACCACTAGCACTACCACAAACAAGCAAAAAGTTTAATGAAGTCTTTAATTACTGCTTAAAATTTAAGTAAAATATGTTTCGTTTTCGTACGCACAATTGACAATTCCAATTTCAAATAAAAAAAACTATGCGCTGGTTTATCATTTCATTTTTCATTGACCTACACGATTGGCTCGACCACAATCCAATCCACATAGTATACAGATTAAAATACAGATACATACAGAACAATGAGGAAGTAGGAACTGAAGACAATTACGTCTACGTGTAGTTAAACGTCAACATCGCAGATCGTGCTATACTGCAGCAAACAGTACAGAGAGATAGAGGTGGTCCATAAATGACTCCACCCAATTCGTTGATCTTTTAGGACCCACCCATCCACATGTCATCACGTGAAACAACTTGGCATGCGACCAATAATACCCGACTAGACCTACTCACCCTACCAAGTACATCATTTATGGACAATCTCTTACAATGTAGCAGTAGAGTGCGTATATGTGATCATGCCTTAAGTGTGATCAGTGGCTGGTGCTAAAGCACAAGCTGCATCAGAAATCCTTTACTAGCCGGTAATGATAGCTTGTGCTCTTAACTAACGACAGTATAATTTAGGGTGCGAAACTTTGAAAACCTTGGCAGAGTAAAATCGCCGAAGTCCGAATATCAGAATAACTCGTATTCCGAATTTTTTTTCGAGTTTTCAAATTTCAAAATTTCAAGTGTTGTACATTTTAGAATTAAACAACGTGTGCAACGTGATTGATACATTCATTACTAACTAGTTGAAGATACTGTTTGAGATTTTCGTACGGAGAGTTTCCACTAAAATAGATGAAAGGTCAAAGTGTCAAATCCGGGAGTTGTGCTATAATGTGATCATTCTATGAGCTCTAAATGTGATCAGAGCTGCAGATGGCTAAAAGCATCGAATCAACTCAGTTTATCAAACAGCTTATTAAAATAAGTTGACAATGCTGTTTTACATCATTAGGGATCGTCCATAAATGATGTCGTCCGGATGGTTGTGGCTCCAGTCAGATTTTGAAGACATATTACATATAGCGGTTTAAGTAATGTTGATGTCATGACAATCATGACATATAGGTGAATGGGTCCTAATAAAATTTTAATTTGGGTGACATTATTTATGAACCATCCCTTACAGCAAATTTTGATTTTTTGTAAATTAGAAAAATGGGTGGGTATTAAAATGCAGTGTATCGTTAGCATTATTGTGGTGTGTAGCTCAAGATAAATCCACTAGTTCAGGAATTCCTCGATCATTTACGCAATTGCTGTTATCACATGTTACAGATGCCGAATTATCGTTTATTTTATTTTTACCCACCAAGATTTTGACATCATTTATGGGTAACCCCTTAAAAATCGTCCAAGAATTTAATCGTTCGGGTCAGCTGGTCCAGCCAGATATTGATGACTGATGACATTCCATTTTAAAATAGTCGCTTACTCAATGGTAAGTGGTAAGAGATCATCCGTAAATGATGTCAATGGTACGGTTAGTGGGTCAGCTAGGATCTTGATGACAACGTATGTTAAAGATATCCATCTATTCTACACAATGGTTCAGTTGATGACAGGGTAATCATAGGGTCGTAGAAATGGAGAAACTTCGATGACATCATTTATGGGCAACCCCTATAATGATAAAATAGTGGTGGGACAAAATGTCATTAATTTTGTGACGCCATTTGCAGACCACCCCAAAACATGTGATTTTGTATTTTACGCATGTAGTGTTATTTAAACTCTCATAAATAGAACATAATATCGCATTATCTTTCATTTTCCATCTTATCTGAAAGTTTTCTAGTGTGATCACATAAAAGGCACTAACTTTCACTGTAATATTAATGCAATTTTAACATGATCACATTTTGGGACACGGTGATCACATAAACAGCATTTTTGTAATTTCGAAAATTATCGAAGTTATTTCATACAATTTGGTACAAGTCTTCGAATTTTCAGTTTATCGGTTTGACATTTTAAGGGTATATAGAGAATGAACTGGCTAGTATTTGAGTACACAAACAGTGAATTTGGAGGAAGTACAAAAAAAGTTACAGATTTTCAAAGTTGAAAAAAAATGAACCCGATCACACATACGCACTCCCCTACTACGCAGACCCCGACATTCAGTACAGTACTTCTGTATGCAGCTATCTCGAATTTACGTACTCAAATCTCTTGTGTCCTGCAAAAGTATTTAATTAATTTAATACCTTGTAATAAGTTTAGTAGATGTATGTACCGTATTTCGTCTAATACCTCCAGGGTATTGAACAAGGTAATAATAATTGTAAACTTGTATTGCACGACATGTACCTCATTCTCTGAAAAACTGAAAATTTTGAAATTTCTAAAACCCAGAAATTATTTTTTAGATGTTTTGTGAATTACAAAACTACACTTTTTTAAAAATCGGACGAAAATTGTAGCAGCTACAGGGTGCCAAACAATTAAACATTCATATTTTAGTCCATTAAATATGGCGCCCGTTTAGTTACCATTAGCAAATTTGTAATTTCAAAAATCTGACTTAGCGAGTCAAGATGCCCATTCGCAGCATGTTCTTAAGCTTTACTTTTTTTCACATGCTCTTTTCAAAAAAAAATATATGGGGTCAATTCGGGAGGACCACCTCTGACCCTTCCCTCGTCAGATTTTTAATAGGTCCAGGTTAGTGTTGTAACTTCTTAACAATTGTTCTTTTCCCATATGGGATTTAGCATAAGAGAACAATCTGTGATTGTGCACAATTATTCTTTAAGTTGTGCACAACATTTTCCAATGTTAAATCCCATAAGAAAAATAACGAACTACATACTTACATTGTGCATAAATTACAACACTAGTACAGGTCTAAAGCAAAGCTGTATGGCGTAACTCTCCCAGGGAGCTATTAGAAGAAATACGGCACATTCCATTTTTACTCTCATTCAATCCGAAATCATTGGGACCTTGCGTAATTGGGTGTTGTTTGATAAGTCTTGCCCAGGCCGGAAAGTCTTGCCCAACACGGGAAGTCTTGCCCAAAACGGGAAGTCTTGCCCCAAACGGGAAGTCATGCCCCCAACAGGAAGTGTAGGAAAAACTGACTGGAAACGGTTAGGTCATTTTTCGCCCTCTGCCGCCGATGGCGGCCCCGCCGCAGGTTCGGTTAAATTAATACAACATACAGTTTTGCAGCTTATTAATAATATCAAAATCAAACAGTAACTAAAAAAATATTGAGGACGAAGTATAATTTTGTTGCTTTTGCATTTTCTTCTTCATTTTACGATTTGGGGCGTCCCCATCCCACTAATTTAAAAAACTAAAATTTTTGAACCGGGCCGGGCGTGACTTTCCGTTCGGCCATGACTTCCCGTTTGGGGCAAGACTTACCGAACTATCCCCGCATGAATTGTGTTATAGACTTATATTTATTATTTATTATATGATTTTGATCCGCAAACATATAGACAAGGCGCAAATGTAAATGTAAACAAATGCCTAAATTTGAACGTTGAAAATGGTTAACAAAAACTTTTTAACAAAAAGTTTTTGAAATTTCAAATATGTGATACGGAGTTCGTTACAACCGCTCTGGAGGATAGAAAGTTAGTGAAAAAAAATTTCAACGTTTACACTTAAGCCTTTAAACCGTTGGTACGCGCTTAGACATCTCATACGTATTAAACACAAATTATTATTATTAAATATTATTCGTTGCAATATTCATACTCATCCGAGTCATGTCATACATATGCGTATGCTTATGCAAGCATACTTTTAATTTTTCTTAACGAAACTTCCAATAGTAGTACTTCCTACATCTATAATATCTATAATTTATAAGTGTAGAAAGAACGAATGGTCGAAATTAAAACATAGTTTACAACGCACACTAAAAGTTAAAAACTGCACTACGACAAAGCATTAAAGAAAAGTGCAAGACAAAAAATACATTGCAGGGTATTGCATCGTCTGTCAGATAGTTAATTTTTTGATTACCTTTTATAGACTATTTTAGGGAGGGGAGAATTGAGTATTTTATGCAAGTTTTCCGGGATTGTATACACATGCCAAAACCAGCAGGCTGTCGTTGATCTGATGCATGAGAGTTGACAAATTGGCTGATATCCTCTTTTAAAGCTATAAAACTCCGTTAGTTGAATGAAGATAGCTGAAGCCTTTAAGTAGTAATATAGCAATAAAAATAAATATAATCATCTAATAGTTAATGCGTTCGTTTGTTCTGTTTATTGAGATCTAATTTCACAAAGTTAAACACGAAGTGTAATAAATTAAATACGGAAAATTTTAATATATAGTTAATGTAATTATTATACACTGTCACTCGCAACGGCAAGTAGCATATACAACAAAATTCAAAATAGCTTAAGTTTAGCGTATAATTCACTCGTCCACCACCGATTCCAGTTTTCAGTGCACGTGTATACAGAACGTATCTCAGTTGGACAAATTCTGCCCTTTTATTTTTGCGGGGGAGTATCTACAAAGTATGACATGACAGTGATGACAGGAGTATTTATCATTTGTATTGGATTAAATGTGAATAAAATTACAATGACTATGGCGAATAATGCTATAGTAAACAGAGAAATACATTTATTAGTTTTTCTAGCACGAGTCCCAATTTCCCAATGCTCCCAATCAACCTCCTGCATTATTCCGAATAATAATATGCCTGAGTTTATAATAAGGGACAATAGCCGATATGTATTACAAGTCTGGAAAATTTGAAAATCGCATTTTTCATTCAGCAACAGTATTTACAAAGTCTGGCATGTGCAAATATATTTAATTTAAATATTTTCCCGACACTACTATGCTACCTTTGAATTCTGTCAGTTCTGGATACCAAAGTATATTTTTGATCTACATAATGTGATTAACATTTAAATTAACAATTGGCAACTTCATGATGAGTTGGAGTAACGCTCAATACCAACACACACTTATTTACGTCATTGCCTTTTAAATTACAAACGCTCTTCTGCTCTTACTTTGTTTTTTGTGGCTTTGTCCGATTCAAATTATAGCAGGTGCTCGCATATTTATAATTATTGTGGCTTTTTTAGGTTCCTATCTACCAATACGATCTACATACCTGCCTTGCTTTTAAAGTTGTACACGTAACTTGAGTTTTGTATACTCACGACTCACATACTTACAAAATTCATAGTGTCCAATTTAAAAGTTAGACCTCTTGTTATAAGGATAATTAGAAACTACTGGTGTACTGTACGTAGATATTTAATTACCTATGTACGCGTCCATATGTATACTATTTTCGAACTGTTAATACATATTCAGTTTGAGTCGTATATGTAAAATTAGTAAAATTGCTTTTATTCTGCATAGGAATTCTATACGTAAATTCGTGGTATTTGTATTATCATTCTCGAATATATAAGTAGGTAAGGTAGGTATAAGTACTAAGTTACTAAAAGTAGGTACTAAAAGTAAGTAGGTAAAGCCTCGTTTTGTATGTACCTCAGACTGGCTCAGGGCTCAGACCAGTAGTTCATTATCGAAATAAGTGATAGACTGATAGATGCCAGAATTAGAATGAATATATCCCTTCCCGCTCGATCCGATTATCCTGAAGAAAAGTGATTTCCTAACTGGTTTAACAGTTTAAGTATATAGTGCAGTAATCTTGTAAATTATAATAACTGATTTTGTCAATGACAATCTGAAACGGTAATAGGAAATTCAATAACAATATATTCCAGCGGTAACCTACAATACAATTATATTACCAATTGCAGTTCCGTCGGTTTATTTTTGACCCTAACTATTGCAATACTAATTATCTTTTCTATCTACCGTATTTCTACCAACTCCCGTGGGAGTAAGGTCTTAAAGTTAGCCACAGACTCGGAAGTTCTAAAAGAGTCCTGCCAGACCAAACCTAAGTTGTCAGTTGTCAGTCATTTCACTCAGGCCTCGGCCAGCTGCACCTCCTAGAACCCCCAGCACTACTGGGGGATGCTGCACTCCCGCAAAGCCCTAGCTATTGAGCCCCCCCCCCCCAAGCCCCCCGCGGTCCTAACCCATTTGTGCCAAGGAATCTCCAAAATGTTAAATGAGAATGACATATCTTCAAGAAGCTAAATTGTTGTTACAAGACAAATTCTGTCATGTCATTAAAAGAATGCAGAACAAATTACAAGTTTAGGTTAGAGACGTTAGGGTAGGTAATAGGCAATAGGCTAATATAGTACAATTATTGCAAACTTATGACAGGTATTACAGGGATAGCAATAAATGCGTCGCACGTAAGTAAGTACCTAGGTAGGTATACTTACTTTTAATTTGTATGAAGCTCACTATGCCCCTTGACAACTTGACACTTAAATACAGCGTGTAGGTAGTATACTGGAGCTTCTTATCTTATGAGCCGAGCTGAGCTATTAGTAATTAGTCCTAAAGCTTCTCATAGAGCCCCCGAGTCCCATTGAAAAATCTGCCTCGTAATCTGAACTCTAGTGAAGACACACGCTGTACAAGAGACCCGAGCACTATCCCAAGTCACCGATATTTGGTTGTAGCATTAAATCAAACTTTTTTCATTCGTCTAAAAAAGTATTTTTTCACAATCTCACGTTACACCTTACACTGTATAACAGTACCAGACTTACAGTGTATTAAATACCTGGGCTCTAATGGAAGCTTTAATAGTACGCGTATGTACTGCATTTTTTAAAAAATTTAAATTTTTCCATTCATGCATTCCTCAGATGCCGGAGTTCGATTGGAAACCGCGAAGTGGCCATATTTCATTGAGAGACCTGCTTTTCGGTTTAAAATTAACTGCATCCAAGCCAAGTGACCCGTGGGTGTCAACCAAGGTTAATATACACCCATTTGGCCGGTGTCATCTGGAAAAAAGTATCCCGCCCGAATTACCTCCGGTGGGAGGAGTTAGACCTGAAAACATGGTTGGCCATATTTCATAGAGACAAGACACAGTGTATTACTAAGGGATGAAACATCTCATACGCTGGGTCCGTGTGCTGCGTCATTTGGATTTTGGTATATATAGGTTACTTTAACTCTGCAATAATGCAGCTTATTATGTTATAAGTGTTATAAGTATGTATAATCATAGTTATATCCTTATAGGTGCTTATATATTATGTGATTAGGTTTTTATGAAATTTAATTAAATTGTTCGAGGGGTATATTATTAAAATATTTACAATACCACACGGGAATTCGCACTGACTTGAAAGATTTTAGTTTTTAATTTTTACCACTGTAAATTTTAAATACATAATGCACATAATAACATTCGTAGTCGTACAGAATAGCGTCAACGATTAATCTGTCCTTTAAAAACCTAAGTAGGTACTTAAAAAGACCAACTATGTGCAATTATCTTTTTATATCCGTAATAAGTTACCGCTATAATTTATAATGATACAAGATATAGTTTATATAGGATTAATGTAAATGTGCAAACATTGCTAAATTTTTGATCTAATTATATACTTACATTTATAATCAGTAAAGTCCCAACGTCGTTCAGCGACAAAATTTCAAATTTAGAATGAGTTTTTAAAGTTTTTGTAATATCACAGCATTTTTAGATAAAAGATCACGTTAAACTAGGTAATAATTACAGTTTACTGCATGAAGGGGGCTTGACATTACATCTTTACGCGAAGTACCTAGGTACTTACATAAGTACTGCGGTGTTTTTTTGCGGTGTTGTGACCACTTAGCAAAACTACGAATTTTCACAAATTAATCTTAATTTTCAGTTGTATAATGTAAGTTTTAATAATAATATAAATCACAATTTAAAAATAATAATAAATGAAATAGTTGGCATTTAGCGTGTAAATAATTAATTTAGTTTGTAAATTGTATTAAAAAAATAGTTGCTGCTCGGCGGCTTTCCATTTATAAATTCATTTTCCTTTTCTTCCACATTATTATTCATTAAATTCTTACTATATAAGGATGCACTACGTCCAAATAATATGTAAAGTACTCAAATGAAGTACAACATGGCTTTTACAGTTTATTTAAAGGACGCAGCACTGCAATCGTAAGGGGACTAGGTACTTTTGGGAGGAGCCCAGTTTACTATTTTTTTGCTTTTGTCTGCTTGGTAATTTCATCTCATGCAAGGTACATAATATGTACATATTATGCAGTGCAGTGGAAAACACACAGGTTAATACAATTATTATTGGTAGTTAAGAAAAAACAAAAATCCTAAACAACATCACAATATAAGAATCTCACTGAATAAACTCAATTATTCTACTTTATTTTGCTATTTCATGAAATGTCTTAGATTTTAACCGTAATTTAAAAATTTAAGCTCAAAACTGTAGTTAGTCACACATATAATTAATTATGTAGCCCCATTTTGAAATGTTTACGTTGTGTAAAATGAACCATCAATGATATGAATTTCGTCTTCATTTTAATTTAACATCGTACCAAAAAATTCAAAATGTCTTTCAAATAATGTCCTCATTCCTTGCCAAAATTATTGTTTGACACACTTATTACGCGTCCCTATATTTTCGTTCGATTTGAATCGTTGTCGAATTGTTTCAGACGACAGTAATTTCACAAGTATAATACGCAAACTAGATTTGCAGTACTTTTACCAAGTACCTACACTAATAATTATTATTATTACTAACGACGACTATTTTAAATCATTTAGTATTTATAGAGTTATATTCACAGACAGTAAGACGAACTGTTAGAGGTAGATTTATATGTACATTAAATATTTAATTTTTATGCTACAAACTCTCACATTTCGATAGTTATATTTTAAACTTCTATTATATATTTAAGTACACCTAATAATATCCTTATTTTCATTATCAAGTACCGTGACATTCAAAACTTCATACCATGCGTCCTCATTTCACTCAGTTACGAAATCAGTTCTATATTGTATAAGTAATTTAAATATTAAATAGATACATATGAGACTTTTAGAGTAGTCACTTTCATTTATAAGAAACTAAAAATTACAAAATATTAAAAATACTTAAATATTATATCGCATTGTGGGTGCATATACAGTATTATGGTTTCGATTATTTCGTATTCGATCCTGAGAAAATGTGGATGTGTAGAATGCAAGTAGAATATCAACCCAAAATAATGAGGTAACTTCATTTAGTTTTAATACTTCTCTCACAAGCAGGTAGTTAAGAACGTGAAGTACGCGGGTAGAATACATATATGTAGGATCTTTGTCCTCTGCGTTTGGAATACGAATGAACCGGAGCAACTACTAGTCTATCTAATAATAATTTTATGGCTAAAGCAATATAATCGGTTAAACAAATATAATATCAGTGATTGTCGTACTGAGCCTCAAGTCTGTCTAGATTCCCATTATAAAGATGTGTGAGAACGAAAAATGCCACATCTGGAGTGTTCCAGTATGATGTGTGAGATGTGAGAGCAGCTAAGTAGCTACTGGACAAATTACTCTCACGAAGTACGTAGTCCATACGGTGGTCCAAATCTAGAAACAAAAGTATATAATCATATAATCCAATATTTTTGAGCTTTTTATGCTAGATCATTACGTTAGCTTAAGTTACGATTACGACAACCATTACATTCATGATGATAAATTGAAAGCTGTAAAATGTTCCATTCCAAGTGCTTCTCAACAAATGACATACAAAATACAGTTCCACTAAGGGAATTTTTGGACGTTTCTCTAAATTATAAATTAACGCTAAATGGTACTTAACTATTAACTAGACGTACAAAATAATGCCGGGGAAAATAGACATGAGCAAATGCACGGAGCTGCTAAGTGGCTATATTATGATAAAGCCAAGGCAGATGGTAAGGGTACAAGGCATACGCAAAAAATAATAGAAAACCAAGGGAAAGTGATAAAAGTGAAAACATAATATACAAAAGAAAGTGACTTTTTATTTTTATATTTGCTGCAATGTTACCATTGGGAACAGGCGGTGCAACCGCTGTTCCACATCCTGCATTTGCATTAGAAGACCCATTTGTATTCACATCATCACCGCCACTATTGAGACTAGAATTACTGTATTCATCCTGATGTTGACTCTGCTGGTTATGAGTTTGGCTTGGAGAAGGATTTGGACGAGGCCCGAGAGACGATGAAGAATTCATAAAATTCATTGAGTCAGGTGGAGAATGGTGACCCAATTCATTATTCATTCCTCCTGAAACTGAACCAGGCGGTGATCCGTAGGATGAGGCTGCTGCAGTAGAATTCTGATATTCGTTTGGATTCTCCGGAGATTTCCAGTATTTCATCAAATTAAACCATGACCAGTTAGAATCTAAAAAGACAGATGCACATAAATGATACAACAACAACAATAATTAATTTTACAACTATGTTAATGTAGCTATGGCAGGTACTGGTAAAGGTACTGTCTCAAATAATTTAGGAGCGTATGAGTGGATAATTTAGATGAACCAGATAATAGTGTACCTTTGGATGGGGTAGGTGGCGATTTAAGATTGTTGGTACAATTATTCAGATTCGAGGATGTAGGTAAGGAAGAGCTATGGTTTTGGTTTTGAGGGGCTGAGTTTAATGAAAAAGAATGTATAAATTTTTGAGGTGTGGATGTGGTTGATGACTTTGCTGAATTAGAACTACCATGAATCTGACCGTAATTCTGCTGCTGGCTATGACTCGTGCTGGTTCCAAAGTTATCATGAGTAGAAAAGGCGGCTGCATTGTTTTCTTCTGCTAATTTACTCTGCGTCTGTTGATTTTGTTGACCAACTAAATCCCGGCTAATAAGTTCTTTCTCCACTTCATCATATTTAGTTTTAGGTGCGGAAGATCCCGTGGAATGAATTAAGAGTGGGGCAATGCGTACATAGCATTTGTTTAGAAGCGGCTCAAGTCTATTTTATGCAAACAAATATTACTCACAAATATTTGCATTGTATACGATACACACAATGAAAACCCAAAATATTATTAAAAAAACAAAGACACATGAAATAGCAAATAAATTACAATACAAAAGATAAAGATAAGAAGGAGAAATGTAATGCTGGTCATGATAAAATGTAATTGAATTAGCTGACACAATAAAAGTGCACTTTAGGTTGTAGGTAGACCATTACCTATACGCCACCGGGTCCGAAGGATGAAAAACATTATAAATCCTTTTGCACAACGTTGGTGGAAAGATATACGACCGAAGGTCGGGATTATGTGGTTCTTTCCAACGCAAAGCTAGAAACACTGCTAAAGGACTCCCAAGGCAGAAAAAATGTTCCAGCTGCAAAAGACCACAGAGAAGAAAGCTCATGATTACACTTAAAGAAAACCATAGGTCCAACCCCATATTCATAGCCATCCTTCACACGTTGTAATATTACCACTACACGACTTACTATAGAATTAGTATTATCCTCCGTGTTTACAATTTACAATAATTGTTTTTATTATATTTTTCCCTACCTTAAAAAGCAATCTTGGCTGTTCAGGCATTTCATCACTCGTCACATCATCAATTACTAAAATTCCTTCATGGTTAATTTCTTCATTCGTGTCCCCTCCATTGAGTTCAATAGATCGAAGCTAGGTCGTAAAACGCAAAAAAAGAGGATTACTTCATTTTAACACCAGTATTCAGCATCACATTTTAAGCCCAAGTTGTGTAATTTATAATGTTGAAAGAGTACAATACAGAACGGAACGTACTTCCGGACAGTCACTCCTTAACGGTGAAACGTATCCTGTCATAATATCATACGTGATGACAGCTCCCAGTGAATGTGCTAGGACAGAGACTTTTCCACCTCGCTCTTCAAAATTTGGATTTCGCTTCACAAAGTTTGAATATATTCGATTCAGTTCACTTCTTAGAGCATTTTGGATCTAAAAATTTCATCACAAGCGTAATTAAATTGTATTGCTAAAGTCTATTCGTAGGAAGGAAATATCAAACTTTTATCAAATTTCACCTCTGTTCGATAAAGTGGGCTGGTGTAGTACATTATATCCATAGCTGTGGCATTGAGCATTTGACGAAGGCCCAGAAGCTTGTGCGGTGTAATAGCATCCACGATATCTAAATAATTATAACAATGAAAACAATGTAATTGACGTGAGGTAGAAACAATAGGGCGCGTTCAAATATATTCTAAAGATTAATTATACTGACTGTACTCCATATTACCTCCATCCAATTTAGCTGCAGAGCGCCATTCAACAGGAAAAAATTCCGCTTTTTGTCGACTGATTTCCGAATGCGGATAGAATTGCTTTTTGAGCGTCGTCACACATTCTCGGAATCTAATTCAAATTTCAAAATAACTTATTGATGCACGTAAATTATTCACAAAAAACAAGAGGAAGTCAAACAAAAGTTACATTAAAGGTTAGTACATTATAATTTAGAAGCATATGTGATACCGAAAGTTCTTAATTACTGCGGCAAGAACATCTGCTACATAAAATCTAAATATGTAACTTGCGAATTAAAGTTGCATAATGTACAGTACTTATACTTACGCTGCACAATTACGAACAATTCGTCCAGTATCCATTTTTTGCCCGATTCCATGAACAACAAATACAATATGATTTATTTCAGAGGGTCGATCTGATAGCATGCACGGTTTAAAAAACCCCCGACAGATTCGATGACCACCTGGAAAAAAACAAAAAAAACAAATGGAAATCAATATTACTATTTAAATAAGTTCAAGTTGAATATGCCAGTATCGCCAGTATGAGATAATATTTCACTAATTTTTATTACTGGTAATATACAAGTAGAAAGCAGGTACCGTATATCTTGCAATAGTAGGCCCCCGATCGCTATTCAAATTTAGAACCTCTCAGACCCGAATACTGTTTCACACCCACGCTAGGCTAGACCCCTTAAGTGGGTCACACGTGCTGCCATTTAATAATGTGTTAAATAGACCCGAGTACTGCCATTTATTAATGTGTTAAACAGACCCGCGTACTGCCATTTATTAATGCGTTAAATATACCCGCGTACTATTCAGAGACCTCTCAGACCCGCGCATTATTACAAGATATACGGTACTTGCAGTTGCTCACCCGTTTGAAATCCAAATCTTTGGCCGACTGAGCGCATGAGCTTGTGAGGGACTGCTTTACTGTACAGGTGAATTTCCGTCGCACTAGACCAGTCCACATGGAAATCCGAAAAGGAAATTCGATGAACAACTGTTGGCGACCAAAAAGAATCAGATACATTTTTATGTGATAAAATAAATGAATCCCAACAAATCATGTTTGTCCGGAAATTGGATTATTTAGAAAGTGTGGTTTTGACTCATTGTCATCAATGAACTGACCCTGCTTATTTCTTTTAGTGGGACTTTCAGGTAAAGTCGAGGCCAATGTTAAAGAGGAAGGATCCATCCCTGGACCAAGTGGATACGGATGAACAAGTGAAGCTCCACCAAACTTCTCTAAATGCTCAATCTCTAATTTATCCGCCTGAGAAGCATCAATGGGTTGCCATGTTCCATCGTAGAACCAAGTTCCTCTACATATGGAGCAAGTGTCTGGCCAGTAAGTGGCGTAGGAAATGTTATGCTCTAAATCAACTTCGTACAGTCCACCCCGTACAATGATAATATTCTCGGGATTATTCGGCGGCGGGACTGGTGGCCACTGGATCCGATTTCGCTGATTAGCAGTAGATGATGAATTATTATTTGAATTTGGATTACAATTTCCGCTCCAACTATTACTGTCATTGCCAATTCCATGGTGCTTTGGACTTGCAGTTCCAGACGTTCCACCCCCAGCTCCAGCCGCCTGTCCCTGTCCACCTCCTCCTGAACTCCCGGTTTGGCTTGGACCTTGGTTTTGGCTTTGACTCTTGTCACTTTTATCTTGTCCCGAATCCGACCATTGCTTCCATTTCCTTGTAAACGATCTGTACACTCTTTTGGTCCGGCTCTGTCCTGGAATATTATTGGCATTTGGAGGATTTGAGGTGGATGAAGTCGGAGGATGCTGTAGGGGTGGATTCTGATTTGGATAAAAAGTTGAGGCACTTTGACTTTGCTGTTGTAACTTCAACTGATTTTGGAACTGATCTCTATAACTACCGCCACTTCCATTTCCTTCTTGTCCAACGTCTTTGTTGTCTTCCCCAAGTGGTGTATTATACGGTGCATAATTGTCCCCTTCCAATCCATAAGAATATGAGGAAGAGTAGCTCTGCCCTTGGTCCGTCGTTACTTGCGGCTGTTGATCTTCCCGGTCCTCCTCCTCCCTTAAAACTAATTCCCGATATCTAGCTTCAATCCTCATGGAATCATAACCAGTAAATGGACTCCACTTCCTGTCTGCCTCCGTCTTATAGAACCATCTCACATACTCCATCCGGAGCTCACTCACAACATTTTCAGTTCCATAATAAGCTTGGCTTTCACTGCTATCCGACTGTTTCACTTCTATTTCTTCCGCACTATTACTATTGCTACAGGAATTACCGCTTCCACTCCCAGCCTCATTATTATTGTAATGATTATGATGGGTCTGACCCGGAATAGGAGGAACAATTCCCATTTTTGAATTAGAATTGGGGGACCGAGCAGGAGAGACGGCAGAAGCGTCCACCTGCCCTGTATTAAGTTCCAGCCCTGAATTCATACTTGTCACATTTGGAGACAGACCACCGCTTCCATTACTAGGACTCATGGAATGTAAAAGAGACAATTGACGGAATGCAGACGCAGAGGCGGAATTGTCCATTTGGTGTTGACTACTGCGGTGATGCTCGTCGTGTGAATGCTGTAAGTGCTGTAGGCGATGATGGTAGTCCGGCTCATTAGATGAATATGTACTTAGGCTTGTCCCAAGCGTCTTCAATTGATAAGGCGTGTCAATAAAGTCAGATTCATGCATCCCATGGTGATCGTCGCCAAGACCCGGCATGGGCATCGGGATAGGACTTGGACGTCGTATAAAACCGTATGTCTCGTCACCACTGACAAAATCTATATATCAATTGTAAGTACATCATCAGATTCACTAATAATAATATTGTTTCAAAATGCCAAAAAAATAATTTTCGTATTTAAAGTGCAATATAGAATATAAATAAATTACCCTGTCCAATTCGACTGTGGCTTTGATTCTGATTTTGTGTTGTTTGTTGTTGACTAGCAGCATACCTTGAGTACATATTTATTTCGGAATCAATTTGTGGATTGAGTGTAATATAAGCCATATCCTCTTCTAGTTGCTCATCCACCATGAGAGCGGGTGCTAGCATCTGTAACTCTAAGGGGTAGTACGCCATTCTACTGGTTCCGGTTCCTAGCGTGGAGTTCGACGTGGAATTTGAATTGGGATGGGTGGAGTAATAGTAATTATTATGTCCAGGTCCACCGTGTCTACGACGGCTTCTATGATGTGACGATGACAAGGCTGAAGGTGGGTGCTGTTGTTGTTGTTGAAGCTGCTGGTACTGGTAGTGAAACTGTTGACTAAATCCAAGGGTTGAGCCACTTAAATTCTGAAGCTGTTGCTGCTGCTGGAGAAGTTGACTTTGCAATAATTGTGCTTGGGGACTCGTACTTCCTGGACTGCGACTAAGGCTGAAATTATGTTGTGGAGCTGGGAGATGTTGAGGATGATGATGATGTTGCGGGTGGTGCTGCTGATGAACTGAGGAGGGTTGGTCCTCATCCTCGTAGTAATTATTGTAGTGACTCCGATGGTAATGATGTTGTTGTATATTATTAGAGCTTGATGAAGACTGTTGTTGCTGCAGCTGATGGATGGATTCTCCGTAGCTTTCCTGATGGTTCTGGTATGGTGATCGGCTAGGAGATGTAGCAGACGTGTGATGAGGAGGAGGAGCAGCAGTTAGAGACAGTGCTGAATTACTAATGACACCACTAATACCACCGCCACCACTACTACTACTACTATTTACAGTATTACTTACATTACCGTAACTATTCCCACTACTCGCACTACTCGAGAATTTGGAATTGGAATTATTGCCAGTTGTTAGGCTTGAATTTAGATGTGGAAGGAGACGACGAGAATTTTGTCTATCTTCCCCTAATCCTAACTGCTCTTGATTATAGTTTTGAATGGGTTCATCTCCACTACCTAATCCTACTACACACGAGGCTAATGAAGACTCAATCTTGACGGCTTATTTACAGATTTTTCAAATTTCAAAAATTTGAAAGGAATAATTTTTTATTATTGACAAAACAAAATTTAAAAAAGTACTGACTTTCTTTTACATTATCATAACATACTAAGACTTAATTTTCAGCAATATTTTTGTGTCTTTACGAAAACTTGAAAAAACGTAATAAAAAGCCTGTTTACAAAAGCACGCTATAAAATTTTGATTCAAAATCCGTAATCGATTTTTCTACTTCTTACTATACACGTTTTCCTCGACCTGTCGTCGTCACTACGCGTTACCTTCTACTCAATTTTCCTTGCATCTTAGTTGCACTGTAGATTTGGCTACGATTACAATTTACAAGTCAGATTGTAGGATTAAGGTATATTATTGTAATAACTACAATAAAAACCGTGTTGCGATTGTGATTACAAATGCAGTGACTGATGATTTAAGATTACACATTTAAAGCTATTCGACACTATACGACTTCGATCGTCTCGTCCAACCGTACTTCATATATTATACATATATAATTACTGATCAGATAAGATTTTAGACAGACGAAGAAATTAGCGTGTTTAGAACAGTTTACAGATACAGTCATAAAGTGCTAAGAAATTATTAATAAAAAAACCTTGAAGTGCTATTAGAACATTTAGAATCCCGATAATAATTTTTCTTACTAGAGTTATCGCCCGTATCAAATCTACTGAATCGGTATTGTTCACAGTACAGGGGAAGGTAGTAGGTATACCTATAGGTAGGTAATTACAATGTATGAGTCCCAAAGTACAAATATGTGTGCATGGAAATAATTTTCCTTTATATTGAGTAACATGGAACAAGAAGATGTTAAGATGTACATGGACAGATAGACAGCTGGGATTATTTAGTGAACGTGAAAATTTACAGCTGCTATCATTTGGACAACAAAGTCTATACAATATGTACAGTTAAGTTTAGCCGTCAAGCCGCAGTTGGAATTGTGCACTGTAAACACACTTTCACTAACAAGTGTTAGCAAATGTGGCTTTAGATTAGGATTTTGAAACAAGAAATTGCTGGAGTTAAGATTATGATTACAGTTCAAGCTGCTAAGTGTTGGTTCAAGTTATCTTTTGATTCTGTAGAAATAGGAGCCGAGATTAGATTGTATATATTTTATTTTTTTATGTTGTTACTCCGTGTAATTATGGAGACCATCTGTATATTCCATCCTCAGCTACACATTTTAATCCCGAAATCCATTTTAACTCAATTCCGTCCAATGCTATATTATACGTAGACAATCTGACTAATGATATTTAGTATTTATATTTTGTTTAGATTTTTGAAACTGAGTAGAAAGGACTGACTGAGAGATTCTTAGTTGTTGAAAGTCTTGACAGAAGGAAGATGGTGAAAATTTGTGAAGTGATGGAATATACTTACATAGGAAAGGAAGTAAATTGAAAAATCCAACTACTCTACACTAAAGTATACTTAAGATGACAGACAAGAAGAAGATGATGATGTTTCCGCTTTCTTAGCTTTCATAAGACTGGAAGCTACGGGGCTGGAAATGATTTGGGTGAAAGACAAGTTATATCTGATGGGGTGCAGTGAAAATTGAATAGTTGTTCCTTATTATGATGCTCTATCTTCAGTCAATTTTCCTATAATTGTTTGTATAAGGAGTAGGAGAGACACAGCACTTGGTTTTACTATATTTTAAAATTGTTACACACCACACACTACACCTGTATGTAGAACTGTATTATCTTCCCCTCAGCTTCCTAGCTCCAATCCAAGAGATACTACTTACTAAACTGACGAAAGATTATTGTAATCTAAAATATACCTCTGCCCTGTGCCTGTGTCGTATTCCTTTTTTTCTTTCCTACTCGTAATCTTACGTACTGTACCGATTCAGATCCGAATTCGGATTCTTTATAAGCCCAGAGACTGGAGCTAAAAAACCGAAGTCACTGGAGTAGTAAATAGTCAAGTAGGTAGTTCCATATATTATACTATAGGATTTGCCTGTGAATAGAGTACCTACGTATCTACGTACACCCATCACCCATGTAGTTTTCCAGGTTTATTTCCAGTTTGTCGTCTCGTATTATGTATTATGTAGAACTACAGTCAGAGTACAGTCAAGATCCCTGGATCTATGTAATGTAATCGCAAGTGAAGTTTTGGACTCTTTGTCGGTTGAGCTCCGGTTCTGCTGGAGGAGTTTAGAACAGAGCAGGTGTAAGAAGTTATAGAAAGATTATGGTATGCATGTGCGAATAAACAGGGCCATGTGTTTATACGCTGTTTATACTGTCAAACGAGCGTCATGTCATACACCAACTACATACTTCAAGGAGGGATATATAGTGGAGTCAAAGCCGACAACAGTAGCATCATCATCATCGGCATCGGCAGTGAGAAAGTTTGCCAAAAACTCCAGAATCCAGAACTTCCTGGAATCCTGGCTCTATTCTACTTTCTACGTCCTACACATTCCCTTCTATTCAATGCTCTTTTTGGACACACATACAGATCTGCGAGACCTACTGCAAAATTCCATTGCGGGATGCAAGAACATGGACATGTCCAGCGCTAGATTGATTGCCCCCTACAATGTGTCCCAATGAAACAATCTCACTTTCTCACTTCCAAACGGTATCCTCAAATAATTTTTGATTCAACACTTGAAACAATTCAAAATTTTGCTAGTGAACTCTTAGGGGCATTACTCAGTACTCTTACTTTTATCAGCATAGGATTTAGTGCTGTAATTTGTTAACAATTGTTTGTGAATATTGTGATTTTTGGATACGAGATTGCGCACAAACTGAATTGTTGACAATGAATTTTATTAACCGCAGCCGCAGATTGTGATTGTTCACAATTCACAATAACAAAAAAGTTACTTGAGAAAACCGTGAAGTGAAGCCACTTCCTTGGGACTTGGGACACATGCTTGGACAATTACTTACAATCCAGAGGTCAACTAAAGTTTAAACATGGTTGCTAGTTAGTTGTTATTCAAAAATAATTATACTACCCCTACTACCAGAGTAACAGTAACTAGAGAGGGGGGGGGGGAGGAGTA
Organism: Dicyrtomina minuta; assembly: GCA_949802685.1. Taxonomy (NCBI): domain Eukaryota; kingdom Metazoa; phylum Arthropoda; class Collembola; order Symphypleona; family Dicyrtomidae; genus Dicyrtomina; species Dicyrtomina minuta. The sequence continues at coordinate 28,771,713 of OX461811.1, forward strand.
ATACTCCAAACCAGGGTGAGGCTATTTCACTGGAGCACACTCGATTACATGACTATTCAAGGAGAAGCATAAACGAACCTTTTTTCACTCACACCACCATTCCACTTGCCATTGTCATACCGTCAACGTCAACAGTCCTTCGCCTTTAATTCAATGAGACATGGACATCTTTTGTTTAGGATTTTTATAGGAATCCAAGGATTATATCATAACGAAATACTTATAAGAGGAAAGATGTGTGCAGTGTGCAGATGGTTTACACTAAAACATTAGTTACCAGATTTCTAGTAATTATCATGCTTCATTACACATATTTGTATCGTAGTACCGGAATACGTCATGCCGTAGTTACATTAATATGTCGATGGGAAACAAATATTTACGCAATGCAATGCATAGTATCCAATTTGCATTCCACAGTTCTCCATAATTAGGACCTGCCATTTAATTTCCCTTCACCAATTCGTCTTCATTTATGCTCATACTTAAGTAAATAATTTCTCCACATTCCCTTGGGTTGCGGTACTAGTTAATTAAGACAAGTGATAGAGTGTCCTACTTACGATAAGTTTACTTTTACAGTTTTGTACATGCCTGATGTACAGGAGCAGGAATAACAGATATTTTCAGGAAAACCACTTGGCATCGGTATCGAAAGGACTATGATTGGATTCTTGAGCTCTATTAATGCTAGTTTGTCCTAGAGTGCACGCTACCGCTGAGTTAATTTAGGTTTGTAAATATGCGCACACATGCTATATGCAGTGCAGATCAGGTACATACCTACTTGAAATTGAGTAGGTACATAATATGGATCTAAAATAATATGTACCTTGAAACTAACAAGGGAATGCCGCCGCATGCACACTTTCGATTTCAAAAACAATACCCAAATTGAATTTGGCCGCACTTGGTTACTACAGCTCCAAAGTAACTCGACTGCATTTTGCTCCGTTTGTTCACAATCACGTGCCAAAGTTCAAAAAAATCAATTTTTTGCAACTTTCAAACCCTGTAGCTTCTACAATTTTCGTCCGATTTTCAAAAAATTTGAAGTTTTGTGATTTCTAAAATATTACCTAAAAACATATGTAAAATTTAAAAATGTACATTTATAAAAAAATTTCAGAAAAAAATTAAAAAATTAGAAATTATAATAGTTTAAATTTTTGTTTTTAAACAATATCCTAAATCCTAGAGATCACAAAACTTTTTCGAAAATCGGACGAACATTGTAGAAGCTACAGGGTTGCAAAGTTGCAAAAAATCGATTTTTTTGAACGTTGGCGCGTGATTGTGAGCGAACGGCGCAAAACGCCGTTTAGTTACTTTGGATCTGTAGTAACTAATAGTAAGTGCGGCCAAATTCAATTTGGGTATTGTTTTTAACATCGAAAGAGTACAAGCGGCGGTATTGCCTTGTAAGTAATATAATTATTGTCCATTCCGTACAAAATCAAGATGAACGGATGATCAATTAGGACAAGTTAAAGTTGATGATGATAAAATGAAAGTTCCTAAAGCTGAGCCTCTTAACTTTGGTTTTAAAATGGTACAAATACAACTAGGCATTTTGCCACTTTATTTATTCAGGAAATACTTCATGAAGACACAATGCAGAGCAATTTAAACATTTTAATTATGTATGCCCAGAAGTGTATACATTATATAGATGGTCTGATGAGGGCAAACGAGAGAAGAAATACAGTCTCAATAGGAATTTAACTATACTAATAAGGATACATAGAACGAGAATGCGTGCAGTAAAGAAACAAAATACAAAATAAATTGGGCACTCACAGTTTATATTCAGCTACAACGAAAAACTCAATGAGTACACCGAGTTGAAAACTAATTTTGAAAAATTCGAGTCGTAAGAAGTTTCAAAGGACTTCTCTATATTCATTTATGAAGTTCTGATGATCTATAATATGGATAACTTCTAAAACGCAAAGTGTAGAGCGAAATTCAACATCAGCCGCAAAACACACAGCATAGTAATTTTTGCTCGGTACTGAACTTGAAAATTATTTGCTGTGATGATAGGTGATACAGGCATTTACCACTCTGTTCCTTTGAAATGATCGTCATCCACTGTGGTGTAAACGTGACCTTCCCCGCTAAGGAATTCAATCATAGCCCTACAAAATTAAACACCCATTGTAAATTGTGCTCAGTGATTTATTATGACATCGTAAATATAGGGCACGAAGAAACTAGTCTTAATCTAAGCATTTTTGACAAAGTAACTCAAGATACTTATAAAAGACCTTATATCTTTAGGAGTCAGTTTGTTCTTGAGATTGGCAATTATTTGATCCACATGAACCCCATTTTCCTCTTTCACGCTCTAAACAGGATAGGCCAATAGTCATATTAGTTTTTAATAATTCAAAAACAAAACTAGTGATAAGTAACTACTTTTGCTTGATTTATTTTTGCTCACCAGGATGCAACGGAACACCATACTTTGGTTTGCAGTAAGACCGTGTAATGGTCCTGCGGAACTACCTCCGAAAGAAGTATCGCCGGCACCGGTTGCAGCTCCCATTCCGGAAGTCATCATTGAGTTGGATAGTGAGCTATTCAAACCGGCGCCAGATCCAACTTTAGCTTGCTAAACAAATAAAATCAAAATGTGGGTTAAGTCAGCTATTTACTTTAGAAAAATAAAAGACAATTCATGATAGTAGATAAAGAATTAATCTGATATTATATAATTTTAATCACTTGTTGCTCTTTGAGTTTCTTCATTTTGATTGGGACTCGAATAACTTCCAACATATGGCTGGTTAATTCATTCATATCAAGAAGTGGATAAGCTTTGAAGATAAGAATGTATCTGTTAGAGCCCGAAGAAGCTCCTTTTGTTGTTCTCAATGAGCCAATGACTCTACCGTACGTACCTTCCTCTAACAGAACGGGTCTGGAAGAACTGTCCTGTAAATAGACAAAATACACCCGATTAAATATCTTAGTAGTAGGGTGTAATTTAATTGAATAAATCTCACTAGAACTACTAGAAAACGTAAAATAACCAAGACTTCGTATAAGAATATATTACATCTGTTCCGATATAACAAAAAGCTTCAATACTGCCAGTTTGGTCATCAATGATGTAGGAGATTTTAGTGGAAGTATCTTCAACGGTCTTCACTAAACCCACAATAGTTACCTTAAAAAAGTAAAAAATTGATATCATCCCCATATAAGGATCAACCACTTAAAATAATGCTAATTCAATAAGCATATATTCCACGTTGTATAATAGAAATAGCTTACAAGAGAAACTTCAGTTTCCTGGATTCGCAGACTTTCTTCAGTACAGTCCGCAAGTTGTTTAACAGTGACCGGAAAAATATTTGAAGACCGTTTTACCTGGTACCCAAAACTTGATTAGTACATATAGATTCAATTGGAAATACAAAACGCGGATAAACAATACATTATCATCTATAGCGAAGAAGACACCCTAGTGTGTATCATAAATATCCACATTACCCTGCTCTGTCCTTTATCCCCAACTGCAGGAGACCGGCCATCTGAAGGAACAAAACCACCTCCAGCACCTTGAGAAGCCCCACCACCAAAGTTGTCATCTGAACAGAAAAAAGAGAACAACCAGAACCATTTCTTCATTAATCATAATCACAAATCATTAGTTAAAAAAAATATGTAAATAGGTAGAAATCCTCATTTATAATTCATTATTGGTTGACTAAATGCAAATAAGAACAACAAACCACAGGAAATAACCCCTAATTACTTCAAACGTCAACAAAAATTGGATCTAAGGTCAAATCATAGATCCTATGTCGTATGCCTGCATTTTTGTACTTTGTAGAAAACGCTTTGTACCAAAAACAAAATGTTTTTGCACGATCCCTTGTACGTGACTTGTCAACGAAAACAAAACATAATAATGGTAATTATAGCAGTTATAACGTTAGTTGTTAGTAATGCGACAATGCGAGTCTACAAAAGTTGCAATCCATATTATTCAATTTTGTGTTTCTTGGTGTTTTGGTACACCAACGTCTCATCACATTTTTCGAGTTTCATTAGACAAAAGGCAAGGTGGACAGACTAAACATTCCTACCGTGAAATCAAATATATTATTTTTTGGAATTTCTAATAAACTTGTAAACATAAAATTCGATCTTTTTGAGCTACACAGTATCAGTCAGAAAATGGGACATGTGGTAACTAACATAATAAAGTTGGGTAAGAGTTACCGGCATGGGTGGGAAACAGGCATTTTCCTCTCAGCTCGTAGCCGAGGACATTTTTCTACCAGTACCAAAATCGCTTCACTAAAAAAACGAGTGTATCCATCTACAAAATTTATGTAATCGTAAACTTTCTCAAGAGCATGCAAAATTCTTCCGCTGATTCTTCAGTTAGAACTTATTTATTAATAAATATTTTTCGGAATGCCTCCAAATACACAAATATTTTTGGGAAGAAACACTGGTTTCTTTTAGGGATGTGGTTTTGATACAGGGAGGAAAATGTCCCCGATACGCTCTGGGAGGATCATGAAGGAATGCTGCTCGAAAGGGGGGGGGGGAATACCCGGGGGAAAATGTACAGGAAAATATCCTACAACCGCATGAGCAAAAGTTATTAAAGAGACCCCAGAAATCAGTGCAAATCTGTGCAAGTACATAAATCCAACGTTACATTTATACCTATTATACCTACTACAAACTATTTCTGGCTCCTTAACTTACAACTCAACAATTATTAAGAGATACTAACTATATCGTGCCTTTTATACTAACCTAGGTATAACAAAATATTAATATATTATAGGGGCAGGGGTAGAGGTAGAGTACAGGCAGGGCAGAGGTGAGAGGGGGAAACTTTGGCCGCGTCATCATAGGAATTACTGACAGTCATTATAGGAATTATTGGCATTGAAGAAAATAGGGTTTAGTTCTTCTATCATCTATACAGCCAACAGCAAGAGCAAGACGTATGTAACATGGTTGTAGGACAACTTCCTCCCGGACATTTTCCTCCTGGACACCTTCCTCCCGGACATTTTCCTCCCGGACACCTTCCTCCCGGAATTTTTCCTCCCACACACACACGGATGACATTTTCCTCCCAGCATCGAAATTCATATGACCGCAATAAACAAGTGCTTCGTTCCAGATAATGTATGAATTTGTAGAAATTCTCGAAAGTATGCAAAATTCATATTTTTCAGTACTAAAATCGATAGTTTCCCCATTTTACATATTTACATACTCATAATTTCATACAAAATGTGGAAGCGATCGATTTTATACTTTAAAATATGAATTTTGCATACTTTCGAGAATTTCTACAAATACATGAATTATCTGGAAAGAAGTACTCGTTTATTGTGGTTATATGAATTTCGATGCTGGGAGGAAAATGTCCTCCGTGTGTGTGTGGGAGGAAAATGTCCGGGAGGAAGGTGTCCGGGAGGAAAATGTCCTCCGTGTGTGTGTGGGAGGAAAATGTCCGGGAGGAAGGTGTCCGGGAGGAAAATGCCCTCCGTGTGTGTGTGGGAGGAAAATGTCCGGGAGGAAGTTGTCCGGGAGGAAAATGTCCGGGAGGAAAGTGTCCGTATACCATGTAACATACGTTTATTATTTATTTATTTTCTTATAGACAGACACACAATGGGTCCAGAGTAACTTATAAACAAACAAAAAGTAGAGATATACGCAACAGCAATTAATAGTGCTAATGAAACAAAATAGTTAGGGGTTATTCCCATACCAGAAATAGAAATCACTCATAGAGGTAGACCAAGATAAATAAAATTATTAACTAAAAATAAAACAAGGGCTTTAGCCCTTAACAGCAAAAACCAAAAGTACAATATTGAAATTTTTGAATTTCCCGCGAAAACTTTAAATATTGTGTAAACTCAAGATTTCTTATTGATCTTATTAGGTTATAGCAATTTAGTCTGTCATTCATTAAATTTCGATGCTGACCTATAAATTTAAATAAATAATAAACATGCTTCAGGCTCAGGCGAAAATGACTTTAAAATAGGTGATTTTAAGTTTTGTAGAAGTACATGTTTTTGAATTTGCCACCAAATCTTAAAATCCAAATTTGAACCTCTTACTAAATGGAATTACACATAAACGATACACCCATCAAAACGAAATGAATGAGCAAATACAATTAACGTAGTGTGACAGCTCAGATCATGATTAATTTTTAATTGTAATTAAAAAACTTAACTAATTTGTTGTCAAAGTTGACCGATGTTAATGCATGATATATCATTTTAAAGCCCTTTAAAAATAAGGAAAAAGGGTATTTTGTTTTTGGCCTCCGACGCATACAGACAATTTTAGGCGGAATTTTCAAAAAAAGTAACGGTTTTTAAAAAGTAAATGGCAAACGTTTGTCGATAAACTCTTCCCTTTTGCGTTATTTGGAATCTACAAGTCATTAGCTTTCGAATGGTATATCACACGTTGAAATTGGTTAAGTATCTCAAAAGTGTGAAAAATCCGGTAAATTATGTAGATAGGTAGGAATGAAACTAATACAATAAGATTTCATAGCTAAAAATCATAGGAATATATGATCAGCTGAGCTAAGAGGGGGAGCCCAGAACTGGTAGGGATAGAAATTAACACAGATTTAGGGCAGGGGGACATAGATCATAGATATGACTGACTAAGAATGGAAGAGTTATATAAGTTGTAGATAATTGAGTTGTCTGAAGTCGAAATTCTACGTAGAAGGGAATCTTTTGCGAGCTTGCAGACTTCATTTAAAGAGCCAACCCTGTTTTCTCGAAACATGTCAGTATTATTGATTAATTATCAGTTGTCAGTTGGTTGCCAGTGATAATGTTGAATGTTTTTATATTCTCAAATAAACTTGAGTAGCCCCAGCACAGACAGTTACCCGGCCACCTGACCGGTGACCGGGCCACCTCCAACTTCTACCATGCTGACTAGTGAGTCTTTAAGGATATCTTAAAAATCCTAATAATCCTAATAAGTTAAATAGTAGAACACACGGCAATTTCAAGTTTAAAGTTCAACAGTTGACAGTAAAGTTAAGAGTTGTCTTTTCTTCCTCAAATGACAAAATCGAATTCGAAATTTAGAACTCTTAATATTCCGAAAGATAACCAGTAAAATTATTGCTGATAACAAATAATACAAAATACAAGCGAACTTACTCCACATTATAAAGTTTACTTTAATCGATTTCCGGCAGTTTTCAACAAAACCTAGAAGACCGTTGACCGTGCGGAAACTTGCAGCTGATGTTCTTCTACCCAGTCGAAGTCCAGTTGCCAGTGATTTAATCTTTGCGTTCAATATAACAAGGGTAATTTTAAATGCAAACTAAACAAACTCTTTAAGCTGAAGCAAATAAACAAAATTCCTCAATGTTTACTAACAAACAACTAATTAATCCACCTGTCAGTCGAGCAGAAACAACCGAAACCGGACAACGATGCGTTGACATTAAGTAATTACCATTACTTTGTTGTAAATGCTACTCATTCACCGACTGTCTACCTTTACGAATATTTTAATCAAACAAAAGCGAAAGAAAAGAAGACTGGGAGGGAAGTGGGAATGGGAATGGGTTCGGACAAAAATACATTTAAAAATGTACAATTGTGCTCTTTGTAGTTTGACGGCCCGCCGAAACCTTCCCTCGTCCTTCAGCAGATTTTACTATAAAGTTGTCCTTTAACTCTACGATTGCCATTGGACAATGATTTTGGCGGAGTGACTCAAAATGCGACTGTGACGTAATTCATTTAATAATACGTTTCCCAATTTCCCATTTCCCTTCCCATCACAAAAAAATTGTTTACAGGGGGCAAGACAAAAATAACTCTATCCAACTTAAGCACATTTTTGGATCCACCCATCCCATACATCACGCTCTTAAACATTGAGTAAACGGATATGTTTAACATAGGGTATCAGCAATTTCCAAGTAACCCCCCCTCCCCCCATCGAAGTGGGTGACGCGATATATGCCCAACTCCCGAAGCACGATGCGATCTGCATCTTCAGCATGTCTTACACTGGTCATTGCAATTTTCCTTTCATGCCTTCGACTCCTGACGGCAAATTGTGAAACTACAAGCGTGAAGTGGAAGCACGCTCGTCCCTCGTCCGCACTGCTCAGACTGAAAGTCATTTCTACTCGCACCTTCGATAGGCAAGTCGTGTCTCTCTGTTACCGTTTTCAAATTAATTTTCGTATTTTCAAAATATTTGAAATATTTTTACATTTTATTTTACACTGCTGCATCACTCGTACAAGTTCTTATTTTAATATATTGTTTTTTATAATTTTCAGGTGGATTGGAGTCAATTTAGCGTATTATTTTCGGTATTCATCATGGGTCGCCGACCAGCAAGATGGTGAGTAGCATTCATCTTTTTTTTTTCTGTTGGTTGTAGTGTGCCGTGCATACTTGTTAAAGGAAAGAAATGCACGGCAGTAGTCCGCAGTATTGTGGTTTCATATTTGCATGTATGCCTGATCCTGATTCTTAATCAGCGTGCCCGTAAAGATTTGTCAGTAATAGTGGTTAAGTTTAACGTCCTTATCGTTTATATAGTGATGTTTAACTTGTGTTGTATGGCGGAAAATGAGTGGTTCAAGGAGTGAATAAATGTAATTTTTGGGGATTGTTTTTTTTTACTTATAGTTACCGCTACTGCAAAAATAAGCCGTACCCAAAATCCCGATTCTGTCGTGGTGTCCCAGATGCCAAGATCAGGATTTTTGATTTAGGAAGGAAGAAGGCACGTGTGGAAGAATTTCCTCTGTGCGTTCACTTGGTCTCGGATGAGTATGAACAGCTCTCATCGGAAGCCTTGGAGGCAGGTCGTATCTGTGCGAACAAGTACATGGTTAAGTCTTGCGGTAAAGATCAATTCCACATAAGAATGCGGTTACATCCATTCCATGTCATCCGAATCAACAAGATGTTGTCGTGTGCCGGAGCTGATAGGCTTCAAACTGGAATGCGTGGTGCTTTTGGAAAACCTCTTGGCACCGTTGCTCGCGTACGTATTGGTCAGCCCATCATGAGTGTACGTACATTGGACAAACATAAGGCTTCAGTCATTGAGGCTCTTCGTCGTGCAAAGTTCAAGTTCCCTGGACGTCAAAAGGTAAGAAGGGTCGCATTTATTTGGTATTCTTTGAGCAGTGCGTCCATTGCATTTATTAAGGTTGATAGCGTGTGGCTATGCTGTGGGTTCTGACCACTAGTTAATATTTTTGATCAATTTTGCAGATTTTTGTTTCCAAAAAGTGGGGATTCACCAAATTCGAACGTCCCGAGTACGACAGGTTAAAGAATGATGGACGTCTTGCAAATGACGGTTGCAATGTCCGATACAGGCCAGAACATGGACCTTTAGCTGAATGGAAGAAGGTTCAAAATGAGATCGCGGGTCTGTAGAGCGTTTAACCCAAAGTAAATTTCTTAACTCTTATTATAACTTGAGTTTTGTTTTACTCTCGGAAAAAATTCATAAGAATAAACAAAATGAAAAATTACATAATTTGATGTTTTATTTAAACTAAATTATTTCGCCTTGGGTGTTTTAGTTTATTGTTCTACTCATTGTGCTGAAATTTCATTTCTTTACTTAACGAATTTGCACCAGAATTTCACAGAATTTGGGATTAATCATGAAGGTACTTGGTATTTCTTAATCCTAATACGTTAAGGCAGGCTATAAGGAGGTTAGTTGGAAGTTTTTATAGGGTCACCGGGCATTTTTCCACATGCTATCTCATTTTTCATTTGGGCCAACATTATTACACCGCAAATGCATCTTAGGTATTTAGGTTGGCAGTATTAACCATCAGGATTCCGTAATACGTTGAACTGAGGTAGTTAGTATTTTAACTATTTTAGTGGCAAAAATTATACCTATAGTCGGTGTACGACTACATAAACGTATGAGTGATATGACCAAGGCATGATTTTCCTGGGATAAATGGATCATGGTCTTTGATAAAACTCACAACTGAACTTGGCTTTATTTTTCGTACAATTATTCTCGTATAGATAAAGCAATTCAACTAGAAATTAGTACCTACTTGCATATTTCTTATAATTTATGTAAAGTAAAATGGCGTTTTTTTAGTTATTTTATATTAGACAAGCATAAAATAATTTTGCGTTAATTTAAACTTTGACAGTAAGAAGTGTACATGATTCCGTAAAAATAAGCAGCATTGCCCACATTCTTAAGATTAAAGATCACGCAGTTTGAATTTGCATATTAATTATATCGAACATTACAAAGACATTCTGAAATATTTCCATGTCACAACATAATACATAATTTAAAAAAATTGTAATGAATGCATACATTTAAGTAATCGTTAGCAGACTTGTTTACATGGCGCAATGCATAGTGCATCGGTATAAGCAACGGCATGATTTTCTGAAAGCACGTCAATCCGTCAATCATTTCGAGCTCCTAACTTCTGTGAACAGTTACTTGAAGAAGCGTAATCGTGAAGATTATACACGCCCAAATTTTAGACGACATGAAAATCACTTTTTAATAGGAAATCAGAAATTTTGAAGGATTTTAATATTTTCACAATTTATTGACGAAAACATTTCGACGTATTTATGAAGGCAGCGTTGTTCAAATATTACATGGCCGTTCTGTACTTTGTTATACCGGATTTCCATAACTATTAGACAGATATTAGCTGTTAAGACTAAAGAGTGAGTATTTTCCTTTGCAGCATTACGATAGTTTACCACTAAATTATTAGTGATAAAAAAATTAATTATTTGTCCTTTGCGAAATCGACAAGACTAATGGCTTACAAATACTTAGTACTTTGTGAAAAATTACTTATCCAATAAACAATTATTTTGGTAACAAAAATCGCACATTTACCGCTTCTGTAGACTGAGTAGATACAAATAATATATAAATTCCACAGTTCACACACAAAATTGACCTGAGCGTAACAAAAGAACGCATAGTATAAATTGAATTTATAAATTAATTTTTAGTACATAAGTATCATAGTGGCTAAAAGCCATCGTTACAGATGTGACCGAATCGGTAAATATGAAAAATAAATATAATATTCGGAATGAATTAAAATCCAAGAAGCATGGATAGTAGTAAATTTTTGCTTTGAGAAAGTTAAGACTAACTATGATGGATAATGTGTTTTGCTACTAATGGTAAATCTGAAGAAAACGCTTAAACTGTTTACTAAACGCTCACATCCCCGTATGTTCGATTCCATGTCTCAAGAGTTATTAAGGATTGGGGAGATACACTCGGTCGAACTTTTTTTAGTGAATCTTTAAAATCCTTTAAAGAAATACTTCTCATTTTTGAAACGTCCAATGATTTTACTTCCGACGGCTGTAAACCTATGATTATTAACAAAGTAAGAGTTATGTACAGAATCAGTAGAAAAGCATATAAGTATACTTTCAACTTGTGAGATTTAAAATTTAAAATACTTGTACATATATACTATACATAAAAAATAAATACATACCCCTTAGTGGACCTAAGGCTGCATCTTTTGCAAGAGCCGTCAAGTCACTTCCAGAATAGCCTTCAGTGAGTGAGGCTAATTCATTCAATGCTCTCTCACTTAAAGGATTTGAATGATTCGATAACAATTTTTTGAGTAAATTAACACGGGTTGCATGATCAGGAAGGGAAACGTAAATTCTTTTTGGAAATCGCCTAGAATTCAAATAACACAAATAAAAGAATAAAAGCTTAAGACTCATTAGTAGACAGAGTTCCTACTTTGAGTTATATTCAAGAACCAACTATGTAATTACCTCAGAGCAGCATCATCTAATTCTTGAGGTCGATTGGTAGCACCCATAACTAAAATCCGTTCGTCTGCTTGAGAATGCAACCCATCAAATTCAACAAGGAACTCCGTTTTAAGTCGCCGACTTGCCTCGTGCTCAGATTCTTTTCTCTCACACAGGAGAGAATCAATCTCGTCCACAAATATAATTGAAGGCTAGAACAATATGTGAAGCCCATTATAACCACATTAAAACCCTACTATAATTTGGGAAAGACTTTAAGTCTAATAATTAGTAAGTTATTAAATCTACTACAAATAACTTGTTTTACTAGGAAATAAATGAACTACTAGTTAAAATGAATACCTGCAATTCTCTAGCTACGCTAAATAAAGCTCTAACAAGCTTTTCTCCTTCGCCCACATATTTTGACGTGAGACTAGATGCACTAATATTAAAGAATTTTGAATTGGACTCATTCGCTACAGCCTTAGCTAACATGGTTTTACCATTCCCAGGAGGACCAAAAAGAAGTAAACCTCGGGCAGGTGCTCTCAAACCAGTAAATAATTCTGGTCGAAGTGCGGGTAAAATCACAATTTCTTCCAACGCCTGCTTTGCAGTCTACACCAAAAGAAAACAAAACAAATATTACCACACGCAATAAATCTTCAAGTTTAGTGCTTCACAAAAGTGTCGAAATAAAAAAAAGAAACTCACCTCTTGACCTGAAATATCATCCCATGAAACGGGAGTTCCTCCTTCAATAATTTCATCAAGAATGAGCTGAGCCAGCTTAGTATCACATGAACGTATCGAATGTGTAAGTTTCTTTGTTTCTTGTGCATTCGCAACTCCACCAGGTTTTGTATTTGTACTTGTTCCTCCAATTCTTCTTATACCTCCTGCGCCAACTCCATGAGACTGCTATAAAACCGAAAATTGCGAATGCTCAAAAGTGACTGAATTAAGACAAATTATTAAATCATAGGTTACTGAAATAAAATGAAGTTTAGCAGAAGAGTGGTTACATTGCCAAGTTTCTTAGTAACTGGCGGTGTGGGAATCTTGCCTCTTCCAATTCCACCCATCACATTAGGAGTTGCCTTCGATCCCATATTTCTGGGCAAAGTATTGCTGCTTCCTCTGGAGACGGATGTTTTTGAAGGTACTTCTAGTTTTCTTCCTGAAACTAAAAGGGAGACCAATATGTTGAGAGATTTTAAAACCCACAATCTTTAGGATTAAGTCTAGCATGCTACTTTCCTATATTTTAAATTAAATCACGTACGATTTACAAGAAACTACAATAATTATCACAGAATAATTATAGAATAAAAAAAGCAAGCAGAAAAATATACTTGGTACATTGTAGCATTTAGCATGTAGTTAGATACGGAATACGGAGCATAAGACCAGTAGCAACAGTTTAATTTTTCCCAACCCAAAGTAAATCGGAAAATCTCTTACATTTATTCGCGCTAGCACTACTGGAAGGGGCGGTACTACGAGGAGCTGTTGAACTAACAACACCAGTGGAAGGCGGATTCATCGGTTTTCTAACGTTTATGTTTGAAGGCACAACTACTCCAGTTGATAACTGCCTTTGGGGTGGCTGGTTCTTATTGGGTTTGTATGGCACTTGGTTAGAATAAGATCGGGGTCTACTTAATCCGGGATCTGAGCTAACAATATCCGTGCCTTTATCCTTTACAGTAGCAGCACTAATACCTCCGCCAAGTGTACTGAAACTGAATCGTTCCCGCAGTTTACTTATCATGCCATTAGTAGCAGGCTTTCCAAAACTAGGACTGTTACCACCGACACCACTGCTTTGCGTTTCAGTTTCAGGTGTGGTAGAATCGGGGTCAGGAGGTCGGGAACGAGTGTAAGCGGAAGATTTGTTAAAATACGTCAACAATTGAACTGTCTTCTCAAATTGCTCTTCCTCCTCTTCCTCTGAATTTGGCTGTGCTCTCCCTGAATTTCGAATCAAACAAGCGTTGCATTGCAAAAAAAAAATCGTAAAAAATAAACGCAATCATAAAAAATGGAAATAAAGAAATGAAATCACGCAAAAATAAGGATTGTGGAAGTCGCAATGCACATTGCATTTGATAAAAACAATGAAATGGAATAGTAAATAATACAACATCTGCAGAGAATGTGTAAAGCAAAATCGAGGTTATTCATTTTCTTTTCAATTTACCACGAACAGCAACGGTAAAGGTGAGTTTAGACTGCTGAGAGACAACTCACAATATGCAGAAAGGAATAAATACAAATTCAAATAATTTAAAGGGAAAACGAGATCGAATGAAGCAAAGCAGAACCATGCAACTAAACTCCGCCTTTTACTATACCGCTACAAGGAACTTACTTAAATAGTCGAGACGCTCTTGAGCCATGGACAAATTAATAATCATCTTCTCCTGGATCCTTTGCGCTCGTTCCCACTGTTCCCCAAATCCATGACATTCGATCCGAATTCCTTGCTCCAACTCAGCTATTCCACGTTTGTACAGGCTAATTGCTTCTTCTTTATTGCCTGCAATGATATTTAATTACATTATTACTTCATTATTTTTGTTCAAGTTTCATACGACGAACGACGACGCTGTAGGTGTGCAAATATGTTAGGTTGGGTTTCGTGTAATATTGAATACGACAGTAAAATTAATTAGGCCGAAAACATCAACGTACTACTAGTGGATTCATCTATACGAAGAGCTTTTGAAATTAATTCAAAAGCTTTGCGGTGATGATGCTTTTGTTGGGCGATGAGAGGATCCGTCAACCCAGGTCCACCCTTCATGCTCATCGGCACATTTGTTGAGTATCCACTGTCACCCATACTGCTGAAGTTTTGATCAGTTAAATCCGCAGAACTATTTGTGCTTCCCAATGCTAGTAAAAATTACACACACATATAGCCAAATAAAATCTTATTATTTTAGTTCTATCCCGTACTGTACAGGGCAAACGCATGAATACTCTTAGAGCAAGAAGGAGTTAGAATTTATATTTTATGTAAATTAACTAACCTTTCCATTTTCCTCTCCGATTCCTCCAATAAGAAGACAGTGGCCTCCAAAGGAGAAAAAGGAAGGCACGGAGGAAGTAAAAAATCTGGTATAAAGCCACACCGGCGAGTTCAAATACAAATACTAAAGGTCTAGAGGCAAGAAATACATTCCTCTGATGAATCGACGTAAAATGATGATTAGGAGGCAAACGCTCAGGTACTGTGACTGATGTACTGGCGCTAGGTGGAATTTTTGGCCTACCACTTCCAGTGTTTTGACTACTAGTCAATGATCTTGGTTGACTATGACTCAGAGCCCTTGCTCGTGTCGGTGTTCGAAGAGAAGAACTGATTTCCGGGGATGATGGAGAACTACTCGAGGAATAACTACGATGGTGGGTGTGAGGATGGTGAGTGAGTGCTGCGGCGTCTGCATGAGATACTGATCTCTTGGGAGATCTAGGATTGAATTTACGAGTCATTCACAAAATATGTTTTCTCCTTTATTTCATTCTAATATTCTGGATTAATTAAGGTTTTTTTTTATGTACAGCCACCATCCATAAGGAACAAGCCAAACCAACTCCAAGCCCCCCAATACAAGTAGACAAAAGTACGATATTTATTTAAGGTGGACGACGAAGCCATTGCATTGTTGGCGCAATGTATTCTCAGGTAAATGTCTCAATTGTAGGAAACTACTCAAAATTATTGAAATTATGTACAAGTTCTTGTGGTTATAGGAGATGATAATCAAAATTCATTGTTACATAATATACGGTTCACGCATCACTGACTACTGACTACCACTACCGCAATCCCACGTTTAATTTCATTGCTGCAATCTATAGTTTTAATAAAACAATGTTCACAAACTATATTATGCAAGCTACGCGATACATTTTCAGATCCAGCGATTTTTGTAAATTCACGAATTACTGGTAAATGTTGATTTTTTGTTAATGTCTCACGATTCAATGAGGAAGTACTGTTTTGGTTTAGGTGAGGAACAATAATCAATTAGTTCACTACACTACAGAATCACAGCAGTAGTAGCAGTTACTTAATTTTGACTTTAGGTCAATATTGCTATAGAATGAAAAACAGTCACACCATACATAATAAAAAGCTCTCAACATCACTAGACTTTTGCTCCCGACTAACTCCCTACAAATACGTTTTCTGTCCTATTCTCCTTTCCAATCTTACCAAATGCAATAGCTAAACTTCACGAGTAGAATGGATAGAAAAAGTGTTGTTTTTGTTAAATCAATATTTTTCCTACAACTAAAAAAATAACATCGAACCGCCGAACGGTTTAACCTATAAACCTGGAAATCGTCGACGTCCACGAAGGTCAGAGAAAGAAAGCTCTGTAGATTATAATTTTTGCGATTCAAGCCTAATAATAATAATTACACATATAAATATTTGCTGCTGATATGTATTTCAGAAGTACCTCAGTCAGAATACCTTTGGTGGTATAAGAGGGAAATCTGGTGATAGTTTAGTATGCCTTTTACATTTTATGCCCTCAAGTAGGACACTGGCATCTCGGTGATCGTAAAAGTTTGATTTTTGAAATCTTTATAAGGTTGAGATACAATCGAAAGTGTTTGTTTTATACAATGTATAATTAAAAAGTTACCACAAGCACTTTTTCAAGCAGAAACAAATATTTATTTAGTAATATCGAAAGTCAGTAGATTACGATCAATATGGCTACACAAAAAAAGCGCTCTTGACTAAATACAAACAACAACAAAACAGGAAAATAGTGAACATATATTTCTAACTACTCCAATAAACTATAGCTACACTAATAATAACACTACAGATAACGCGGTTATGAAATCATAAACTAAATAAATAAAAAAGCTATCAACGTTTGCAAACTGAAGCAATTACCTGGATACGCTGCAATCTAATATTGGACAAAAGACCAGTGAATCTCTTGTTTCAGAAAGTAATTCTGGCTTTTCAGGGAGCAGGAAATTATAATCAGAACAAGCGTAGCTCAATAACTTCCTTCATGAATGAATGCCTTTGGAAAACAAAACATAAAGTAAATGATAAAGCTTTGACGTTCGAGCTCACAATTATTAAAAAATAAACTTTGAAAAAGCAATCAGGTAAGTATTATTGTTGTGAAGGGAGCACCAAAGGAATAGAATAGCTACATAGACGACTACAGTACAGTTGACAGTCAAGATCATTACAATTATTATTATTATATTATTATTATTTGTAGACGTTCACCTTTTGAACCATCATCAGCACATAATACACCATCAACCTTGCCCCATGTCACTATACTCAACTACCAGGTTTTTATTTAGAAGTTTATTAACGACGTTAATATTATGCTCTATGAATCACTTAGATTGGCATACGGGCTGAATTCTTACGTACTCAGATGTCAGAAGACAAAAGTGATAAGCACATTGCTTTGTTTTAACTAACTAGTAAGTACCGTCCTACCGTCTGCGGGGTGGTTGCGTGTAAGTGTGCAGTTTAATTTAAATTGATAGTTAAAGATTTGCATACTCACTGGAATAACACAGCACAACCACACCACGTATCACAAACACGACCAAAAAAATTGCAACCCGACGTTTATTTTCATTTTTAAGTAATAAATCAATCAGTATAAAATACTATAAAAGGAGTAAACGAAGAACGAATCAACGAATGTTTAATTACTGTCGTCTTAATTTAAACTGAAAATAATCTCGTAGTTTCGCAGGTACTTCGCACACAAGAGCTCAGCTGACGGCGAGATTTCTTATTCATGCATTTCCTCGTACTCTAGATGGCCCTGGCTATGTCTTTGCATTTAAAACAGTTATTTCATATTGCGTATCGTCTCACTCTGTGGTCTGGGTCTCTGTCTCTGAAGACGCAAATCCGTGTAGGCCCAAAAAGCAGAACCCCGCACCTCTCCTTGGGATAATACTATGGATAATTATGGGAAGAATGAGGTTTTGTTGTTAGACTGTTAGACATTTTTCATAATTTTTTAATTTTTGGAAAGACGTCGATTTGCTTCGTCGCCGAAGAAAGTATCTATCATCTATGGGTATGTGCAAATGCAATTTGTACTTCTCAGCTCTATAATTCTATAATTTACTATTTGGAATTTCGGAACATACAGACCTACTTAAGTAAATCGTAAGTTTAAAAACATGTATGACCTAAGTACTCCTAATTATCCTAATGAAGCAAGCCTTTCCCGAAGCATGTGGTTATTACCTTAAACTTTACTCAAGCACAGTGTGGGCCATTTATATCCGGGGATTCTAGGAGGCTATAAAAGCCAAGTTTATTATTCGAATATAACCAGCAATATACCAAAATGAAGACAATTTCTGGGAAAGTTTGACATCTCATTCATTAAAATCGGTTAGGAATAAGTTACAAAATGGCCTAACTACAAAAATCACAGTTTTTAGATTTTTGTCAATCCTAAAATTATGGTTTACAAACTTTCATTTAAAATAAAAGCGTAAAACAATGCAGACTAGAAACATTGAACTTCAAATATCCCAACAAAATAAACCTGGCAAACATTATTAAAATTTTCAAATTTTCAAAATTTTCAAATTTTTAAATGTTTGCCAGGTTGTTTTCTGTTAGGATATTTGAAGTTTAATGATTCTATTCTGCATTGCTTTACGCTTTAATTTTAAATGAAAGTTGTTAAACAATAATTTTAGGATTGATCAAAACATCTAAAAACTGTGATTTTTGTAGTTAGGCCATTTTCCAACCAATTCTGGGCCGATTTCAGTGGATGAGGTGTCAAACAAATTTCCCAGAAATTGTCTTCATTTTGGTATATTGCTCGTTATATTCGAAGAATTAACTTGGCTTTTATAGCCTGTTAGAATTCCCGGAAATAAATGGCCCACCCTGTACTTACATTATTTCATTGAATCAAGCATAGAGAAGATTTTGATTTTTATACTCTGGTTTCTAATATCTCCCCGGGCAAAAGCAAAGTTTAACGAAGCTCCCCCCGGGAGTTATAGACACACAGGGCCTACTGTATTTATTATAATATCTCCCAGGTTTCTAATAACGCCAGCTGTATTTATTGCTTTTTATGGTTTTGAATAATTAAACTTGATTTTTTTCAAATAAACCCAGGTCTGTGGATAAGTTTGATATAATAACTCCTGGGTCTCTTATAACTCTCAGTTCTGACGCTATAAGTTTGAGGTAACACTCGGGGGGAGTTATTATTACAAGAAATAAGGTAGGCAGGTACCTACCGTATATCCTAAAGTAATGCGCGGGTCTGTAATAGTACGCGGGTCTGAGAGCCCTCAGTTTGAATAGTACGCGGGTCTGTTTTAGTACGCGGGTGGGGAGAAATGATACAAAAATACTCAAATCTAACGAAATCTGACTAAGCGTTGACACTTTGGAATCTAGAGGTTACGATTGTATAATTTTTGTACTGTAATATCACAATATGTTACAATGAAAATATCGTTTAAACTAGAGCTAAAAAAGGAAGTCCTGAACTATGTGAAAGACGAAAGGGCTTTCTGGAGCACGGAAATTTAACATCTCTACGAGCACTAAAAGCGAGTGGGAAAAAAGCAAGCCGAAATTAGTAAGCAAGGAATTTATTATTGATTTATCGAATGATGACGGCAAAAGTGACCATTGAAGTTTGAATATAAACAATTAAATTAATATAACATTTGGAAGAAAGTGAAATTATAACGTCATTAAATTTTTATTTAAATTATGTAACTGTTTTTGTTAAAGTCTATTTCTAAATAAAATATCTGTTTTAATAATCTTGTTGTTTGCATATTGATGGCTGGAGAAAATATTTTTCATGAACTTGGAATTTGTACATTTTATTTAATTAGTACGCGGGTCTGAGAGGTCCAACTTTAGATAGTACGGGGGGCGTACTATTATAGGATAAACGGTACCTACAATTAACGCTTACTATGACATTCTCGTGATTATGATTATGTAGTAAGTATTAGAAAAATAGGCACATAGCTCAAAAAAATCCGGCGCTTCGCGCCGGATTTGTCGACCGGGGGCGGCCCGAAGTAGATGCTGAGCTACAACAAAGGCACAAGATAATTTATGTTACGCTAAAAGATGACATAAAATTTATGAAAGCTCCCCTACCATAAATGAGCCATATACAAATGTGCGTAGCATGTTGTTAAATGTAGCTCCTAAACTTTTATAAATTTCACCATTCACAAATGCCGTCATTTATGGAAGCTCCTCTACCATCAATAAGCCATATATGGTTGTACTTGGCATCTAGTTAAAAAAAGCTTTAATATTTTCTAAAATTGCATGATTCACAAATGACGTCATTTATAGGGCCTCCCTTACAATCAATAGGCCATATCCAAATGTACGTGGCAAGCAGTTAAAAACAAAAGTTGAAAAAAATTTTAAAGTTAAAACATCTATATTCTATATAGATAGGTTCGTGACAAGTTGGTATAATGGTTTGGAAAAAAATTCAAAAGTTGGCAATGGTGGTACTAAAAACTGTGATATTTGTGAGACCTCATTATGGACGAACCTTGAACATCTATAATCCACAAAGATATTTTTGTGACATGTTGTTAAAATAGGTTGAAAAAACAATTGAATTTCAAATTGGGGGTACCTAAAACTATGATATTTTTGGGACGTCATTATGTACGATCCCTAAATATATATAATTTGTATAGGTGACATGTAGGTAAAACGGTTTGGAAAAAAGTGCAAAAGTTGGCAATGGGGGTGCCTAAAACTATAATATTTGTGGGACGTCATTATGTACGATACCTAAATATATATAATTTTTATAGATATAATTGTGAGATGTAGGTAAAATGGTTTGGAAAAAAGTTCAAAAGTTGGCAATGGAGGTGCCTAAAACTATGATATTTGTGGGACGTCATTATAGACCAACCCTGAATATCTATAATCTATATAGATATGTTCGTGACATGTTGTTAGAATGGGTTGAAAAAAAATTGAATTTCAAATTGAGGGTACCTTAAACTATGATATTTTTGGGACGTCATTATGTGCGATCCCTAAATATATATAATTTGTATAGATATAATTGTGACATGTGTGACATGTAGGTAAAACGGTTTGGAAAAAAGTTCAAAAGTTGGCGATGGGGGTGCCTAAAATTATGATATTTGTGGGACGTCATTATGGACGAACCCTGAATATCTTTAATCTATATAGATGTGTTCGTGACATTTTGTTAGTATAGGTTAAAAAAAATTGAATTTCAAATTGGGGATACCTAAAACTATGATATTTGCGGGACGTCATTATGGACGAGCCCTGAATATCTATATACTATATTCGTTCAACATTGCAGTGCCAGACTCATGACTATTATGCCAGGGTGCATTGTTAACGTCTGTAAAATGATGAGGAAGGAGAATTCCGAATGCCTGAGCTGGTATTCGAAGAGTGGACCCCCGTCATGAGAACGAATATTCTCCAATTTTACATTGCAGTGTCAAACCAACGACCACTATACCAGTCTGCCCTGTGAACGTACATATTTCAGCAGTACATTTACTTGTAATGGATATTGGTGAAAATTTTCCATGTGTATTTCTAACGGCGAAACTTGACAAGCTCTCAGCTCCATATGTACCTTCCTGGTGAAAATTTTCCATGTGTATTTCTAACGGCGAAACTTGACAAGCTCTCAGCTTCATATATGTACCTTCCATGTATTATCAGCCCTTTTTTTATCTTGAAACATTGATTTAATTCTTGGTCGGTTTAACTGCTAATTGAGAAGAAACTATAACTTAAAGAATAGGTAGAAATAATAACCAAAAACTATACAGCACTTCTCCCTCGCTTTTCTGGGCGATTAAAAAAGGTTTCAATTTAAAATCTTCAAAAATCCGACCTGTAGCGTGCGACCAACAGCCATGCAGACAGACAGACAGACAGACAGACAGACAGACACCAGACACCAAACCAATAGATGCTTGCTCAGCATCTAAAAAGAAGAAATTGGGGCAAGACGAGCTTGGCAGGAAAATACATGTAATTAAATTATACCTAAGTAGTACTTACGTAGTAAAGTAGGTACCGTATATTCTATAATAGTACGCCCCGCGTACTATTAAAATTTGGACCTCTCAGACCCGCTTACTATTACAGACCCGCGTACTATTGCAGACCCGCGTACTGCCATTTAATACTGTGTTAAATAGACCCGCGTATCATTCAAACTGAGACCACTCATATCCGCGTACTATTACAGACCCGCGTACTACTACAGACCCGCGTACTACTACAGACCCGCGCATTATTGTAGAATATACGGTCCCTTAGGTACTTGCCACTTTAGGCTATAAGTAGGTAGGTACTTCTTGTGATCCAGGGTGATCCCACTCGTGGGCGACTACTACTAAAATGTTCAACGATTCACATCAGAACTACCCACCTACCCACCTACCCACTTCTGCGCATGGTATTTAGGTTGTTTACATTCTGCGGGATTCTTTTAAAATAATTTCCGTCATGAATATTATTCATCCCCAACTCTCATCCTTCACATTTATTACTTCACTTCACATTTCACTACACATCTTTATCTATCTGATCTCATTTTAATTAATCAATAGTGCCCAAAAGAATAAAGAGAAGATCACCAAAACATGAAAAATTCAGTACTCCAATCCAAACCGCTAATTTAGACTATAACAATACTAATGTGAGTTTTACTGACATAATTATAATTTTAATATGACAGTATTTAACGATTGGTTACATACAGTGACTTGACTGTTTATTAAATCAGCTTCATTCATCTGATGATGATGATCTTACTTTAAACTTCACATATAAATGATGAATAATAAATAAAAGTATTACTTACTAGTTACTTGTGGGACTATATGATTTTTCAGATGTATATCTGCTACCCAGTGCCCCTTGTTGTGCAAAATCTTCAAAAAACCCCATAGTTAACTAATATAAAGAACACAAATAATGCATCTTATGTATTTATTTTTTATGTATGCATGTAATTTGCGTTTTAAGATCTACAGAAGATAAGAATAAATACGAAAAAATAATTAACTGAATGTTGTTATTGTTTGATTTTGAATTGTTTCTTTGAGACACTCAACTGAGCTGAGCGACTGGTTGACATTTTTAAATTATTCAGTTGGTCATTCATATGGGGCATGAGAGAATTATAATATTAACTATATATCATATGAAATACTTCGCTCGTAATGTGAGGAATACTTCAATAATAAAGTTGACGATTATTTATTCAAGAGAAGGTAAATACTTAAATCAAATACTAAGTTGTTGTTGATTTTAACATAAAGTTGACCATACATCACATTTAATAAACAGTCAAGTCACTGTATGTAACCAATCGTTAAATACTGTCATATTAAAATTCTAATTATGTCAGTAAAACTCACATTAGTATTGTTATAGTCTAAATTAGCGGTTTGGGTTGGAGTACTGAATTTTTCATGTTTTGGTGATCTTCTCTTTTTTTCTTTTGGGCACTATTGATTAATTAAAATGAGATCAGATAGATAAAGATGTGTAGTGAAATGTGAAGTGAAGTAATAAATGTGAAGGATGAGAGTTGGGGATGAATAATATTCATGACGGAAATTATTTTAAAAGAATCCCGCAGAATGTAAACAACCTAAATACCATGCGCAGAAGTGGGTAGGTGGGTAGGTGGGTAGTTCTGATGTGAATCGTTGAACATTTTAGTAGTAGTCGCCCCCCCACTCGTATACATAAGTATTTCGCGGTTTTGTAGATAATTTTATGAGATTTGTATTCCACTTTTGTCATTGAAAATGTGTTAATACTTGCTCATTTGTGGGAAGTTTTAGTGAGACAGTTCATTGAATCAAAACCCCGGGAAGTGAGTTTAATATTCTGGGGCACCCCAACTTACTAGTTAGGTTTTTAATTATTTACATGTGAACTATGTGGCCCCTGGGGGTAGATTTAAGTTAAATCATACTTAATGTTGGGATACGATTGTTTAAAAATAAATATCTCGCCGGAGAATTCCTTCTTTGTCGTTACAGCTTGTTACAGCACAGAATAACGAACTCAGTTTGTGACAATAAAGGAATAATTACATTACACTTTACTTAATATGAAGAACCGAAGAATTAAATATTTATTGTAAATAAAAATATCTGATGGCTAACAATGAAGTATCTACATTTTAGTATTTTAGATAACATACAATTCCATATGATTTGTGCAACGTAATAATTAATTAAAAAAAATCGCACAAAATGTAACAAAATTTCCAATACTGTACTTCGTAATTTTTTATAGCTATAGTTTGAATTTTTGTCAAACTTAGCCAAATATTGTTCATGAAATTCATTATTATTACTGATTAATTACTGTATCAAAAATCAAAAATGTATTCTTTCAATGATATCCGATGTCAACTTGGATTCAGCACGCTTTCTCCTTTCCAGCTCACTCGAGTTTTACTGATAGTAAAGTTCCAAATTCATGCCGTCGTGGATTTCATCTAAAAATTCAAAGCAAACCGTTAACGTCCAAGTCAAACACGACAACATTTAATAAAGTCAAAGCCTGGTAACTACACCTACGCTACACGTACTATAGAATGCCTGGAAGTTGCATTATAACTAGCGATTGAAATTGGAGTGGTTGCATGGTCGATACAACAGTTTTCATCATAATAATTTAATGGAATTTTTAGATATCACAAATTACAAGTGTCTGAAGAATTATAAGTTTTTTTAGATTTTCCTCTATGCTTGATCAGACTTTATGTTCAACTCCAACTTCACCCCAAATAAGAACGAAGCCATACAACAGCTGGCTTAAAATACTATAAGTATCAGTACTTTAAATATCATTCAATAGTTTCAGGAAAATAAATGCTACGGAAAACTTACAATCTTCTAATTTGATATGATCCTTAAAAATCGTGTACCACTTTTTCAGAACAATTTTATCGGGCCGAGTTCCAGTCTGAGCTGCTATTAATTTTTTTAAATCCCCTATAGTGTCATCCCCATTGCATTTAACTCGTACTTTTTTCCCAAGACGGTCGTTGCATGTGATTTCCAACATTTTCTAGCAACAAGTAATTTAAAACCTGGAACACAAGATGAAAGTAAATTATATTATGTGCAGTAAATTACAAAGGGTCATGGGATTTTGATTTTATATCCTAACTTCATACTTCCAACTTCAGTACAGTAAACAAGTCCCAACAAAGCAAATCGTAAATAGTATAGGTACATTTCAACCAGACCCGACCATAAATTTAGCCCTCCATAGTAAGAAGGAAGAAAATTATGAATAATTAACCATTCAAATATCAACACTGCATGTAGGAAAAAATGCGTAGTATGCCAAATGAGTGTAATGACGCATCAATGCTTACATACATTCAAAATTCAAACTCTAACAGTCTGTGGACACGCTTTAATTCTAATTCCCTCGGAAATAAAACTGGTTTTCTTGTTTACGATTTAAATCTATTTCCCTTGAAATTTAAAACTGAATCTGCAGAAGGAAAGGAATTAACTTTAAATCCAAAGGAATTATATTTAATTCCCGATTTGAACCGCCGCGCGCTCAAAGTAGCGGACCAATCACAAATTACATTGACCGCGCATGACTTTTGGGAAAATGAAAAGAGAAAATATTAATGTGTAAAACTTAGTTGTCCCTGATAGATCGTAGTTGGCCTGCTCAAGATATGGAGTGGTGAATTTTAGATTTGGAAAATGTTGTGCCACGTTACGGAAATAGAAACTATAGAAACGATAGAAATTAATAACTTCAGCCTCGTAAGTGTCGTAAGATCGTTTTAAAATATTCGAATTATGTCTAAATTGTAATTTTAGAGTTACCCGCTTTTGAAATAGCTGGTTTTAGATAATGAAAATCCCGCATGCGCACTAAAATGCAAAAGATTTAAATCTAATTCCCAAGCATTTAATTTTAATTCCCTAGGATTTAGTTTTAATTCCTGTAAGGGAATCAGTTTTAATTCCGAAGGTATTAGAATTAAAGCGCGTCCACAGACTGTCTAAGACGTCGATTTCACTGCCAACTTATCCATGGGTAAGTTATCTATAGGTAAGTTATCTATGGGTAAACTGCGATTTCACACAGTTTTATCGATAGGTAACTTGAAGATATCTATAGGTAAACTGTTGATAGATTTCGTGATTTCACTGCTTAACTATCCGTAGATATCTTTTGTGTCGCTTAATAAGTTTAAATAAAAAGTTTAAAAAATAATTAGAAGTATGTCTGGAGATTGTCTGAAGGAGATTTAAAAGGAGTACAAAAAAATTAAGCAGAAATTAATGTCAAATCTGAAGCTGTGTAGTTTGTTTTTCAATATCTTGCCGTCAACAATGTAATCAAAAGTTGACCTTTCTAGACGATATTTATTTTTAAATCGTACTTGGTCCATGTTGGCAACTGACATTTCCCAAAATTTGTTGTGCATATCGAAAAACCAGGTCTTTTTCCTGCTATAATATTATAATTAGAAACTTGAGTATTTTGCACCTGATAAATGATAATGTGTACACAATAATGTACAAACAATACGTATTTTGTTTATTGTTTAGCTACAATTAAAGTTGCCTTGATAAATTATACCTATATTGCTTTTTCCGTCGCTTTTAAAAATACTGAGTCGCAGCAGAGTTATTAACCGAGTATGCTGAATTTCACGTTGCCGATTAATTAAGACAACTTGGGAACACAGAGTAGCAATTGTTACTAATTGTAAATTCATATCCATTTTTAATCGAGTCAAACAAATTAAAAATGAAATTCTACCCAGGACATACTTCTAATTATTTTTTAAACTTTTTATTTAAACTTATTAAGCGACACAAAAGATATCTACGGATAGTTAAGCAGTGAAATCACGAAATCTATCAACAGTTTACCTATAGATATCTTCAAGTTACCTATCGATAAAACTGTGAAATCGCAGTTTACCCATAGATAACTTACCTATAGATAACTTACCCATGGATAAGTTGGCAGTGAAATCGACGGCTAAGGGCAGTTAGTCCTTCATCATTAGTTTGACATGTGCACAAGTCTGTAAAATTACAGATCCTTATATAATAATGTATAAGAAAGCATAAATGCACTCTCAACTGTGTAAAATAAAATAAATGGCTCACCTAAATGTGGTAATGTAATAATTATTGGATTCGCAATACAAATTTTTTTCCACAAAATGTATCCACTCACTTTATAAGTAGTTCGCGTTAGCCCAAATCTAAAAAATCGGCAAATTAATTATCTTGCTTTTGTTTGTATCTTACTTTATTTACAGACCTTCAGTTCACTCACACAGTTAACTTAAACAGTTAGTTCGTTAAGTTAGAACAGTCAGGATACGAAACATTACACGGTTAAAGTTAAACACAAATATAAAAGTCGATGAGAAGTAACACACAGTCAACAGTCAACAGTCTAAGTAAGTAGCTCTGCTCTAGCTCACAGTTTTTAACAACACTGATCTATTTAATAGCACTCGGCACTAAAATAATAAATTCTCAAAAGGGGCCATGTACATATTACGTCAACACAAAATTCCAGATTTCTGACTCCCCCCCCCCCTAGGATCGCTGGTCAACATTTGGTCAACATTTCTTGCATACCCCCCCCCCCCCCCCCAAAGTGTTGACTCAACATAATGACGTGGCGCCATCTATGAGTACATAGTTAAAGTATTTTTAAACAAACTGAATTTGGTCGTTTATTTAAAAAATTCGCGAATTCTAAAAGCATGTGAAGAAAAAAAGCTGTTCACAAATGTTGACGTCAAACCGGCTACGACCCCCCCCCCCCCCCTAGGCTCCTTGGTCAACAACTTGGTCAACATTTTTACGAATATCGTCTGACCCCCCCCCCCCTAAGTGTTGACGTAATATGTACATGGCCCCAAACGAAACGTAAAACATAATATCCGAAATATTTTCAACGTTACCGCTTCACAAATTTTATGTCATGTGACAGCTCTTCTACACAGGCCATTCGTTTAGTATTTTTTGCGCTAAAATCATATTGAGGCGGTTTCTAGTTTTATTATAGGAATTATCAATTAGCAAAATAATATATGGCAGATATATGGGAAGCACTGTTTGGGACTGGGAACTGGGAGTAGACTTTCTTTAATCTTTGAAAAAATACCAGTGTATATATGCTTCACGATTATGTCATCATGTAGAATGTAGGAGCTTAACGATTTTGAAAGTTGCTTCTAAAAGTTTCAAAAATTCGAAATGGTCAGTAATATAATTTGAAGAGTGGATCTAACTTCTCGAGACGTTGCTATTTTAATCATGAACCTTTCGAGAATTTATGCATGGAATATATTATGACTCTTTTGGAGTACTTTTAGATAAATGAAAAATGAAATTTCATGGGTCAAAAATTCGTAACTGCTAACATTTTATGGGCTTCGAAAAATGTGGTGTGGTGGATGTATAAATGTTATATTATATATAATTTAAGTTCCAATCCTAAACGAATGTGTTATCGCTAGGGCGAAGCAGGTAATAAGTTTAATAAGCAATAAGCCAAGCTTACCGAGAGGAAGTTTTACAATTACAACAAGCGTACAAAGGCAGTTTCAGCTCCAGCCACTTCCAGCCGCTGTTTCATGATGTCATGCCATATAAAGTTAGCAGTTCTAGAAAAAGATTGCCAGATAGAGCATTATATAATGTTATTGAGTAAATTCATGAGCAATTGCAATGGGCAAGATTTCGTCCTCTAGAAAATCATTCAACATGAGTTTTTTACAAGTATTTAGTTACCATGAGCCTTATAGCTGGAATTATGGAAAAAAATGTCATAACAGTCCCGGGTATAGTTATTACGGGAAGTCGGGTTCGGGTATTTTCGCGGTAGATCCAAAATATTTCAACGAAATGTTAACCGATTTTTATGCGGTTAGCTTTAATCGATGCTGAATACAATTATGCATAACATCAATGACATGACAGGAAAATTCAAAACAAGATTAGCTCAAAATTGTTTTGGAAATTTTGACAAATTCCGTATGCATATGGCGCAGCAGTCGTTCTAATACTAGTAAAGTAATTAGTAAGCTTATTCCAGTCTATTTAATTTATAATTCCGTTTCTACAATTCGTTAAAAACATTTAACGCTGATTTTAATTGCAAATGTTCTCCTGCAGTAGCGTAATCCAAAATCAAAATTAGGGAATGAAGATCTGCTCCAGTATTTGACGGGCCTCTTGTTTGCTAGGTTAAATTCAGGCGCAAAATTTCCGAGACTGTTATTTCACATATTGTAACTTAAAAAAAATTATGCATAAAACAAGTGCTATATTTATTTACATTAATTTACAAGTGTGGAGAGGATACAGCTTCTAAGAACTCGATCACTGTTAGCTCAGTTATTCGTAGCATTATTTAAAAAATCGTGGGCTAAGTACTATAATTATGTAATATCATAATATATAGTAACTATATCATATATCTATCGATTATATTTAATATTTATCCAATTTCTATTCTATTTATTTACAACAAATCGCTGTAACGCATACTGAGTCCATTTTAGATTACCCTTATTGGAGGACAGTGTTACTTTTTTTATTTTGGAGAAAGTTGCATTTCTCTTTACTATTTATCTAATTTATTTCTAATTCAAAAATTCAGAGCTAGACTGGAATTTTCATGAAAGAAAGTACAATCAAATTATAAGAATATTATATTAAGAAATAAGAAAATAGTATATCCTTTTTTACGACGATAAAAACTTTTGGTACTTACCCTACAGTAACGACGAATGTGGTAAGCTATAGTTATTGATTGTTTTATCAATGAAACATCGTCCCCAAAGTGGCTTATAGTTAATAAATAATTACAAACTTCACTCAACGTACTCATTATTTTTATCTTAAAACGTATTGATATTTTTTTAATCAATTTTTACCACTTTACCAGCCGGCTGGTCAAGATTAAAAAACATGGCAAAAAGTTGCGATCTTTGCTTTAAATACTACTAATTGTAAGCAGTCCTTGCACTGTGTCTTTTTCTGCGACATAGGTGTTTCTTTGCTAAGTACCGTATTTTCTCTAATAGTACGCCCCACGTACTATCCAAACTCGAGCTCCGACCCCCCGCGTATAATTAGAGACCCGCGCATTAATAGAGACCCGCGCACTGGCATTTAACAGTGCGTTAAATGGACCCGCGTACTATCCAAACTCGAGCTCCGACCCCCCGCGTACTATTAGAGACCCGCGCATTATTAGAGACCCGCGTACTATTAGAGAAAATACGGTATACTCGTAAATGCTCTGGCGCCCGTCAACTAAATTACCGCCATATTTTTATTTGTATGCTGGTAGATTATAAGTAAAGCAAAACACAAAGATGAAAACAATAAAAAAAAATGCTTTTCGCAGATACAATTTGTGAATAAGGTATGTGACGCAAGCGGTCGTTAGATTATGCATTGAAAAACAAGGGGTCGTTTAAAGATAAAAATATCAAAATGAGGTACCTAGTCAGGTTTTAAGTAGCAGTAATAAACTACTATAAAGCTGAGCACTACATTATTTGTGATGAACTTTTAAAAGTAAACAAACAAAAAATTATAATTTGAATTTTCAGAAAAATTTTAAAGCCAGAACTTCGACTCGACAATCAATGAGCTGAAATATAAATGATAATAATATATAACGTTCAGGATTAGACGAATTTAGTTAACCTCAATTCAAGTTGCTAGCAGGTTCGCAAGAAGCGTTTTCGATTATTTTTACGAAATTTTGAAAAAGGTGATCGATTTCAACGAGTGATATATTTATGATGTGTCATTTTAAAGCTCTTGAAAAAAAATCGACATTTTTGTTTTCAGCTTCTGACCCATGCAACGGTCTAAAGGCTGAATTTAAAAAACACAGGTTTTTCAAAAACTTTACAAAAATTTTTGCGATCGCACTCTGCGCTTCTCGTTAAGTATACTCTACTGATCATCACATTATCCGGATTTTGGCTTTTCAAATTTCCGGATATTTCCTGATTTTGCCTTTCTAAAATAAAATCCGCCTTATTTCCCGATTTAGAACGACCAAAAAACCTGTTTAAGATTGAAATTAATCATTATTTTACCATAATACTTCGAAGTACTTACGTTGTATAAATCATACATTTATTAAGATAAAAAGCTATAAGGTAATAAGATTAAACAAAAGAGTAAATTCTAATTTTGTTGATTATTGCTTTACAAATTATAAAGTGTACATAACATGTTTCGTGTGCACCCAAGTTAATTGTACTAATGCAAACTTTAAACTTTTAACAAGCTTATAACACATTTAAGGTCCTAAAATGTATTAAATATTAGCAAATAAAATTATAATTAAAAATTCTCAAATTCCGGATTTTGCCGATTTAAAAAAAAAATTCCAAGCTTAACTAACCACAAGGAAGCTATTTTAATGGCAAGCCACGGCGTCATACACTTTTCCGGATTGGCGCGCCCTACTCATCATTAACGTTCGAATGGTATTAGTCAAGTATTACAAAAGACCTGTAAATTATGTAAATAGGTAGTAATTTCTCTTGAGAGCAATTCGGCAAAATTATATTCAAACTAAGACACTTAAAATATAATTTTTTGCTACCCACTGTCCACTCAAGTACAGCCTATATAGTACTAAATAACTAAACCCGGGAAAACCCGTAAGAATTAGGGATGTGTATGCATGCATGTATGTATGTAATACTTGCACATGCGCTCGAAAAACCCAGAAATAACCCCACACCTCCCGCTCCCGCACCCCTAAAAAATTAAATTATCGCAACATACTACAAAAGTATTGTATAAAATTTTAAATATTAAAATTTAAATTATTGCAACACACTACAATTTGAAATTTTATACAATATTCATTTTATTTCAAGTTGTGTGTTGCAATAATTTAATTTGTAATATTTAAAATTTTATACAATACTTTTGTAGTATGTTGCGATAATTTAATTTTTTAGGGGTGCGGGAGCGGGAGGTGTGGGGTTATTTCTGGGTTTTTCGAGCGCATGTGCAAGTATTACATACATACATGCATGCATACACATCCCTAATTCTTACGGGTTTTCCCGGGTTTAGTTATTTCTGGGTTTCCCAGTTTAGATGTAGGTTTTAAATGCAAGTTTCAAAATTATATATGTCCTGTGAATTTGTATCTGAAAGAAAAAATAGTTTAAAATAAATATCATAATTTTGTAATGCTTAGCGTTTAATAAATTCATTTTTTGTTAAAATATATCATTGGAGTTAGTAGGGACCCCTGGAATTACTAGGCAACCCAGGAATTAGTAGGGACCCCTGGAATTACTAGAGAACCCAGGAAGTGGTAGGGACCCCTGGAATTACTAGGGAACCAAGGAAGTGGTAGGGACCCCTGGAATTACTAGGGAACCCAGGAATTAGTAGGGACCCTTGGAGTTATTTATTACGACCCCTTCCCTTCTGTAACACAAATGAACGTTAGGAAGTGCACAACTTCTGGTATCAAATAATGCACAATTAACACATTAAACACTACACAGGCCAATCATTAACTTTATAAAATATACATGCCATTTTTAATAAGTCGGTTGGTAAGTTACATTTCTCAGCTAACGACACCAAATTATACTTGTCTTTCTGGCTGTTACATCTTACACTACGGGAACGAGTTTGTCTTTAGCTATAGACTTGAATAGGTACTGGGGGACAGGTCTTAGCTGTGTAGATTTCAAAGTTAATAGTTATACTTTCAGATCACAGTTTATAAATGGACATGCCTACTACGTATTGTTCACAAACTAATAATTGACTATTAACACGATACGGTTAATAGTAGATATGTCCTTTATACATTCTGATCTGAAACTACACTAATTATTGCTGATTTGGACACGATGCGAAAATTAGCAGGAATTAATTTCGGATAAGAACTTAAAAGGACAAATACTTACTACTAATCTTCAGGTTTTACATAACATAATTCAGAACATGTGAAAATCATGTGTCATTAATGGGTAATTAGTTTAAGATCATAAATTCTAAAGCCGAGTGTGTCTGCCTGGTTACTGTTGATTTTCACATGCTCTGATTTATGTAAAACTAAAAAATGTACATAGTTTCAACTCAAAATTTATGCTTCACGCTTCAGTTGGTAGTGGGGAATAGTGTGTGAACCGTCTTTGCTTACTCTGAATTTCGGCTTCGGCTTAGGTACGACAATCGTAAGTGTCCAGTGGGAGATTGCAATGTCAGTGTCTGACTTTTGAATAACATTATTATTGCATTATTTTTTTCGATAGCCAACACTCATAGTGTAATTAATTTTTATTACTACATAGAAAATGAAAAAATGACTTACCAATTACCAACTTCACACACAAGACACTGAAACGCACTTCTGAATAAAATGAACTCACTAGTCAAACACGTTTTTCGCTGTATGCCGAATGTTAGTATATGACAAGGGGTCGTCCAAAAATGATGTAGGTAGAGTCAGTGGGACTAGTCGAATGCTTATGACATAGCCATTTGTGCAATGCTTAAGCGGATGAAAGGGTGTTCTAAAAATTAAGTGTTTTTTTGATGACATCATTTATGGACGACCCTCGATGGCTATTTGGATTGTATGGATTGGATAGAAATTGAAACGTCACTCAAACATCCCGCCTTTATGAATTGTGAGTTCAAGCTGTAGGCATAGGTTGTGGTTCAAGTCAATGCAGCTATCGTTTGGTGCTGCTGTCGCATGTTGCTGCTATGCATGGCAATGGCTATTTGGATGGTATTGGGGAAGAGACACATATTACGTAAGCTACTAGGGTGGGTGGCAGCTTTTCAGAGTAATGTTAAAGATAGCCATATACGCAATGGTTAAGGTGCTTACAATAGCGGTGGGTGGGTCCCAAAATTCCAGAATGATTGCTTACGTAATATGTGTTTCTTCCCTTGGCGGGGTAACCGAAAGTGATATCTGGTAAAGCTTAGCTGCCGTTTGTTTGCATGCCACATTCGGTACTACAGTAGGGTACCGAGACTGCCGAGTCAAAAAGAAGAACCAGTAGGGATGTTACACACATCCCTAACATGACATCAGAACTCATGACACTATATCATATATTTGTATGGGATAGCGAGAGGCGCAATTAAAAATTAGAAGGGATTTTGTTGTGGAGTGTGAAACGCCTTGTAAACAGTACCCATTATGCCTTTTGCCAACTTAGGCACACCAAATTCATTACCATGAAAAGACGAGGCCACAGCAATTAGAAGGGCCACGTGAAGCGTGGGTCATAGTTCAAACAGTATTTTTTTTTGAATCAATGAAGGACTTGAAAAAGGTCACAAGCTTGTAGTATTCTAGGAGTTGTGACTGACTACACGTCTTCATCACCTTCTTCATCGTCAACGTCGCCTTCATTGTCATCATCGTCCCCATCATCTACCGCACGAGTAGCTGAAACAGCTTTGCCACCTTTCTTGTACACTTGCATTTCCTATGTAAGAACAATTAGGTATACTTGTACCGAACTACGAACTCCAACGAATACAATAATTTATTATTCAAATTATTATACCGTACTCTTTCATATCTGGCTTTGTCTCGCTCAGCCATGGCCTCGTAGTTTCTTTTGACTTCAGTATCTGCTTCGGCCCATAGACGACCCAATTCTTTGGCAATTTCTCCTACACCGTACTCCGGATTCATACCTTTAACTTTTGGCCTTTCATCATTGCAGAACCAAAAAAATGCTGATAGAGATCTTTTTGGAGCATTGGGATCCTTGGTGTGACGACGTTTCTTTCGCCCTTTTTCTCCCTTAGTAGGAACGTAATCCTGCATTTCCAACTCATACCGTTTCTTATCCCGATCTGCCATTTCTTGGAAGCGTTTCTTTTCCTTTTCAGACATTGTCTATCCCAATAGATAACAAAAGAAAATTTATTAGTACAGTAGTTGTTTTCCAAAATTGGTTAATGATTTGGCAAAAGTGATACACGAATTGCAAGCTTTTGAAAAGTTTATTTAGAGAATTAACCTTATAGCCTATCTACACATACGCCTTAAGGAAGAAGCTAGGCTTGCCCAGGTAACATATCAAGAACTCTTTTTTTACAGGTTTCCCAAAAATAAGTTGATTTTTTCCTTAAGTTTAAAAGTTTGCTCAACAGTATTTTTTGAATAGTCACATAATTGGACTTAAATGGAATTATTTAATTGCCAATGATATTTATTTTATATTTTACTAATTTAAGTGGCAGCGGCAGAGGTAATTGTATATAACTGAATCTCATATTATCACATGCAGTACTCCCCCCCCCCTCTTATAATATGATCCCCCAAGTTATGATAACCTCTAAGTTATGATACTAAATTCAGAGATATGACACCCGTAAGTCATATTCGTTGGCGTGATTAGTTTATTCAATATTTATTGCCACAAGTATCGAAATTTTAAATTTGTAAAACGCAAAGTGCATGTTTTTTGGGTACTCGAACATTTCCTACCCGGATATTTTGTTCCCAAACCCAGGGCATTTCCTATACCCATGACTTCTGGGTCAATGTAGCACTAGTATAATCCGACAAACCAGGTTAATATCGTCAAACTGTTTTTACATGCAAGTGTCTGATTGTAAAACCATTACTCACGTAGCTCGTAATAAACAAAGATCGGGCTTAAATCTCATTAACTTGCCTACAAAACCATGCAACACTGAATTCGCAGGTCACACGGGTCACAAAACACCAGAGGATAAACATTATTTGAACGCTTATCGCGAGAAATCTAATTAATCATGAGTATAGTTCGTTTATGCTCTGGTTTTTCGTTTTTCAACCCCTATGAGTGAATCGAAGTTTAGGTATACTAATTAGTTGAATGTTTCCTAAAAATAATATTATGTCACTTTGAATTCATACCGAACGGGAAGAAACCCTCCAAAAACCTAGTGCTCTTAATATTTTGAGAAATACTGCATACCTTACTACATTTTAAAACATGTTTACCATTACTATGCATACCACGATGGTTTAATATAATATTCAAAGTGTGAGATAATATTAAAATTGGCGAGTATGTAATTACAAAATTTGTTGTCTTATTGTAACATTTAATAAAACATTATAATAATAATCTCCTAGGATAATGTCCAAGATAATATTATGTCTGGGCAGATCATGTTCAGAGATAAAACTGTAGGGGGATTATGTCCGTATACCAGAAACAGGGACTATAAGACTATAAGTAAGATTCGACGTCGACATGCTTGCAGACTCAAAAAAATCCGACGAGACGAACCCTACATTTTTATGTAACAAATATTTGTTAATAATTTTGTATTGTTCTTTAAAATATATTCAAGTTCAAATTTCGTCACCTTCCACCGCTCCGCACATTTTCTTGAAAATTCCGAAAATACAACACTCTCATCTGGATGCTTCTTTTTATGCTCATCTCTGCAAGTTTGCACGAAAAAGGCATATGCAGTCATACGACCTCGAGGTTTGGAATCATTCTTGGACCTGGGCATCTTGATTAGTTGTTGGCTAGAACTAGAGCAATAGAAGCACATTATAATTATTGTAATCTGATGCACTTTGTAAAAAAATCAAAAATCTGTACATATTGGTGCGTTAATTATAGGCACTGGCAATTTAGGACCCTTTATACCCCTCTAACTTTGCGCAATTCAATTTTCTATAGATTCCAAATTCCAAGGTTTTCAATACATTTATAATTTTTCTGAGTAGCGTAGTGGTCTTCGTACTATTAATGGAATTTTAAATTATCTGTAATCTATCAAAAATGGATAGAAGGTAATCCGACGCTTAATCTGTAATCTGTAATATCACACGTGGGACCATAACAAGTTTTTTCAAGGAGTGGGCTAAATCATTTAGCATACCGCCGAAAGTAGTGGATGATATTTTAATGATCGCTTTGAAAGGATCAATAAGGATTTATAATCATCATTTATATACTTGAAATTTATGAGTAGGATATTTTTTCCATTGCGTTACGAAAATGTTAAAATTATGATAAGCAATTAGTGTTTTGTATACTGAGCTGTAAGGCTATTGGAATTGTGCAACAGTGACTTAATAAAGTTTTTTCTCTCTTAATAGAAGGTGGACGCTTTAACCAGGCACTGGCACTGTATCCTTCAGAAGCAACGTACAATAAGCAAACGGTGTCAAAAGATGCGCAACAAGGGCGGGGTACCGACATAGAAACAGGTGGGGAAAACATTAAAAACCAGCCGACAAATGAGCAAGTTTTTGAAAACTCGAAAAATGTAGTTTACAGCATGCACTTAGTACTAAAAGTCGAGAACCAAACTACCCAAAGCGGGATGTTGGTGACTATCCACAAAGTAGCACAGCGCTTCGAAAAGTATCCGGCTGAATTAAGAAATCCTGAAAAGTACGGCCGATGTTCGAAGGGAAAATTTAGAAAAAAACTGACTATAAACAAAATGCTACAAAGAATAAAAGACAGGGAATTATTACCGCCATTTTGAAACCACGTTAAAAGCGGTTTAAAAGCGGTTAAAGTAGCTTTAGTTTCAAGGAGTCAAGTGTTTCAAATCATTTAAGATCTGTTCTCCCAACACGGACCCCCGTGTGACGTTCTGCATCGTGCGTCATACAACTTAAACGGCAATTACAAACATTTACTGGGATGAAGAATAGTCGTAGCATTATTTATTATTTTATTTATACACCTTAGCTACTTATGATTTATGATGGCTGCACATTAATTATAAGGCCTGTTTGGTGGATAAGCATATAGAGCAAGTGAAGAATTAAATTATATTATAACTTGGATTTTAGATTGATTTGTATATAGAAACAACTCCTTTATAACACACCTTTACAACTCTTTTCCCAAATAATTTTAACATTTCATAGATTTAAGATTACATAATTAAATGGACAACGACGAAAGAATTCAATGAGTTTCAAATTGGTAAATCTGAGCCGTTTGCTAGCTTGATTTGGATACAAGACAGATCTGCAACCTGCCAGAAGAATAAATCTGCAACTAAGCCGAACACCGAAGATCGGATTCAATTCAGCCGAAACCCGAAAACTGCAACCTACCCGAAGACCGAAAAGGTTAAAAAGGGTCAAGGGTAGCTTTATTTGCAAGGATCAGATGTTTCGGGCATTTTAAAATTTTGAAAACAATTTTCAAAATTTTGAAACAAATGCCAAGTTTTACAAAACTCAACTGATTTGGATCTAGTTTTTTATAATCGATGTGAAATACATGTATCTAAAACATCATTTTAGAAAATTTCAAAATTTAAAAAAATTTCGAAAAATATTTTCAAAATTTTGAAGAAAGACTAAAATTTTTAAACAACCCAGCTGATTTTGATCTAGCTTTTTGTATTCAATACGTAACGCATGCCTTTACAACATTGTTCGCGGGAATTGTCAAATTATAAAAATTACCTTCAAAATTTTGAAAAGCATGAGAACTTGTATAAAACCTTTTCAAAATTTTGAAGTTAATTTTTATCATTTGACACTTCCCGCGAATGATGTTGTAGAGGCATGCGTTACGTATCGAATAAAAAAAGCTAGATCAAAATCGGCTGGGTTTTTAAAAAATTTTAGTCTTTTTTCAAAATTTTGAAATTTTCTAAAATGATGTTTTAGATACATGTATTGCACATCGATTATAAAAAACTAGATCCAAATCGGTTGAGTTTTGTAAAACTTGGCATTTGTTTCAAAATTTTGAAAATTGTTTTCGAAATTTTAAAATGCCCGAAAATGATGTTGTAGAGACAAGTGTTGTGCATCCCTTTAAAAACACTAAATCAAAATCGGTTTGTAAATCACTGAGTAAGGGACGAATCCCCGAAAATACCCGTTTGCCCATTAACATCATTTTTTCAAAAAACAAAAACGGTTATATGTTACATCAAGTATTATCTTCAAAATTTATAAATTACATGCAATTTCGTCTCCCAACTGTTTTTGGCTCTCTGACTCTCCCTGAATTAACTCGTAATCTTTTGGAACACGTAGGTGCAGCTAATCATTCAGAAATCAAGATAGTTTTCTATGCAATTAAAATGTAATAAATTATTGGTGCTTTTCACATTTTATGCAATAACGGAATCAGTTAAAAACATAAATTTGAATTGTCTGCATTAATTTGTGTGGTAAACTGACTATTCCAACCCGGATTTTTCCTACCCGGAGTTTTCCTACCTGGACTTTTGCTACCCACGACCACACCTAGGATTTAACCTTATTAGCAATTGCTGGGGTAATAAAGTAAAAAAAAATTATTTTACTAGCAATATTTAAAATAACTCAAGGCTATAATACAATACAAAAGTTCACGGGTATGTCTGCGCGATGTGTAGTTTCTTTTTTTGTACATGGGTAGGAAAAATCCTAGGTTTGGTCGTGGGTAGGAAAAGTCCGAGTACGAAAAGTCTGGGTAGGAATAATCCGGGTAGGAAACGGCCAGGTAGGAAAAGTCCGGGTAGGAATAATCCTACAACCAATTTGTGTGGAGATGATTTTTGGGGTATGTAAACTCTTTTCATTGTTTAACCATTTAGTTCCTATTACGTCACAGTGCAAGATGGTGAACTGGTGCATAAAAATCAATGAAATGACTTTATGCAGTCGTGAAAGATTATAAGCCCAACGCCCGATAGTAAGAACAGTTTCATATCCATGCAATCAAATGGACGCGGTAGGGTTTGGACACCTTGTCAGCTATCTCGACTTTGTAACCCCAGACAATATAACATTGAACCCTCCCCCAGGTCTATGTATGAGCAATGACCAACCAAAAGGAACAACGCCAGGCCGCCTGGACGAAAAGCAAGTGAATTAAATTACTCAATAGTAAGCCCTGTTAAACTTTCACTGACAGAAGACCTACAATGCATACGAATTACTCAGTCGGCAATTTTGATTCACAATTTTTTGTACTAGTTTGAATGCTCAATATGTTTTTATAATTTCATTATTACGCGTACAATAAATTGACAACGGTTGTCGGTTACTATATTCATACTTCATATACACTAAACCTACATTACTTGCATATACCAGTTGTAATTTCACTTTAGGCAAATAATGCCTCGGGAGTGTTTTAAAAATAAGTGGAGTTAATAAGCCCGTCACCGGTCCTATCACATATTATAAATTGAATTACTGTTGGAATTCACCGTATTTTGCAAATCATCTCAACACAAATTAATGCAGACAATTTGAATTTCTATTTTTAACTGATTCATTTAATGCATACAATGATACAATGTAAAAAGCACTAATAATTTATTACATTTCAATTGTACTGAAAACTTTCGTTTGATTTTTGAACGATTACCTACGTGTTCCAAAAGTTTATTAAGCTATTTAATAAACATTTTGTCTTCGGGTAGGTAGTAGTTTCAGACGAAGGTCTTCGGGTAGTTGTGCCGAAGTTCTTCGGCCAGGTTGCAGAAGAACGTCCAACGTCGGGCTTCAGCCAACTTGAATGGTACTTCTTCGGCTAGACTGCAGTCCAGCTGAAG